>JAVKPL010007961.1:0-324631 GCA_032173675.1 Gastrolobium villosum | reverse complement strand
CCAGCTAAAACCAGAAGCCAAGGTTTGGTTCCAATTCATCATCAACAACATCTTGCCTACCACTCACACTTCGGAGGTGCAAGTGAAGAGAGCCGCCCTGATTCACACTATTATGACTGGGGGCACAGTGGATTTACCAGAGATCCTAGCAGATGGCATCTATGATTTTGCTCATCAGACATCTGCAAAGGCTGCCATTGCTCACAGCTCCTTGATTCAAACTCTATGTTTTCAAGCTGGAGTTGAAATCCCTACTGAGCACAAGCTTGTGGAAGTGTGCCCCCCGATTGATGCTGTTCTCATTCGCTCCAACATGGGTCTCCCATCTACTCCTCCAGTTTCTCCAGCATTACCAGTACCACCATCCGCACCAGTCCAACGAGCCAAACAGCCGACCATTCCTGCCATATGGGAAACAGTGCAGACTATGCAGCGCCAGCAGGAATCCATGCAACGAAGAGCCCGATATTCTCAAGGCCGACAGGTGGCATTTCAGGAGTATGTGAGCACGCAGATAATGGAGCTATGCCGACAGCGTGACATCCAGGCATCTCCATTTCAGTACCCTCCATACACCGGATCTGATGAGGAGACAGCAGGACAGGATCCCTCTCATGCAGCTGCTGAAGATGACACTCAGGCTGACTTGACTGCTGACATTACACAGGGCACTGATAATTTTGCTGCTGTTTTTGATGGAGCTGATGCTGTGGCGCAACAAGATTCACCCATCACTGATATGGAGGAGGACTGATTCCATATCAGTTTCAGATTTATATTATGTTTTGATGTTTTGATGTTTTCTTTTTGTTTTGATGTTTTAAGCACATTGATGACTTTTTGCAACTTCCCTTGGGTTAATTGATTGTGTTGGATTTTGAACTGCTGACATGTTCTCTATCTGTGGTATGTGTGCAGAATACAGTAGATATATCCTTTCTGATTCTTGCTTAGATTCTTTTAGATTTAAATTTATTGCTGAGGACAGCAAGATTTAAATCTGGGAATGGGTACTATGCAAGCATCAGACCACACACTTCACATGGTTGGAAGGAGAATATCATGAGTTTCACATGACGAATGCAGTTTTCAGGGGAGTTCCTTATTAGTTTTTTTTTTTTATATTATATGTAGTATTACTTTGAATAAATATTAGTATGTTGATATTTCTAGGACCTCATCCTTATTTTAATTAGTGAAACTTTAAGTCCAGGGTGTTTGACATGAATAGTGAATTATTATATGGAATTGGTTGTTAGTTGATATTAAGAATGATGATAAATAAATTATTTTTAATAAGCGTCACTCAAGCATGCTTAAATAACTCACCAGAATAAGAAAAAAATAACCAAGGAATCAAATAGAGAGTAGAAAAAGAAGTTCGCACCCCTAGCCGTGAGCCTTTGAGCTTAAACAGAATAAATTTTTGTGGTGTGAACTTCATTGTTTGAAGCACTCTAGAGCTTGTTTTGTTTCTCCTTGGAAATGGTATGTGATTGTCAAAATGATAGAGGCAGTTGTTTCAAAAGCCAAAATAGCCAAATAGCCAACCTGAAAGTATTCTTAGAATAAACCCTTTGAGCTTTAGCCTGATTATTCATCGACACATTAATAAAAAGCCATCCCACACACATCCTCACCTGAACTGATTGATTTTTAAATAAATTCAATGAGGAACAAGAATGAATTGAAACAAAAAGTATGAACTTCAAATTCTCAGTGTATGGAGAAAAGGGAAAAATGCCACAAGGTGTTGAAGTGAATGAAAAAGGAAAAAGGAAAGAAAAAGACTCATAAATATGAGTAAGTGAATGAAAGAAAGAAGAAAAGACTCAACAAAGAAAATTTGTTATTAGAAAGTTATGATAAAGTTCCTCTTTTAAAGAAATTGAATTTTGATCAGTGATCTTAAGCCATTCACCCAGATACTTCCTTCCTTTTACCTAAGCCACGCTATAACCTGAATAAAGACCACTTGATTGACTTTGACATACCAAGTAGACTCTGAAGAGTGAGAATATGAACAAGCTTATGCTAGTGTTAATTCAGTGAAGAAAGAGAGAAACACACACCCCTCAAATACTTGAGTAGGAGTGAATAAAAAAAAATTCCAGTGAGAGGGTGTTGTGAACTTGGAATTAAACTACTCTTTATATTGAGAACTCAAGTTATGATTTGATGACTGATGGAGTATTAATGTGGCTTGAATTGACGTAGCATTAATATTGTTTAT
Organism: Gastrolobium villosum; assembly: GCA_032173675.1. NCBI lineage: Eukaryota > Viridiplantae > Streptophyta > Magnoliopsida > Fabales > Fabaceae > Gastrolobium > Gastrolobium villosum. The sequence goes on along the minus strand of JAVKPL010007961.1, from coordinate 322,398 downwards.
GAATCTGAATATTCTGATGTATCACCATCAACCAATTTCTGTTAATGATTCACTAAGCATGATTAGCCGTCTTCAAGAGTTCCCATAAGTATTATTCTATTTAAATTGCTGGGGACAACAATGTTCAAATCTGGGAATTGTTTGATAAACCTCCAGTTTATCTTGTTTTAGAGACTAAAGTAATATGAATTATTCAGTTAAACAAGTTGAAACTAAGGTTAAAATGGTAATTATGATCATTAGTTGAAATTCAACTAATTAAATCAAATTCTTGATATTTTAAAAGGTTTTGTTGGAAAAAGAGGATTCAGAGGAAGATTGGATAAAGATGAAGACAACAACCAAGGGAATGAAGATCAAAACAAAGAAGATTCCATCTTATCAGGTTGTTGGAAGAGGGAGCTTAAGCCCCCAATGGAGGCTTAAGCCCCCAAAAAGCACATTCAGCTCCTGCCTCTGCGCGCTTAAGCGCCCTCCAGCGCGCTTAAGCGCCCTAGAAACGTATTTAGCCTCTGCCTCTGCGCGCTTAAGCGCCCTCCAGCGCGCTTAAGCGCGCCACAAACAAGAATTTCCAGCACGAAGAGCGCGCTTAAGCGCCCTACAGCGCGCTTAAGCGCGCAACATGAAGAAAAGCCTACTGCCTTAGGCGGCTTAAGCGCCCAACGGGGGCTTAAGCGCCCAAGGAATATAGTTTGTTCCAAATTGGCATATTCTGCAAAAGGTGCGAATTCTACACCTTTAAAAAGGCATCTAAGGTTCAGAGTTAATCACTACTTCACACTGGAAAAACACTTGGAGATCCTTGGAGTCTCGGATACATGCTTGGAAGCGGCGAAGACAGATCGGAGTCAGTTCATCACTGGAGCTGTTAAAGATTCACCAATCACCAATGGAGTTTGGGGAAGCTTTTATAGTTGTTTTTATGTTTGATTTTGCCATGTCTGGCTAGTTTCTCTGTAGTTAGGGGATGATGGAACCTAATTAAATCATTATGTTATGGATTAATTGTTATGAATTCTTCTCTTTTTATATTTGAATAAATTCATCTGTGTTCATTGCTTTCTATGAGTTTGCTCCTTATGGAATGACCCTTGGGAATTGTATGGCAACAGGAATGTTGGTGCATGAACCTCTATCTGATGAATTTATCATAACCCTTGTGGTCTAGGAATAGGAATAGGAATAGACACAAGGTAGTTATGCAATCCTATGATCCTTAATTTTAATGCATGTCTTCTTGGGGAATAATCGGGGAACTAGAGTTCTTCCAAGTTTACATAGGTTAGGGTAACAAGGAATTGAGCCCTAAGTAACTTAGATAGGTTCGATTGGCAATACATTAAGAGCAGGTTCTTAACAAGTTGATTCATAACGTATTGAGGAGATTAGGAGAAGTCAGAACCCTGACTACGTTTATTTCCTTAGTTAATTCTATCATTTATTTTCCGTTATTCACTTTACATTCAGAACTTTAATTACATGTTATCAACCTTTTCAACACACAAACTACGTTACTTTCCTTTTTATTAGTTCAACTAAATTAACGATAGCGAATCGGTGCTTGAGTTTAATCCTCGTGGGAACGATATCTTACTTATTCACTTTATTACTTGTACGATCGGTGCACTTGCCGAAAGTAGCAACACTATTCTATTTGACTATTTATAATAGGCTAAACCTGACCTAATATAAACTAAGCCATAGATCCCATAGGTCGGTCTAGCCCATTTACAACCATGTCCATGTTTGCGGTTTTGATTAGTTCTTAGTAATTTTCTACAATCAATTGGTTAATCTACCTAGCATGAGAATTGGCAAGCCTATTTTTTCTTTTTGGAATTGAGAGTCTAGAATGAGTTTTGACACATTAATTAAATACAATTAGAAATCAAATAATTTTGTATGATTGTTTATGATTAATTTTAGGGAAAAGTATTTATCCTTTTAAATGACACAACTTATATCTTTCACTCTCACAAAGAGATGAGACTCACACCTTTATTTTTTTGTCAATTCTCTCTCCTCTTTATGACACAACTTTACATCATTTGAAATGATAGACAGTTTACCCTTAATTTTAACACCACTTTGAAGTGGAGTTGGACTTCAAAGAAATTGGATTTTGTTAGTTCAATGACATAGTTCAAAGGCCGAATTGCGAAAAGCCCAATAATGTACAAATGGAAATGTTCAAAACATAAAATGGCCCGAACTACGTAAAAACGATGTTGTCTGTTTGTGTTTGCAGACAATGAAACAAGTACCAGAATTAACGGTATCTGTTTCTGAGAAGTGAGAAGTCGCAAACAGAAACGTAATACCCACGTCTTGAACAGGTTCTTCTTTACGAACACAATTCTCAATTTTTTTTTTATATATATACAATTTTGACTCTGATTATTTATTGGTTCAGCCATGCATGAACATAGATAATGTTCAAAGTCTTCAAATTGAAAATAGATTGCTATACAAATACTACGTTGTTTTCTGGCTTAGATGAGTTCTCTCTCGAACAAACCATTCCTGGTGAAGGTAGATGATTAAATTCTGATTTTATTGGTTAGATTAGATTGGTTTATTTAGATCTTAAGTGTGCATGTCCCTCCATATTTGCGGTTAATTACAGAGTGACATTTTGTAGATTGTGGGGTATCATAGACATTGAAATTAAATATAGATGACTTAAGAAACCGCATGTTGCACAATTAGGACAATTTCGTTTTTGTTATTTTGGCATCAATTTTTTTTTCCCTGCATTATAAGTTATGAGAATTTCACTGACATTGATATTTACAGCACAAGAATGGAAGGATCTGTATTCAGTACGGCTTTGGAGGGGTTGGCGAAAGTTAGGTCTGAAGAGGGAAAGATACTCACAAAACCTTTCTTAGATATATGCAAAAGTTTATTACCTGTTTTAGGTATGTCTTCTGATTGAAATTTAATATCCTTAACTCAAATAAAGTAGGGATAGCTTATTCTACCTACATTTTTTTCTGCATACCTTTGTCTATCACTCTTCAACACTGTTAGATCAGAATCTTAATTAACATTTATCTTTTTTTCTCCTCTTTAGATTCTGATCTAACAGTGTTGGAAAGTGGTAGGCAAAGATAGACAAAAAAAAAAAAAAAATAGGTAGAATAACCTATCCGTGTATCATTTTTTTCCGTGGGTTCAATGAATATAGTTTCCAAGTTAAATATTATGCAGGGAAATGTATTCCTTAGGCATTACAGCAGATATATATGTCTTCATTTATTTTCATGGTAATTGGGAACTTAAGGGTCATTGGCTTTATCGCCAAGAAATTTACAAAAGACCATGCATGTCTTTCTGGTTTTGTCTAGGCAACATAAGTAACCTTTATAGATAATGGTACTATGAATGAAATACTACAAAATTTCACAGTTGAAATCCAGAATTCGGTGATGAGTTACTGCAGTTTATTAGGCTCTTGTCCGAAGCTGTTGACTGTTGAGGCTTGATTTGAATCCTTGAGTGTATGTATAGTTAGCTAGGTAGATAGATAGGTACACATCAACTGTTAAGATTCTTATCCTTACTGAGATCAGAACATATTATGTTTTTGATCTCTGACTACTTTTTTGTATCATTAGAAGGTTTTTTTTTTCATAACTAGTATTCTGGGAGCAAGTGCTATTATACATGGTAGACTTAGAAATTCCTTTTCCAACTGGAGTAGGAGATAGCGCATGACTTTCTCTGGGTAGTTTCTTTTAGAAATTCAATATATAAATCATTTATGTGTTTCCACCTTACAGTTTAAATTTTGGGTTTTATTAATTTCATGTTAAAGGAGATAGTTATCTTACGTCATAGAGATAAATTTGTGGGCTCCACCATTTGAAAAAATAAAAGAAAAGAAAAGAAAAAGGTGGCACAGTTATCGAAGGGTGTGTAAGAGGGAAAACTTATCTCATGGAACATGAGAATAGTTTTTCCCTTAAATTTTTGGGAGACTTGGTTGCACAACAGTTTCCAACACAAGCCCCTTTCCCTGGATAGTGGATAGCCTCTATAACCATTGCTATGTGGTATATTCGAGACTTAAGCCTTAGGAGAGACATAAATCTGGTCAAACTTCTGGTTTCTCAAAGTTTCACATTTCATTTTTCAATGGCATTAGATGCTGAATCTTGATTGTTTATGTGGTTTCAGATAAGTTTGGAGGAGCATTTTCATTTGTAAAATCTGATATAGGTGGTAACATATCGGTAAGCTGACAATTAGGTTGTTGCCTTGATTGAAGCTCTTCATTTGTCAGTTCACTTGCATGTTCTTGTAAATATTCTCTGGTAACTTATATATCTCATCTTTTATCCTTGTAGAGGTTGCAGTCTAAGTATGAGTCCGACCCTTCTGAATACAAATTGTTATTCACTGTAGTGCAAAAAGAGGTTGAAGCTAAAAAACAAAAAGTTCCATCTAGCTGCACAAATAGCTTGCTATGGCTGTCACGGTATGTATTATTTGTGCTTTAACGCTTATATTAGTGTTGCTGAGCTTCAACCTGTTTTTGATATCTTGCTTACAATTTCATAGGAGCATGGATTTCACGGTACAAATGTTCAGCAACTTACGGGAACATGAGGATTGGAGCATGCGACGTGCTTGTGCTGATTCATACAACAAGACATTGAAACCGTGGCATGGCTGGCTAGCTACTTCAAGTTTTGGTGTAAATTGTATTCTTATTTAATATAATTATCAAAAGAGAAAAGCTTATATTCTTAGGACAATAAAAGCACTGATAGGATTTCTGTCCAAATGAGCTTTATCAAACACTCAAAAATTCAGTTGGAGAGATTTTCTTTCCTTTGAGAGGATAATTATCTTAAATATATCACATGATGAGATTTCTCCATTTAGCTTTGAGTTTCAAAATACATAGAGTACTTTTGTTCCGTGGGAGTGACAGAGATGTCCAATCAGAGATTGGTATGTTAATATAGGATTTGTTTGCCCTCTCTCAAGCACCTATGACTATGAGAAGGTACCCTAGAGATCAGCAGATCACTGTGCACAATAATATAAATGACATAGTCAAGGCGTGGGGTGTGTGCGCAGTGACAATTTAGAGTCTGTGTTTAACCCCTTATTTATAGATGAATTACTTAGCAGGAGTGGATTAGCAGGAGTGGATTTCTGGTCCTCTTAGAAGTATTGGGGTCCGATCGTTGATCTATTGCTACTGTAGTAGGATTAGTATAATTAATGAGTATTTTCTTAATTGGGCCTTCTAGAATGTGGGCCTTTGTAAGGTCCATAACAACTTTCATGCTCTAATTGTTATTGTTGAGTCTCATACCACATAGTTTTGTCATTATGTATGATCTTAGATGTTTAAAATCTTGGACATATTTTTATAATGATGGAAAAGTATAAATTGCAAAATGCTGTTCAGACGAGGATTCTTTTAATCTATTCAGCTTTCCAACACCATTCTGTTGAATTTCAGGTTGCAATTAAGCTTTTGCCAGATAGAAAAAAATTCATGGAGATAATCAGTGGAACAGGGGACTGTGATTCTGATATGAAAAAATTCTGTACCGGTTTCTCTTCAGTGCTTGCAGAGAATCATCAATACCTGGTATGATTTTTTACCATACTATTTACAGAATGATCCAAAAATTACGCTAAGTTGAAGTTTACCATAGAAAATTGTTTAGCACAATTTTGATTTTATAGAATGTGAAACAGGCTTAGAAAACATATAAATTAGATTTCATTTGATGCTTTGATTTTGTTCTTATTCCAGGCTAGTGTTGGAATGAATGATATGAAATTTTGATGCACAAACTGAATATCTGAAGTTGACCGGTGTTCCCTTCTTTCACTACAGTTTTATTATCATATTATTTATCCTGATATCGTAAGATTATCAGTACTTGCAGAATACACCATATACAAAATCTGTCATAGGTTGCTATAAACCTCTATATGATTTTTGTATGTATTTGGAGAAATGCTAATACAACTGTATTTAATTTTCATCCTTGTAGCAATTAAACATCAATATTGAAGCAATTGCAATTAGGTGTTTCAATTTGTGTCCAACTCAAACTGCTCATCCATCCTTTATTTTATGCTTTTAAGTTTTTTTCAGATACAATTTTCCTGTAACATTTAAAAAAAATGAAAGGATGATTTCAAGTATCAAGGATCCGAAAGATTTTATTTTATTTTACTTTTATTTCTTCTTCAAGAGATTTAAGTTTTTTTTTTTTTTTTTTTTTTTTTGGTAAATAAGAGATTCAAGTTATCCAACCTTGTGCTATATCCTAATTTAATTCATAAGCCATACAACATGTGTTGGGTTGACAAATTCCAAATTTAATTATTGTTATAGATAGGTATTTATTTTGTTAGTAGACTCTTGATTTTATAATTAATATCAATTTTATAAGATATATGCTACATGTGTAAGATTTATTTTGAATAGAAAATTAGGAAACTAAAAGAGAATATGTAAAGATGGTGACTTATTTTAAAATATATATACTTGTACTGAACAATAGTTTAAAGCATAATAATGAGATTTTTTTTTGTAAGTAGTGTTACCATGCCAAAATTAGCTTCCTTTTCTATTATATAATTAAGAAAGAGTTATATTTACAAAGTTTTTGTTTACAAACTACACTAGGTTATACTATGTACTTTCGGGAGTACATAGTGTAATTTACAAAAATTTATAAAAAAAATTTGTAAATGAATCATTCCCCATATAACTATGCTATTTAGTTTTTGACTTTTTATCTCTTTCATTTATAATTTTTTTACTTTTCATATTTTTTAACCTCCGATTTTTTTATTTTTTAAAATAACAATCAACATCGATTCATTTTTAATAAATTAAAAAATACATACTTTATTATAAATTTGTTCATTAATAAAATGCCCCAAAAATACTATTCCGTAACGTATTTATAAATTATCTTTTAATCTTAGTCTTAATGATAATAATTTTAATAAACCCTTATGAGATAACTTCGTTCGTAAAGTTACGAAACATACAATGAGTGTACACAATTTCAAACCCAATAATATGCTAAATCCTTTATTATATGGTTTCTTCCTATCAGTGGGCTCCCTTATTTGCTTATCCAATGGCCACTTCAGAAGTGGATCCTTCTTAGGAATTTTTTTTTTTTCCTAAAAGATAATATTATAATTCTATTTAATTTATATATTTTTTATGGCTTTAATATTTTTCACGTAAATAAGTTATTGACATTCATTTCCAAAGTCATATCATTTTGGGTTAAAAAATTATAATAAGAAAAATTATTATAACCCTAAAATAAATTATGATTACAGAAATATCTTGATTTCCATTTCAAGACGATGTTGTTTGGGGCTCAATGTAGATAATATATTTACATTGACCGCAAAAAAAATGAACTCATTCTTTATCATGGAAAAATGTTGGTCATTTTAAAGAATCTGTTTTTCTATCATTTTAAGTGAAATTATCGTATTTTGGTATATATTTGATAATTTTTTATATTTTCACTCTTCCACAAAATTAGGAGAGGAGAGAAGGCAAAAAAATATCAAAACACAATCGTTATTAATTATTTGACTAATTTGATCAATCTGATAAGACTGCAAGGGGACAAAGCTCTCTTTATCAAGTTTGTAACGGTGTTACTTATCCCATTCTCAAACTCAAGACAATTAATTAAGTTAGAACAATCAAGAGAGAGGCAACTAATTCATATACATAATGATAACTCAAATATACTTAAGTTAGCTCGGGTTGCTTACCAAAAAAAAAAAAAAAAGTTCGGTGGAGTTAACACTTTTTTTTCTAAAAAATAAAAATCTATCAAACTGATTAAAACTATATATATTGAAGTTGGTGTAGGGTCTCACACCTTGTTTAGTTTTGTTGATAATATCTAATAAAAATCTTAGATTTCATATAACTTTTGAATGAGATGAATCGTGATCATGACTTGGTTTATATTATCTTAAACTATTAAAAACTAAGGAAGTAAAAGAGAAAAGTTTTTTCTTTAATCTAAACAGATTTTTAAATTTTGGTTTTTGATTTGAAAAAGAAAAAATAATTTGTCATTAAATTCCTTTTTGAAATATTTGATTGTACTTTATTTAATTTTAGAAAGTTATTTTTGAGAAAAATTAATTTGAAAATTTTGATTCCATTTTTTATAAAGAAATTTTGGAAAGTCTTCCTAAAAATCATGATAACCTTGAAAAATAGATTTAGTAACCATTTAAATGGGCTTTTTCTTGTAAAAATGTTTTTTTCCAAAAAAAAAAAGGTCCTTTTGATAAATTTTAGATGTTTGGATAATAATTTTAAAAAAAAATTAAAAGCTGAAATAAATGTTAAAATGCTGCTTTTTTTTTCCAAGGCTTGGTTGCTTTTGAAAAAAAACAAAAATTAAAAGATAATGCAATTTTTTAAAATACAATTTTAAACTCATCCTAACAATCTTTTTATCTCTCTTTATCCCACTATCATCGTATTTTTTTTAAGCCAAGGGGTCATTTGTTATGCGGTGTTCTTCAAGATTTTCGAGAAATTGAATTTTTCTAAATTTTAAATTTCTGGATATTATCATAAATTGAATATAAAAATCATATTTTTAAAAATTGAGATTCTCGGACAAAAAAAATTCTCTTATAACAAACATCCCCTAAAAGTTTTCTAATAACCTATCACTTTACAACCAAACATCTCCATCTTCTTGGTTTTCATTCCTATCATCTCTCTCCTCATCCCACAATTGCTATTTTTGGTTCTGACCATTCTTATTTGAGTTCTCATAGCAGTCCGGTCATCTCATGGAAAACAATAGAGAGAACTTAAAATAAAAAATTCCAATCACCCTAAACTCCACGCTATAGTGCCATTAAAACACTATTATCGTGTCTATACGTTGGTGACTAAGTTATCTTGTATAATAGAAATATGGAATAAATCCACTTACCACCAAAAAAAGTTTACAACTTTTACAACTAATTTAATCACTATTGATTTTTTTTAATCTAACGGTTATAATTTATTGAAAATTAATAACATTTATTGTGTCACAATTATTAATTCCCAATAAATTATAACCGTTAGATTGATGGAAATCAACAGTGATTAAATTGGTTGTAAGAATTGTAAACTTTTTTGATGGTAAATGGATCATCCCCGTAGAAATATTAGTTCTACTAATTGGAATGTTGCATTATGCATTAATATTTGTGGATCATCTTATTGAGTGGCCTCAAATCACTTTTACATTTGCAAAACCCCCATATATCATGTTAAAATAGAATTATATATTTTTAGTAATCTTGTATATAAAAAGTGTTTTTTATTTATTTTAACATCCAAACAAATTTTTATATAAATGTAATTTTTAAATCATACATCCAAACGCAAAATAATTTTATCTTTAAAAAAAGTTCTTTAAAAAAAAAAACAATGCATAAAAAGTCATTTTTTAAAAAACTCATCCAAATGGACCTTTAGTGCAAGAATTAAGAGATTTTTCCTTAAGATTTGATTTTGAGAAAAAGTCTATAACAACTATACTTTGGGTCTTTCTTCAAAGTGGGGTGAGCATTGTTGAACATGCTATAAGTATTTCTTCTTCACTCAAAATAATTTGGGAACCAAGGCATGAACAGATTCATTAAGTGCATCATCTAGGGCAACTTTGTACCTATTTGCTTATTGTTTAGAAGCACGTAAGGTGACTTTTCTTTTATTCTTGTTTTAGCTATTGCCGAAGTAGGCAATACAGAATCAATTATCTAGTAATAATTAGGATTTTATATTTTTTGGCTTAGAATTAAGCTGAAAGATAACTTAGTTAAAACGTAACACATGTGTGTATTAACTTTATGGCATTAAGCACGGCAAAAGTACTTAAGAAATCATTAATAAATTTGTTTTACTTTGCCACTTACAGTTGTGACTTAATCAATTATTCTCATGTAAAATTGTGGATTAACTTTTTTCTTTCTCAAACATGGCATTTAATTTTAATAAATATACTCATACTCTAAATTGTTCATACATTCATTCACCCACTACACATCTTCAAGACTTAAAGTTTTACTAGCCATAAACAATGGGTAAACAAGTTGGGACTCCAAATCATAGTAGAAGAGACTAAACCAACTCCCCTATAGTATCTTACCCTTAAAAACAAGGCACTATAACTCATTAGAAATGGATTTAGGCCTCCAATTGTTGGGAGTTTGACAATTGGGCGCAATTTACTTAGGTGAACTGGGTGCCTAAATCTGCAGGTTAGTTTGAATAAATTTTCATATAAGGGCGGAATATATTTTATTCTTGTATTTTGAATGGAATGTGAATCACTATAATGAATTTGTCTCCTAATTGAATAGAGGTATACAAATTGAGTTGTGAATTTTTCCCCTCCTTTTAGAATTTTTCCCATGTAATTACTTGTGCTATCTTTTTACTATATTTTTTATTGGTCAAAATTACTATTGAAAATTAGCATTGATTTAAATTTATTAAATTTAAATATTTCAATTCACCCCATTTGAGTTGATCCGAGACGAACAGTTGGGTTAGTTTGGATTAAACCAAAAACAATTTGAGGACCCAAACCCATACTTAATGAATTGGTTCTACCGGATGGTTGGATTGGTTTAAAATGCGTAGGGCTGTAAAAAGTTTCCATAGTAGTTTCATTGCCCACAGCCCAACAACTTTCTTGCTTTAAAATTTGGGATTTATATCCCTCTAGGAATTAATTTTTTTTTTTTTTTTTGCTGCCAAAAAAAAGAAGATAAAATCAATTCATGGGATAAAGTATCCTCTTACTTGTTATCAAAAAAAAAAAAAGTATCCTCTTATTTTTTTTAATATTATACAATTTATTATTCTTTTAACAAAATAAAAATAATTCCTATAAGATGATGAATATAATCCCCTTAAAATTTCTTTACGGAGGGTTATAGCGTCTCCTTGCATCCATAAAATAAGAAAATGAAGAATATTCAGTTATTTTCCTCTACAATAAGTTATTTTTCACGGGGAAAGATTCGTTTATAAAATTTTTTGATTTTTTTTTACAAATTACACTATCTTCTCCCGGGAGAACACAAAAGAAGATAATGTAATTTGTAAACAAAAAAGTTTGTAAATATAATCTGTCTATTTTCCATTACAAATATCCAAGCACTTTTGTAGCCCTCCTCATTCATGTATTCACTATGTATATAGCCACACCTTGTGTATAACTATAACCCATAAATATTAGACATCATACATTGATCCCATTCTGGAGACATAACCTGTTACGGCCTTGCTATATTTAGCACCTTTTAAGATTGATTTATTTTCCTTTCAATTATTCTCATTGTCACCCCTGAAATTTCGATCAGCTTCTGGTTTTAATTGAAGAGGAAAATCAGCAAGCAAACTATTGCCGTAGAATCAACTAAATTAAAAAATGGGTGTGCTTTTAAACAGAATTGATTTGTTACATTCATCCCTTTCCTCATCATAGACATTTCCATGACACATATGTCAAAAACTGCCTGAAGTTTTTATCTATATTTTTTTTTCTCAATTGACATAAGACCATGTTTGCAGGTTCTGAGAAGGAAGGAAAAAAAAATAGTAAAAATATATGACTTATCCTCATTGATGGGTTGTCTATGTAACATTTGTTCAATTCAACAATGAATTAATTCTTGGAACATTTGAGGGTAATGCCCTTATCAACAGATAATTTTCTTTTGTTTTCTTTTCCTAATGCTGAAATTCCTTTTTCTATAATTCTGAGTCTCAAACTCAATGTTGAATTCTTATCTTCCAGGTTTTACTGAAGGCTAAGTATAGCTTTATATTACTTTTGTGAAAGAGAATTCAAACACGTAAGATTTGTTTGACATGTCCAACAACTGTAAGGTGAAGGGCCTCCTTAAAGGCCTAAGATTCATTTCTCAGATATTTGGTATGTAACGTAAATTTCCACTTCTTGTAATTAGTTATTGTATTTATAACGAATTATTGTATCATTTACCATTCTCATGCATAAAGTAGAAGAAATAATGGTGGTGATTAATTAAGGGAGTACCACACATTCATTTTGCAGATACTGAAAAAGAACCAGAAATTGAGATTGGTCATCCCACAGATGTAAAGCATGTGGCGCATATCGGTTGTGATATTGGTCCCGTTGAAAGTTCTCCCAGCTGGGTAATTCTCTATTTTCTCAACAACAACAAAAAAAAAAAAAAAAACTGTTAATTAAATTTTTTTTTTTGGTATAACCCGGAGATATCTCCATTTAACCTCCTCCAGTCACCTTGCCCTCGGGGTATGGCCATATAGGCTAGCTCCTCATTGGAACAACGGGTGTATTGAGCTTCACTATCGGAGGAAGATGAGACTAATCCCCCAACCGAGAAGGAGACACTTCTTCCTCTGGCCCCCAAAGATTTTCCAAGAATTTGCTTGAAGCAGGGTTTCAAACCCTGCCTCAAGCAAATCCTTGGGAGCTCAGTTTCCAACTGAGCTACGGGTTTAATTAACATATTTTAACAAGTAGAAAATTAAGCCACTGGGATTAGGTTATTGGTGTGAGTTTATAGGTTCTCATTCTACCCTTATTGTCACTATTGTACAAAGGGAAAAGATTATATTTACAAATTTTTTGTTTACAAACTTTTACAAATTACATTATGTCTGATCGGACATTCTTGAGTAAAGTACCACCGGTCATGTAATTTATAAGTTTGTTAAAAAAAAAAGATTTTCAATATAACTCTTCTCTTGTTCAAATTTGTATAACTTCAATGCACTATAAAAATATAAATGCTTGTGTCATTTTGTGTGTTTGTTAGTGTAAATTTTGCATCATTAAAAAAAGGCCTTTGGAGCATTATTTCACTTGTTTCAGATGCACGAGTTTAGATCTGTCCCAGGATTTTCATCTGCACCTCTAAATCCTAATGGAGATATTCATAGCAAAGGATCTGACAACTCAGCCAAATGGGTCTCTGAAGGTACATAATGTTATGTTTTCATGCTTTGAGCTTGACATACAAAATGTCTCCTTTTGTGATTTAAAATTCAAACTAAGCCAACTTGTTTAATTTAGACCAAAATGAGTGAATGACAAGTAATTAACAAAGTTATAACATTAACAAATAATGATAACTAATCACTTGTCATTCACTGATTCTTTAGCATTCTGACAAGTTGGTATTGGCTTTTCAATTCTATTTTTTGGTTGATTTGAAACATATATGGAAAAAACAAGAACAAAAACCAAAATAATAATAACATTTCTACGGAGGGTTTAGTGTGTTCCATTTAAAAGGACACAAATTCTATCCTTTTATTGACTTACACATAGTATGACCAGTCATGCCCTGTGTAATTCTGAAAAGTTATTTTTTTTTTTTTCACTTTACATGTCAGCTATAAGGAAAGAGAAAAAAAAAAAAAAGCAAATTTTCATATTTACACAAAGTATGACCGGTCATACTTTGTGCAAATCATCTAAAAGGACACAACTTGTGTCCTTTTAAAATGATACTCTTTTTCCCTTATATGAATCTAGTTGTTAAAAATGTTCCCACACAGATGCAATTAAAAGAGATTCAAGGTCTGCAAATTTTCAAGGCCAAGAGAAGGAGTTGCCAAAATCATCAAGGAGGCAATCAAATTCAACAGGAAATATAAGAGAGTCCCATGCAAAGGAAAGGTCAGATAGGCCAAGGCACCCAAAAAAGTCATCAAACCAATCACATCCAAATGATTCGTTCAATGGATCCAAACCCACAGAACAACTCATGAACATCACTGATACGGATTCAATGCAACTTCATGAAGGTGATTTGCCACCTAGGAGGTCTCACTCCAAGAAGACAAAAGATGCTTCCAATGTTGGTGGCTCATCTAGAATCAGATCAAAAGCTCAAACTAGAGACCCCAATTTGAATGAAGGAACCCCTTCTAGATCCAGTTCCAAATCTAGGAACAAACATAGGTCTTTAGGAGAAAATGAACAAGTTGAGAGAGGATCTAGTGAAGATCTTTTGAGAAATTACGCAAATTAGAGTGTATTCTTTACCCCCTTCCTTAATTTGTAATATATTTTAGTACTTTTCTTTTATCAATTATTAATGTACAGATGTTTATACAATTGGTTAATGCTAGTAATGCACTATAACGTAATTACATGCGTTTCCTTTACAAACAACATTTTTTTCACTACCGTTAAAGTCACTTGCACTTTTTAGTTTATACTTAAAATCGTCCTTTTTGTAGTCATAGTAATATATGTAACATTTATATGAGATAACACATACAGAAAATGTATGAGGCATATGTTTTCCTTTTCTCCTCTTTTTTTTTTCACCTGACTATGTATTATTTTATATGTGTATAGAAGATAATTTTATCTATTATAACATGAAAAACATCAAACCCAAAATAAAATATGAGGTGCTCAACAGCAAACTTGAATATCAAAATACTCAATTTACTTAACTCGAACTAATAGCTAGTTATAAATAATGTTGATGTGTGATTTATACAATGTTTATGTGATGCATATATATGTACTGCAATTAGTGTATAAATAGACTAGATTAGACTATACTTTAGGTTAAATAGGCTAGATTTGTGTAAAATATTTTAGAACTGGCACTCTGGCCTGGTCTGTTAATCTATGTAGGCCAAAATTATAAGTATGACATGATCTATATTTTAAAAACAAAAATCTTGGTCTAGGTCTATTTAAGCCTATTAGACATTTAATAATTAAAATAATATTACTTATTATTCAAAATCTATAAAATAATAATTTATTTTATTTGAAATAAATAATATGATATAGGTTTATAGACCCGACATGTAAAAAAGACTTTCTTTTAGATATGACTGTGTTCTATTTAATTATATATCATAGGCACCGCAAAGCCTAGGTCCCTATTAGGCAAATCAGCCTATTTAGGCCCCTATTTGCAACCACTAATTAAATATGAATAATTTTTGCATATTTTATTTTTTAATAAATCCTTCCTATTTCTCATTATTATTTATTATCATTATCTTCATATAAAAACATTGATACATATATAAATATAAATTCATAATGAAATGCTGAATGAGAAAAATGTGTTAATTTTTCTATTAATGAAATACATATATAAATCATTTTTATTTTTAAATTAAAAATCAGATCATTTATTTTTTTTATGCTTGAAATACGTGGGAAAACGCGGTTTCCATTAATGTGAAAAGTGAAAGAGGGCGAAAAGTTAATAAAGAAGGGTTTTATTAATGCTATGTTTAATTTCTTACTCACACAATAAAGAGAAGAGAGAAGGTAAATTGATGAAAAAAAAAAATAAAAAAATGTGAATTGCACCAAAAGTGGAGTTATGTAACCTAAGAAACATAAAACAAACACGAAAATTAGGATCATTGGTTTAAGCAAGTTTCCACGATCCTTCTTCTCTTTCTCCTTGGGGTTGTGCTGTGCATCATCATCATCATCATCAATCATCAATTCATCATCGTAATCATCTCTCTGTAATTGCCTTTGACGAAGATTTGGGATTGGGTGTTCTCTGCTTCGTTTGATAGTGACACCTCATCATGAACATCTTCACCAAGAAACCCACCGCCAAAGGTTCTTCTTTTTACCTTTCACCAAATTCTCGCTTTCTTAGCTAATTAAATTACCCTTTTGTTTTTTGATCCTCAAATTCGTTCTGTTTTGGTTAAAACGCCATGTTTTTCTTTTCACGCAGAGGCTCTTCGGGAGAGTAAACGAGAAATGGCAACCGCTACTAGAGGTATATATATATTTCAGCATCCACCATATACGCTTTTCTTAGTGTTTGATCCACTTTAACTTTCAATCAAATCAATCACCTCTGAATTTTGATTATTAAGTTAGAGGTGTGAAATTTCCTTGTATGCATTAACATGTCTCCTAGTTTTCTGATATGCTATTACTACAGGTATAGAGAGGGAAATTGGATCATTACAATCGGAAGTAAGTGTCTGAAACAGTTACTTGTTACGAGTTATCATCCTCTTCCTTAACTTTTGGTGTTATACCGGTGTAAAAATAATATTTCTTATACTCAAACTTAGCTGTTGATATCCTTACATCTGATGACATGACAGTAATTTATTGGATTCCATTATATAATTATTAATTTTCAATAAATTACAACCAAGATGCATGTAGATAGACTAAGATTGAATGTGAGTCTTATTATTGTTACACGGATGTAAGTTGATATTCTTACACAGGTGTATATGGTGTATAAATGTATAATATGGGTTATTTGTGTTATTAGGAAAAAAAGCTTGTTGCTGAGATAAAGAGAACTGCTAAGACGGGAAACGAGGTATGATCTTTCGTTTCTGCTTATATTATGCAGAGTTGAGAAGCTGTGACCTTGATGTGCTGGATGGAGTTTAAAACTGGATATTTTCTTTGACCCTGCATTTCTCAGGCAGCAACTAAAGTTCTAGCTCGCCAGTTGATTAGGCTTAGGCAACAAATTGCTAATCTTCAAGGTAGTCGAGCTCAGATGAGAGGCATAGCAACTCACACCCAGGTAGATTGTTTAAGGCTTCTTATTATATTTTTTATTTTTTTGTGATGTGTTTAAGCAGCTATGTGCTTTGTGCTTCTTGTCTTAGCTATCCTTTTCATTTCATGCAGGCAATGCATGCCCATTCTTCTGTTGCTGTTGGCATGAAAGGTGCTACTAAGGCAATGGCTTCTATGAATAAGGTAGCTGACTCAATCTTGTATTTTTTCAGTGCATAATATGCTTGTTCAATTTTATTTTATTTACATAGAAAGTTTAGATTAGAGGAGGCACGTCCCCATACAAAGTCTGGGAAGACTACCAACATCATCGAGGATTTGAAGTGGGATTACATAGCACCTACCAAAGAGGGAAAACTGATAATTGAACCCAAGCCACGGTTAGCGTGGGCAGAAGGCTCAACCAGTTGTTCCAACTCTTATGGGCGCTTGTTCAAATTTTTCATATTGAGCCATGATAGCAACATTTTGTTTGGTTTTATTCAAAAAAAAAAAAAATAGAGAGAAAGAGAAAGAGAGAAAAGCCTTTTTTGGGGACAAAGTTCTTATGATTTTTGACACATTGTTAATGAGTGCATGAATACATTTGATGTTTATTCATGGAGCGGTGTGTAAGTTTGTACAAGGTTGAGGGGGTGGGGCATAAAGTTGATATTTACGGGTTGTTGTGGGGTACGTGAGATTGTGAAGTTTCCACAGAATAGTAAGGAACATCAGATTGTTCTTTTGCACACACATAGGACGGAGGTAAGAGTAAGAGAAATGGATGGTGCATGTCCAGGAGAAACTAAAAGGAAAATTGTATATCAGAATAGCCGCAATGATAATAGCAGTTCTTCTAACTTCCTCTTAGTTAAACAAAACATTGACATTGGAGTCCATAAACTAATATCTACACCACTTTTTATCTTTTTCCCTTGTGCTAAATTAGAATATTCATTGCAGCAAATGGCACCTGCAAAGCAAGCCAAAATTATGCAGGACTTCCAGAAACAATCGGCACAGATGGATATGACTGTAAGATGATGCTTTAGTTTTACTAGTTTTACAAGTTGGAAAAAACGGGAAACCTTTGTTTTTTGTTTCAATAGCTTTTGGACTTAATGGTATATGATTTTATGTGCAGACTGAAATGATGTCAGATACCATAGATGATGCATTGGATAATGATGAAGCTGAAGAGGAGACTGAAGAGCTGACAAATCAGGTACTCCTTCAATTACCATTTATTGCTTATTCTTCTTCTTCTTTTCTTCATTTCTTCTTTTTTCTTTTTTTTATGCTGCAATGTTTGCAAGGCTTTTACTTGATTACTTTTCAAATACTTAACCAATTTATTTCACATGAAGCAGTTTACTAGGAGGAATAACATGTATATCTTGTGTTACAATCCCTAAGTATTAGCGGTGCTCGGAATCATAGGTCCAGTTTTGGATCCTAATCTCAGCAATAACTCACCCTTGGGGCAATCGTGAATCAACAACAGCAACCACCAAGTCTTATCCCACTCGGTGGAGTCAGCTACATGGGTCAATAGATGCCCCTGGGCTAATCCATAATCTAGTGGAGATAATTAGGGGACTAATCGTGAAAAGCTTAGGATTCCCTTATAGCCCCTAAATTAAAAATAAAATAAAATCAAGAGAAGGGTATGGCTTACTTACCATAATGTTTCCTTCTCAAGACCTGAAACTACTTTTAAGATTCTGAATATGTTATGATTTTCTGTGGCTTAGTTTAAAAGGTTTAGAAAGAATGGTTTCTGATTCACAAAGAGTAACGAGTCTGGATGAGCAGAAGTCGAAGATCTTATTGTTTGGGAATGACATTAGCTTTTGAAATTACCAAAGAAACTGATGGCAATTTCACTTAACCTTTTTTTGGCAGGTGCTCGATGAGATTGGTGTGGATGTTGTCTCACAGGTTGGAATCTGCTGTTATTAATCTCTGCACTCCCTATAATCTGTCATGATGCTTTTGCTCAAGCTAATTTATATTGTATTTGAACTCTTTGGCAGTTATCAGCAGCTCCCAAAGGGAGAGTCGGAACAAAAAATACTGAAAACGTCAGCAGGTATCTTCTGTCTCACTTTAAAAAAAAAATAAAAAAAATAAAAGTTTAGAGAAAGGAAGATATGAATTTTTGTGTAAATCGTTAAGTCATGAAGAATTTACTGTGGCTCCATATGTATAGTAGTATTGCATGAATAAGTTAAAAAAATTTAGTTGTTTGCTTTCTTTTTAAGTTTGTTTGACCTTTGAAATTTTATGCCATTGCAGCTCGGGCGTTGATGACCTTGAGAAGCGTTTGGCGGCTCTCAGAAACCCATGATTTTTGTTTGAGATTATGTGATTCTCGATCTCAAGTTTTAAACTAGAATTCTTTCCTGAACTATGTTCTTCTAGGGATTTCATAAGTTTAGTGTGGCTATATGCATCGTTGAAATTATTATGTATCAATCATGATTTATGAAATTCTCTCGTTCTTGAGCCTTATGCAAAGGTTCTAAGCAGAGAAAAACAACTTACTTCTTGTAGTTGGGAATGAATGATAGTATGATTAAACATAGTATTTGTCTAGATGTATCACTGTTTTTTATGTCTTCTCTTTCCACCTATTTTTACTGCTACCAAGTACATAGAACATTGCACAAATCCGAAATTGGATTACTCAGGTCCTTTGGGACATTGGACACTGGTTGGTATTTAAAAAAAAATAAAATACTTTTACAAGAATGCCAGTGGAACTTTAGAATGACATTATTTTGGAATGATATTGATGTTTTAATATTTTTTGACAACACATGTGGAACTTCAGAATGATCATTATTAAATGAGATAGATTCATTGCTTCTGTGGAAGGGAAATGTTGTACACTATTTAATTGCTCATGTAGACCGTGTATTATCAAGAGTTGTTTTTAGAAACTACGATGGTTTTCCCGTAAATAAATTAACCAAAATTTTGAATAACCATTTGATAAAGAACAAGCATCATCTAGCGTCTCTTAGTTTAAATTTGATCCTTTGCTGTAATATAAAATGTTTTATGCTATTAAGAAATAGAAAGTGTCCAATTAACTTAAAGTGTTATTCAGTTAAATAATAACTAAAACAAACAATTGTGACTGTAATTATTT
Source organism: Gastrolobium villosum (assembly GCA_032173675.1). Taxonomy (NCBI): domain Eukaryota; kingdom Viridiplantae; phylum Streptophyta; class Magnoliopsida; order Fabales; family Fabaceae; genus Gastrolobium; species Gastrolobium villosum. The sequence continues at coordinate 302,640 of JAVKPL010007961.1, read as the reverse complement.
GATATCTATCGTGCCAAACTGCTCCTTAATTGAAAATTTCTTATAAAGCTTTACTAACTGCTACATTTAACAAGTTTTTAGAATTGATTTAGTGTTCAAGGATTTGAATAATTTACATGAAATTATAGATTCGAACCTCAGTGTCACCGTCGAGTTAAAAAAAAACTGCTACATTTAACTTAATTGATTTGATACACCTTATTCACAAGTTCTAGACCTAACAAGACAAAACCGAGGGGAAAACAGGCAAACACAAATAAGAAAACTTTTACTTTTAATTTTTTTTGGGGTGAAATTGAATTTAAACAATTAAGAGAAAGCAAAGTGACACTACCAAAAAAAAGAAACAAAAATCTTTTAAAAAAAACAGAACCAATAGTAAAAATAGAATACAATAAAACCAACTTTACACAAACTATATAAATATATATTGAACTAGTTTTAGCTTTAAATTTTGGCAAAAACATCCCCCATGTGAGTATGAGCTGTAGAAGAAATAAGTAATGGAAGGTCTCATACTACTTATGTAGCTTGAGACCAAATTCGAACTCGTCAATAAATTCGACTCTCATAACAAGGGTAACATAGAGACAGTGCTGTACTGCTGTGTCTCATTGAGAAGAAACAATAACAAGTGTATCATAAACTACAACACTAGTTCCATCTATTTTTTTTTAAGAGAAAGTAAACACGTTTTTCTAGCAAAAAATTTAAATAAAAAAAAAGGATGAGTTCTCTGGAGCATGTTACAGCAGCGATCTTCCGAAAATAGTCCACCTTGGTCCAGAAGATGATATCAGGAAGTGATGTCTTTTATGACATCATGGTAACTCAGAAATATACATGAACATGATTTCTGTAATGCTTGAGATCGTTGTTGAATAAAGAGGTGCGTTAGAATTTAGAGAAAAAATGTCTTCTGACAAAATGAAGATACTTCTTGTTACTTCCTGATAGAGAGGAGCTCAAAGCTACGCAGAGGATCATCGCGGTTGGCTCTAGTAGATCCTGAGCGTGTGAAAGTTGGTTGTTGACTTCTATGCGTGGTCGATGGACGGCTACCGGTTGAGGTTAGCCGGCCGGTACGGCTGTCAGTGTGATCACCTGAGGAACTTGGCCTCGTCGATGATGAGATTATCGCTCTTCTTGAACTGCTCCCATATCGTGAGGTACTGCGTCCCTTCTCTTGATCATGATACTGAAAACACAACATAAAAAATATCAACATCAACATCATCTTTATTTCAAATTAGTTGAGGTCAGAAATATACAACGTAAGAATAATTTAGAGTAATATAAAGATATAAATATAGGTTTTGGCCATCATAAATAAAGGGCCGACCCAGTTCAAATACTCACTTCGTGAGTGTCTGAGGAAGGGAATACTCTAGGCAGTCTTTCCCCTGCTTTTTGCAGAGAGACTTATTCGAACCCACGACCTGACACACCACGGCAAGCAAGCTTACCGCTGAGCCAAGCCGGCCCTTCTGGCCATCATAAATAAAACAGGAACAGGAAAATAATATAAGTAATTTTAATCATTTATAGATTCTTATTGTTGGAAAAGAATATTTACCACATCTTTATGTACTGCTACATCCTCAAAAGCCCTATGTTTGGAGTGATCACCACGAGGACTAGAACCTGTTGGGTTCCTCCGGGAGAATGCTTCAACAGCACCAGAGAATTTCTCTCGAATCTCTTTCCCCACTGAAAGAAGCAATTGCATGACCAAGTATTACACTAAAGTAAGTTTGGGAAAAGCAATAGTAGTTTGTTTGACCACTATTGATGTCAGTAATGAAAATGATAATTTTAGTTGAATGCTTTCAAAATTCAAAATTCATGTCCATCCATCCATTAAGAATTAGTAGGATAACAAAATTTCGTTGTCTTATTTGGATGAAAGAGAGTGGACCTGAGATCTTTTCTGGCTTTTGTACAGATGGTCCTGCATTCATAGCTTCCTTGCCACCACCATGCTGTTATTTAAACAACCAAGTATAGTAAGTAACCTCTACCGGAAAGCAAAATCCAAACGAGCAAAGATATAAAAGTACTAACCCGCCCTCTAGAGCTGCTACCGACAGGCGGATACTTCAATATAGTCCAGTCAAAAACATAGTCAAATTGATAGCCTGCATTAACAATAAGGTCCAGATCAATTTGCAATCATTTAACACATTAAGGGTGCATTTGGTTTGGTTTTTGTTTTGTTTTCATTTTTAGTTGATATGTTTTCACAAAAAATTTACAAAGATACGACCATGTTTTCAGTTTCACTTTGTTTCTTGATTTCAATAATTAGCAAAGAAAATGGTGAAAACAAGATTTTGTTGTTTCATTCATCATTTCCTTAGCAAATTCTTGAAAACTGGAAGCCAAATGAAAACAAGGAGACATTTTGTAATTACTAGTCAAAACATATCAACTGAACATGGAAGGGCCGACTCAGTTCAAATACCCACTTCGTGAGTGTCTGGGGAAGGGAATACTCTAGGCAGCCTTTCCCCTGCTTTTTGCAAAGAGGCTGATTCGAACCCGCGACCTGACACACCACGGCAAGCAAACTTACCGCTGAGCCAAGCCGGCCCTTCTATCAACTGAACATGGAAAAAAAAAAAAAATACAAACCAAACAAACCCTAAGCTTCCAACAAAGTATACTGAATGCCAATATACAAATCAGATATCTCAGGAATAAGACCTTCTCGAATAAACAAATCTCGAAAAAGCCTCTTTAAATATGAATAATCAGGCTTGTCCTCAAACCGCAATGATTGGCAGTAATGGAAATATGATACAAACTCTGAAGGATATGATTTGCAGAGCACCTGTTATACAAGCACAAGATTAACAACCAAACAATAGGATCAATAAAATTGAGAACTGGAACAGAAGGGAAAAGGTAGAAGCCAAAATATACAAGTTTGCCAACTGTTAAATGCAGTGAATATATGATTTAAGACTTAAAAAGTGAATATCAACCTGAGAGCATTTAGTTGGTCATAGCATCCAATATTAGTAGAATAAGTAAATCTAGTTCTAATGCACACGAGAAACATGCAATTTGGTTTGTACAAATATTCACATTTAAAGCCGCAAAGTATTATGGGGCTGGCTCTCAGGCTTGGCCTGTCTTCTAAACCTATACGGCATCAAACGTCCAGGTTCAAGTACAGATCAGGCCAGTCAACATCCAACAAAATTCAAAGCATCAAACTCTAGATTCTGAGGGAATATAAAATTTCTCCAAAAGCCTCACTGATCCAGCCAGTCATAATACCTCTGTAGAAGTTGACATCTTCTTCTCACTGATTTTATCGTATTTTTGTTTTTTGGTGCCAGCCTTCAGTCCCTGCCAAGGAAGACTGAAAAGAAAAAATATATATTGTAAAGATATCCAAATTTAGTAGGGGGTAAAGTAGATGTGTCTATCAAGTATCCAACCTTCCTCTTAAGAAGTACATGAGCACATAACCAAGAGATTCCAGATCATCCCTTCTGCTTTGTTCTGCCAACAAAATAAAGTAAAAATAACAAAAGAAAGCTATTGGTTTTCAACACAAAAAGGAACGAACTGCCACAACATATTACTTACCAATTCCTAGATGAGTATTGACACTGGCATACCGAGCTGTGCCTGTAAGGTTCTTGTTTTCCCTATGCAAGAAAGATAGCTTTTCACAACAAAAGAAATATGAATTTTGCAAAAGCTAAGAAATATAACTATAGTGAAAATTAAAGTAAAAGAACATCTTCATGATGTATTTGGTATTAGAAAGAGAAAATAGAGAAGTAATAGAGACTTGAAGCCGTGTTATAGATGACAGGTCAGAAAATGTTTTTGTTCCATTATGCTATTTATGGTGCAGAATGTACTAGATACTAGTTCAAATTTGTGATAAGCATACATACATGCCAGCAAACACAACCACCCTTAAGATAATTTACAGTGAGCTCGATTGTTGTTATTATTATTATTATTATCACAGGGAATGATACTAATATAACCTACATTTAGGTGAAGATTATCCACTTGGAAAACAGTATTAAAGTGATGTAAATGCTTAAATCCAACGAAGATCTGTGCAACTAATAAGGCAACAGAAGGTTGGGTTTGTCCCAAAGTATAGTTTATACTGCACCTTGATATCCTGATATAATGATTAAGAAATTTACCTGTATGGTATGTGCCTATGAGTCTGAAGATCCCTATATTTTTTTGCAAGACCGTAGTCAATGACGTACACCTGAAATAAGATACCCAACATGATATAAATATAGTTAAAAGAACCGGAATTTGCACATTCAACTTGACTATTTCTATCAGAATCTATCAATAATTTATTTTAGTGGGACCAAAGAAGATGATTCCATTAAAATAGAATAGAAGTAAATGATTGGGAAACAAGACGTGCTCCTAGAACATCCATCCAAAGGACAAGAAAAAGAGCCAGAGGAAGTTTATTGACTAAAATGCTGCCCAATCACTTTGCATATGTGATGAATAAAGTAAACACCTGTGAGTTTCAAGGTAGAAAAGTGGCTATTTCATGCCATAACCTGAGGCAGGGTGAGGTGGTGCCTCATGGTTTATTGTAGAAAACAACTCTTAAACCTTCACTTAATCACTCTAAACCAATCAGGTATCAAATAGGACAAGATAGAATAGTCAATCTGCCCTGTGTGAGGGAAAATAAAGGCAGAAAGCTTGGGGGGGGGGGGGGGGGGGGGGTTTAAGAGATATGGTTTGATGGATTTGTATATTGCAGCTATGTTTGAGTTTTAGGTGGTTGAAGGTCTGAAACTTCTAGGCAAAACCTGCAGCTCATTCATGGAGACACAGCCAAAAGACTAGTTGAGGTGGCTTTCTCACAGTTTTTCAATTGACTGTCTTTTTCTTACATTCTTCTCTCATCTTAGAGAAAATGCACATTCTGCACCTTTTTTTCTTGTTCAACCTGAAGCAAACTCATGCAACTTAGCTTCTTACACATAATAGTAGCATAATATCATCATATTATGACTTCCCTTATCACTTTTTGGAAGAACTCAGTTCTCTCAAAGGTACGTATTCCAAAATGTGTTTTGACTGTCTGAGGATTACTAAAATGTGTAATTCATTTCCATTCTTATCAAAAACAATAAGATAACAGCCAAAATCTTCCAGAATAAATAAGGAGAATAAAAAGAAGAAGAAGAAAAAGGAGGAGAAGAAAAAAAAAATGAAAGAAAGCATCTTCAACAAAATAATATACCTGGTTTGCTTTACGTCCTAAGCCCATTAAAAAATTGTCAGGCTTTATGTCACGATGAAGGAAACCTCTTGAATGCATATATTCAACTCTGTTAATCTGAACAATAACATGAAGCAAGTAAAACATTAATATCACTATTTGAGGTGTTTTGTTAGATAATAGTTGTCTTGTTGACTTACTAATTGATCAGCAAGCATCAACACTGTCTTCAATGTTAACTTCCGGTTGCAATAATTGAACAAATCTTCCAGACTTGGTCCAAGAAGGTCAATTGCCATGACATTGTAGTCTCCCTCAACTCCAAACCACTTGAGGTGGGGAATCCCCGCTTCAATAAGGAAACAAATTGGATTACTCAAAAGGAAACATCTCAATTGTTTTCTGATAGTTTTTCAGTCCTAACTTTACTTCAAGGGCACGGCTTAAGACTAATGGTTCTGATTTCATAACAGAAGAAGATTCTAGGCATCAATCAGTCTATCCTCCAGACTCAAGAAAACGGAACATGTATAAATGTTCCGTTATGATTGAGAAACAATTTCAATGTGAAACTTTAGCAGTAGGTATTAGCTAATACGTTGAGAACCCAAAATGATAAAAAGAAATAGAGTTATAGACTTACTTCCTCCTTGAAGAAGCATATACAATTTTGACTCATAGTGAAGCTGTGGATGCTTGGTCTTCACAGGTTCCTGGAAAATTTTGGGGGGCAGGAGGTGATGGTTAAGAGTTAAAAACAGAGAATATAATGAGCAGACTAATACCATTAAAAAAAAGGGCCGACCCAGTTCAAATACCCACTTCGTGAGTGTCTGGGGAAGGGAATACTCTAGGCAGTCTTTCCCCTACTTTTTGCAGAGAGACTGATTCGAACCCGCGACCTGACACACCACGGCAAGCAAGCTTACCGCTGAGCCAAGCCGGCCCTTCATACTAATACCATTAACTGATTTAAAAAAAAAAAAACTCTCAAAACACAGCAAAAGAAACAATACGATGAACAATCTAAGATAAACCACAATGTAAGAATGTGAATCAAAGTGTGCATCCATACAGATAATATGGCATTTCACACGTCACAATCACAGCAATCCATAAAGTGATCTTATTGATTTCTTCTAAACCTTAAGTACTGCTCCAACTTTGTTATTTACTCCAGCAATAAACTATATCTCAGACCAAATGTCATGTATCCATATTGGAACTCCCATAGCATTGATAAAAATATATATATATATATAGGAAGCTCCATCTTCTGAAGTGACCACATCTATCACAAGGGATTTCAAAACACCACAATAGGCACAATACATTTTATAGTCTAAAAACATGTTCCACACAAGGTAAATCAAGATGGTTTGATCTTATAATAAATCTACTATACTAAAAGTGCAATCAGAAGATTTATTACAGACGATTCTACAAATTCATAAAAGAATTCAACAATTGATCATTTTGCCCCATCTAAACAAAAAAGATGGATAAAAACTTTAAAAGAACTTAACATACCAGCTTGACAGCCACCTCCTCTCCAGTTTGTACATTAACAGCTGACATAAACAATAGAAGGAATATGTTAACAACAAAATAAGAAAATGCTACAAAAGGAAGATTACTATTAATATTTCCATAAAAAAGAAGAAGAAGAAGAAGGAAGAAGAAGAAACATGAGCATACCTATATAAAGCTCCCCAAAAGACCCACTCCCAATTTTCCTTCCCAGTTTAAACTTCCCAGCAATCACATGATCCATCATGAAATGACCTTCAATACACCTAAACCCAGTAACTATAACGAAACTTTTCTGCTCAGATTTGTTCCCAATTCAGCACCCAATTATGCATAAAGGGGTTCAGCAGGTCAAAAAATCCAAACTTTATTCTCAAATCCAATGAGATTTCCCAATCTATTCTTCCGATTAGTCGAGAAATGGTAATATAGCGTAAATCCAGGATAAAAAGGAACCAAATTTACAAAAATCTAACATCCCCAGCAACGAAGATGAAATATTTATTATTCAAAATACAACACCACTTTCTCCAACTACATTCCTTTACCATACATAACCCAAATCAATCACCCCAGACCACGGATTGAAGCCCTAATTTCCAGATAACATAACCGCATTGACCCCAGAAAATAAAATGTTAATGGGTATCAGCAACAAAACAAAAAATTGAACCTTTCAAAAAATAAATATTTAACAGAAAGAACAAGAGGAGAAGATTGAGGAGCTTGTGTTGAAACCAGGTAGGAACAAGAGTAATTCCACAAATCCAAAGTTTGGACTTTAGAGAGAGAGAGAGAAGAATGAGAAGGGAAAGCTGGCTAGAGATTATAGTAATCGTTGGTGTGTTTTGGTTGTATTTTAATTTTAATTAGTTTTTTATTTTAATTTTTCTTTACTTTTTTCTCCTCAAATTTTAATATTTTTTTTCAGTGAAATGTTTTGGAAAACGAAAATTTGTAGAATATGACAGGACGAGGGGTTAACCGATACCTTCTCTTTCTGTCCCTCTCACTCTCACGTTTTTGCAGTCAAACTGCTTCGCCTCTGTCTTTGATTCTTTCTCTTCTTTCCTTTTTTTATTTATTTACTTTGTTTATTTCCTTTTCTTTTTAGACTATGCTTATTTTGTGGTTTCTTTTATGGGTTTTATAATTCTTAGGTAACATAAGAATTGAAATATCATGTTATAGAGATACAAAATATGTGAGACTCATGTGTTAAAAAAAATTATATATAGAACCTACATTAACACGGAAATCGAATAGGGAGTAGGAAGATTTCAATTCTCAAGTCACAATTATACTACCCTTCTTTTATTTGATGATTGCTTCTCTTTTATGTTGTACTTTTAGTTAAACTACTTTAAAAGTATTCTGAGTTCAGTTTTTACGTCAACAGAATTAAATTTCTTCCTAAACAATTTTAAGAATGCGCTTCCTATTATTATAAAAAATAATTGTATTTTAAAAAATAATTTTTGAAAAATTGTTGACTCAACGTTCAACCAACCCTTTATGAATATACTCCCTCTATTGTATGTTCCGGCTGCGTCAAGTAAAATTGTGTTTATATTATTTATATATTGATAATTCAGTTTTAATCAATCATAAGATTGATTACTTATTTACATATTTATTACTTCAATCTTTTTTATCTTAAAAAAAAGTGTATATATAACTTTTTTTTAAGATATAAAAGATTGAAGTAATAAATATGTAAATAAGTAATAAATATATATATGAGTTTGATGTTTGTCATTTTAAATGACATAAATTATCATTTTAGAAGAGAGATAGACAAAAAGAATGAAAATCATGGGGAGAAAGTGTGTATTTTTTAATTTAAATTTTAAATAAAAAAATATTATTTTGTGTCTATCTCTCTTAAAATGACATAACTTTATGTCATTTAAAATGATAAATGTTTTCCACTATATATATATATATAAAGATAAATGTTATACTTACTTAGTATCCTTTTAGCTTTATCACTTTTACAACTTGATTAGTTAGCATTGGATTAATTTAAAATCAACAATTGAAAAATGAAAAAAAAAAAAATTAACTATCATTGATTTTAAATTGATCCAATAGTAACCAATTAGATAGATTGATAAGCTTAAAATGATGGTAAGTAAAATCGTCCCTATATATAAATAAATATGGGATAAGATATTATGCCTATATTTTTTTTCATGCCTTCTCTACCTATTTATCTTTAATATCATTAAATCAAAATCTTAACTAATCTTTACTATTTCTCTATTTTCTTAAAATCATGATTTAATGGTATTGAAAATGAGTAAATAAAATAAACATAAAAAAAAAAGATAAGCATAAGATCATGTCCCGTAAATATATAACTATATCAACTTGTAATAAAGAAAGTAGAAACACAATTCTATATAACGCGTTTAAGAACGGAAAAAATGTATATCATTTTAAAGGATGTAAAGTTGTGTTATTTTAAGAGAGAGAAAGAGATAGATAAAGGAAGAGAGAGAGTTGACAAAAAAATAAAAATGTATGGTCTCACCTCTTTGTGAGAGTGTAAGGACATAAGTTATGTCATTTAAAAGAATAAATACTTATCTCCGAAAACAAAAAAGGATAAACACTTTTGCTTATAATAATTTATGGTTATGGTAAAAAGGGACCTATCAAAAGTTTCGTATAATGATTTTCCAATGTATGTGCCACGAGTGTGTAAGATCTATAGTTCTATACCCGTGCCCTGAATCCGTGGGGTAAATTAAGTAAAAATAATAACCTTCTATCACTTATAGCTCATATAAAAGCGGAACATGCGATCAATTATAAATCCTACTATTCCCCCCAAGAAAAGATCGATAGCAACTAATGGAATATAATGATGAAGGCTTTTTAATATTACATATACTATTTGCAAGAATTGATAGAAATTGATATTGAGTTTTCTTTTTGTTTAACAATGAATATGAAACTTATAATAGGCTTCTATATGAAATTGGAATTTCATTAAGGAAAATTTTATTAGTTAAAATGAAGATAAATCTTTTTCTTATATTGATGTAGATAAATTATCTTATGTTAATGAAACAAAATAATAAGAGGAGCTTATAAATGATTGGAGAGATAAAAAATAAAGGTGAGACCCATTTTTATTATATGTATAGAAAAATGAGTTATCTCATATTGGATGAGATAAATATAATCCTAAAATAAAATCAAAAATAAAATAAAATTCAAGGACCAAAAATCCGTGGGATTTTTTCCACAATAATTTTCAATAAAGCGTGGAAGGATGATTAATTAGCGTCTTTGGCACATCCCAAGGCCTAATTAACAAACTAAGTGCTTCTTGCGTTCTCCAAATTATTCAATGTCTAAATTGTTCTTCCCGTGTCTACTCTCCACAGTTATTCAACGATTAATTTTATTTTCTAATATCTAGAAAGTAGAAACCCATAATTGAATTGTCTTGGTTTTAAGTTAAAAAAATAGTGTTTTTGAAACCTTAGTGAGGTAAAAGCTGGACAATTGATTTTACGTCTCCATTATGTATGAGGTTGACGTACGTAGGGAAGTCAATAATTGTGACACTTTTTCGTCGGCGGTTGGGTATAAGATTTTTTTTAGAATTCCTACAAAACTGAATATTTTTAAATTTTTTATTTTTGAATATTATCATTATAAATGGAATGCTTTTATTATATTTTTAAAAATCATAATTTTCGGATAAATAAAAAAATTTCCTTTACCAAATGCGGAAAGGTTCATATCTTCGTTGCGCGTCAACAGCAAACGGTACCTGGTCGATATCTTTTAATAAGGTTTTATATTTCGACATTTCTTTTCCATCCCTTGTATGCGTGAGACCAAGATCAAATTTTGTAATATGTTCCGGATCATCATGGTTCATTTACTTAAAAATTCACACTTATATTAATTTTTTTTCTCTTTTTTTTTTCTCAACCTTTTTCCTTTATCTCTCACTTCAGTCGGACTCAATTTTCTCTCCTCCCGAACCGCAATAACTTCGCTCAACTAAGACATATATGGGCTTCTTGCATGTGCGTCCAGATTCATGTAATTGATACAAATTTTATTTTGTACTAGATCATAATATATATATATATATATATATATATATATAATTTTAAAAGATACAAATCTATGTTATTTTAAGTGAAATAGCTGTATTTTCGTGATTTATTTTACCTTATCTCTCCTTCAAAATACTATTTTTTTTTCTCTCCTCGTAATTTCAAGAAGAAGAAAGAATATAAAAAATTATAAAATATGCATTAAAACACAATCGTCTCATTTAAAATGATATAATCTTATTCTTTAAAATAACAAATATATATATATATATATATATATATATATATATATATATATATATATATATATATATATGAACATGATCATTTGACATTAGATTTCAACCGTTAATTTTTTACAATCTAACGAGTATAATTTATTAAGGATTTGTAATTAATTAATAAATATATCCAATAAATTATAACCATCAAATTAACAAAAATCCATGGTTAAAATCTGATGTCAAATATCTTGCCGCATATGTGCGTATATACAGGAACTAATTATTTATACTAAAGCATTATATGAAGTATGTTTAAAAAATATGCATGAATCCTTACTTAAAATTTGGAGTTAACTTCGGTATCCTTTCAAAAATAAATACACACATAATAACTGTATTACTTTTTTTATCAAATATTATAAATTGAGTAATAAAAGCTACATATATACTCATAAAAGTCGCAAATTTTATCAGTCAATTTATAATTTTTATTATTTAATTTATAATTAAACAAGGAAAATGTTCATAAACCATCGTGTGGTTTTCTTTTTTATTGCTTATTCTTCTATATATTTTTTTTGTTATGTTTATCGCATTTTACATAAGATAAGCAATTTTTTTTACACCACAAAAAAGAATTGGGTCCCGCCATTTTTTTTTTCTCTCTCCTCTTATCTGTAGGTCTCACTCGTAATTTTATTTCTATAACATGAGGTAACTATTTTCCTACAACATAAAAAAAAATTTCCCATTTTTTTATCAATTGTCGCTTGTGATTTTATTGTATTCAAATCCGCATCTAACACAATTAGTAATTCAACTAACTTACCTATTTTACCCCTATTTGAAATCTCCCCAACACCAACCAAAGAATAGAAGAACCATTCCTCATAATTCCAAAAGAGAAGTCATGCAAACTTGGGCATCCCCAACTACAAAATTTTCCACCACCGTTATGATAAATTATTTCAACTCAAAATTTTAAGATGTTACGTAAGAATCTTTTTAATGATTTATATTATTCTTTAACAAACCTCATAACACAAGAGCCCCTTGAGCTTGAAATGCAAATATTGCATAGGTTCAATTTTTTTTTTAAGATTATCTTGTGTTTATTTTAATTCCATTCGAAACTCGTGACCTTATAATTATTGAACCTTTAATATTATATAAAGAATCACTTCAATCCAAAATCTTAATATATTGAAGAATTTTTTTAATAATTTATATTATTATCTAATATGAAAAGATTTGGTAAAGCTTCGGAACATATGCTTGGCTGCTATAAAAGTCTAGAATGCAGCAACTGGAAGCATTGAATCAATAAATGCTACAGAGTTGAACTTTCAAGATATTATCAATTTCCTGTGGATGCTTCCCGGAGGAAGATAGACAATTTGGTTGCAGTTGTGTTATAATGTGGAAGAAGTAGTAAGGGTACACACAATTGTCTTGAAATGTTTTAGAGATTTGTTAGTTACTTACGTTGATACATAATTTCATTTGTAGTTATTTGTGAATGGGTAATTTAGCTCAGGCTCGTAGAGCGTTTGATGGAATAGCAAGAAGCAATACGCTTTGGTTACATGGACCGCTATTATTGATGGGTATTTAAAATTAAACTTGGATGATGAAGCTTTTAAAGTTATTTCATGATTCCATTAAATATGGAGTTCCAGTGAACAGTAAAATGATTGTTTGTGTCTTGAATTTGTGTGGTAAAACAGTGGATTTAGTGTCTACCAAAAAATGAAAAGAAAAAAATAATGGATTTAGAACTAGGGAAACAAATCCATGTTTATATCTTGAAAAGCAACCGGGGAAGTGTCTGGTACAACCTATTTTTTAGGATTTTTGGGAAATTAAATATTTTTAAATTTTTTATGTTCGGATATTATCGTAAATCGAATATTTCTATCATATTTCTAAAAATCATGATTATTGGATAAAAAAATTTCTACTCTACCAAATCCGTCCATCGATATTAACTATGCCGAATGATTTCCATTTTCACTCATAACATCCACCGACATTGTCCTCGTTAAGTACTCGATGTCCTGGAAAATTAATTATTGAAGTACCCGATGCTTGATGGCCAAATCATAGACCGAGCATACAGATAAAAACTTCGCGAGCAATTTTATTTTAAATTTTTACTATGTCGTTAAATATATAACATTACATTTTTTTTATAGTGATTCAGCTTAATAAAATTTAATAAAGTAATGTTGAGTTTGGGTCGTAGATGTATAATTTTTATATTAACCAAATTAATTGAATTATCGATAAATCGATGAAAAAAAATTTAAAAAATAAAAGATTATCGTGGTCGTTGCTTTTACTCCATTGCCAACGGACAAATCAAAATGTACCCCTCCTTAGTATACGTCAGTTTTGTAACATAACCTCAATATATTAAGCCACTAACAAGTCTTGGAAATATTTAGCTTCAATAATAATATGAAAATCACGACCAAACCAAACCAATGTGTAATGATTAGTTTCTAGTCGTTCATCTTTTATTGTGTTATGAATATGCCTGCCATGCATCACCATATTGAAATTGGCAAGCCTAAAATTTTAAGCCCTCACTCTAACATTTTTTGTTTTTTTTGAGAATATCGTAGTATATTTTGTTTAAAGAAATTTTTTCATAAATCTCATGTGATTTACTCTAATATCACTAATCTTTCTATATTTTTTTTATATCAATTACCCCTATAGTTTTATTCCATCTAAGTTTTTGTTAGTAATTAAACTAAGGTCTTTATTTTGTCATGTTACATGAAGGAAATTCCTATCATGCAACACTAAAAGACAAAAAAAAAATAATAATAATAAAAAAATAGAATAAGACACTTTATTCAATGATTTTGTTTTGTCTTATCATAACATAACAAAATTATTTTTTCTACAACATAACTCTTATTTATCCCTTAAACTAATCTTCCCCAAAACTGAACCAAAGAACCATTCCTCAACATTCCACAAGAGCCGTACCCAGATGAAATTGAAGCAAATTCATCGGACTAGATTGCGTTTGAAACGTGTCATTGGTTCTCCAACACCTCACCACTTGATATCTTACCACATTTTGCATAAAAGTGAACAACTGCACTGTCAACAATTAGGGGATAAATTTTTTTATCGTAAAAAAATATTTTCTGGAAATATGTTTAATTTTTTTTCTCTTGATAAATTATTAAAAGGTGTTTAGTAAGGTAAATTTTTGCCAAAAATATTGGGTTGATTTTACTGATGTTGTGTGTTAATTTTTTTACCACATGGGACATCAATGGTAATCTTACGTAACAATTTTACATGGAAAGGCAAATGATGGATTTTTTTTTCGAGCGTTACTTTTACTTCATCTCCTATCAAACATAGGTAAATAATTTTCCTCATTATATTTTTAGAAAAATATTTCTACAGTTACTGCAGATAAGTTATCTGCATTTACTTCTAAAATGATTTCGTTTTGGAATTGAAAAATTAAAAAATTAATTATAATGACTATAATAACCTTTAAATAAATTAAAATTACAAAAATACCATCTTTTTTACCTAAAACGACGTCGTATTGAACTCAGATAACTTATAGCCAGTGACTGAGAAAAAACGATCCCTTATATTTTTCTAGGAACTTTTTTTTTTTTTTTTTGAAAAATGAACTTTTTTTCACCTCCTACCAAATACTCTACAAAAAAAGGTTTAATTTAGATTCAATCGTTCGTTCGGGCCTATATGAAATAACTCCAGTTATTGGCAGTAATGGGCCATAGGGTGACCTAAAAGAAAAGCCCATAGGCTCATTGAGACAACTACATTAGAAGATCACAAAACCTTAAACCCTTTTTTCACCCTTCAACGTTCCTCGTATCCGTCGCCGGTCTCTCTACCTCTGCCGCTGTTCTCTTTCAATCAGGTGTGCTCCTCATAACTGTCTAATGATTTATGTTTTTCACCTTACGATTTCAACACGAGCTAGGTTTCTAATAGTTCTATTATGTATAACACCCAGTAATTACTGTGCTCATAATTTATACAATTTTTCTTTGAGTTTTTTTAACACATAAGCATTCTTTCTGACAACCCCTTTTTTTTTGGGGAATATTTGTTGTGTTATTTATATGGTGTGGTATGAATGATATTTTCTACTTCAATTTTTGCAGTGATAAGCTATCAGTGACCATGTATCTTCAGTTTTACATAAACGATAATGGTGACAAAGTCTACACCACTAAGGTAAGCTTTATGGAAATGGCTGAAAGTTTTATTTGCATTTTTTTTAATAATCCCGTTCGCTTAATGTAGCAATATTAAATTTGGATCTTCTAAATTGAGGGGTGTACTTTAGAGGAAAAATTGCGGAATTATAACAATTGCTTGACAAATAAACAACTAAAATTGTGATAAAATACATTCGCATGTATAAAGAGCTACGAAGTTGTTAAATTCACTCTTGATTTTTCAACCGGTGACTATAATTTTGCACTTTTCCCACTTTAGAGAAGGCAAATCCAATCTTGCAGCAAGTATAATTTAACTTCTTATTTATTGCGTCTAAAACTCCTAGTCATAAAACTGCATCTTGCATGGATGATCAGTAATAAGTAATAAATTGGGTGGTTCATTGGTAAATCAAACTTTATGTTTTAAAATACCACTTCTGTTGCTTTTAACCTTTGCAGAAAGAGTCACCACTTGGGTTAGCTACACAATCTGCTCATCCAGGTATTTTGCTCAATTAACTACTGTTTTCTGACTTTTATCACTTGTGCAGTGTTTTAAGTGGTTATACTTGCTTGTGAATGATTAATTTTTTTCCTTTTGGTTTCTTCCTTTCTGATTTCTTTGTTGGTCCTAAAATATACCATGGTCTGTAGTATTGTTGAATGGTTGATATTTTTTATTTGAGGGCAGGCTTGCTTATTCTTTTCTAGTGTCTACCTCTTTATATTTCTTTTGTACTTGGATTGAACCATCATTTTGTATTTTAACAAACTTTTATCCTTGGAAAAGTGAAAGGAGGAACAAAAATGACACCATCAGACCTAGTACGCCTAATCGTTTTGCCTGAACTGCTGAGTCAATTTGAGCATGCCATGCAAGCTTAATAACCTATTTGTATTTTTTCGTCTATCTATGTCTTTATATTACAATCTTCAACTTGTTAGATTGCGAGAATATTACATTTTGGATGTATATTGGAGGGACTGAGGGAAATTATTGGCTGAGAAACATCATCATTGTGGTTGATTACTTAAGATCTTAAATTACTTGAACTTGGTAACTTAGTTTACCCCTCTCTTTGTGATTATTCCACTACAAATGAGACAAAGGTGTGAGGCAAGTTATGTTAACAAGAACACATATTTTGATTTTGTGAATTATGAGGCAATGGATACTTCCTATCTTCTTATTCTTCTCATTTATATTTATTATGAAGGTCTGTTTTTTGCACTCCCTTCATTCTTCATTGGTGAAATTGTCACTGCTTATTAAAGAACATAATACTTTCCCTATTTGGACAATTCCTATAAATACATGTCAAATATCATGTAAAATTCATGCTCCATTTTCTATAGCTATTTGTGATCTTTAGTTCTTGGTTTTCCTGAACTGCAGCCCGGTTTTCACCCGATGACAAATATTCGAGGCAGAGAGTTCTTCTGAAGAAGCGTTTTGGATTGTTACCAACTCAGCAGGCACCTCTCAAGTATTGAGTGATATATAAGCTCTAACTATGAAGTGTTTTTCATTCGGTGCTTAGCTGTGTTTTCTTATCCAGTGCTGGTGTTAAGTAATTGAGCCAGTTATGTTTGTTTGTTTTGTTTTTTTTTTTTTTCTGAACTAATGGCGTCAAAATCTGGCTCGAATGTTGAAATGCACTTTTAGTTGATGTTTGCAGTTAATATATTCTTCTAAAGATATCCAAAGATTTATTTGAACTCTTGGGGCGGGGGAATGTGTAACAACTATTTTTAAATTGTAGTTCAAATCCTACGAAAGACAATTTTGATAAAAAGATCTCGAGTTAGTTTTAAAGAGCTTTGTTGCAATTCTGTACTAATCCAATTTTGCAGGACCTTTGAAAAGAATGGTTATCCTTGAAAAGAATGGTACTAATCCAATGTTGTAGGACCTTTTTTTGTATACAATGAAAATTTTGTAGGACCTTTGTTTGACTAGCTCGTAACAAATTTAGAGAGCTCAATTATATAGAAAGAGAAAAGCTTTATCCTGATGAAAAGTTATTAGTATACCATCTCTGAAACGAGTTCATTTTATGTGATTTGGGACTTCATAGTCCTTATCCTAAAATGGAAAGAAAGAAGGATGGAGGGGGAATTTGAAAAGAAGAGAGGGGTTTAAATGGAAGAAATATTTTTCTTTTTTGGAAAAGGTGCACCCAAAAGATTGTACACGGGGTGTATATTAAAAAAAATCCTTCTGAAACAAGCAGTGAAAGCAAAATCAGTTTAGCAATTGCTGCTGCCATTAGAGATGTACAAAATATCTAAAAGAACCAAACCGATCCATAATCAAATTAATCCATATTTTAAAAACTAGTTTCACGTAAAATTGTATTTTATTTTATAAATTGATTATTTACCAAATCATAAAAATTATTGGTTATCCATGACCAAATCACTTAAACAAAATTTTACCGCATGAGAGTGTGAAGAGTGGTCAAGGAACTGCAATTTTCACAGCTGCTCTCACACGTTTCACTTCCCTTACATAGTGAAGAAGCACCCAATCCTCACGTGCCCCGTGTGCGGCACCACCTGGAAGGAACTACCAGTCTTGGTTATCCACAACGACAAGCAGCTTAAGAAACCCACTGACGGAAACAGGATCAGAAAACAATTCTTACATATATTAAAATCTTGAGAGAACGAACAATAATTTTTTTATTTATAATTTTAAAATAATTCGATTGTTCTTCTGATAATCATTCTCAAAATAATCTGAAATATTTTTTATAAGAATTATTTTGTTCGGAGAGTTTTAAAATGAAGATTTTTACAAGAAATAATTGGTCAATCCATAAAAAGTAGCACAATCCATCAAAAAAATCAATTTTGAATTTGTTAAAAACCGGCTTTAAACTTGATAACCGGTTTATGGTTCATAACCGGTTTTAAATTAAAATCGGTTTAAAATCGGTTTTAAATCAAAACCGGTTATAAACCATAAACCGGTTTTGAAAATTAAAAACCAGTTTAAAAAAATCGGTTCGGTTTGAAAATCAAACCGTTTAAAACCGGTTCGGTTTGATTTTTATTAAAACCGATTATGAACTGCTCCATGCTCATCCCTAGCTGTCATTCTTGGTATGGTATACCTTTTTTACATATTGTTTAAAGTATTGTTTGCCTGAAGTAGTCCAAACTAGTTTATCTTGTGTAACAGCCTTTCTTAATGGAGGAGATAATATATAAAGGGATATGCTGAACTTTTTTGAGACACACAAGTATGAATCTCTCTGCTTTTTCTAGTCAAAGTACTTAATTAGAGGTTCATTGGTTCACCAAATATCATTCCATAACTGAATTTCTCTTTCCATCCCCTAAATGTAATGAACCATTGGTTTTTTGAAACCATGCTGATTTTTGTTAGCTACCCTGACAATTTGTTTACAATTTTCCATGGCAAGGAGTTAATTGTGCTGGTAAAGTTGAGTAGTTTGGCAATTGTTCTGGTTGGGAATATTTGAGCATTGAGCTTTACTATTTTTGTCCAAAGATCTTATGGGCCCAATTTTCTGAAGATGCACTTCTCTATTAGCTACTTTTAATGTGGGCCTTAGGGATTAATTCAAGAAAGGCAATGGGTTACATGATGTGGTTCCTTGCAACTACTAGGCCCATTGCTTAACTTATCAATTTTCTTCCACTTTCTTAGATTTTTAAGAAAAATAACACAAGTAACTTATATATTTTTGGTTATACTAAATTATAATGATTAGGAAAACTTGTAGATAAAGGATAATCATATATTTGGATCAACATACCAAGATATTTAAACATAAAGGCTAAATACTTACTTAGTATGGTTATTTAATTTAATTTTTACTTGAATAACTACAGTGAGATGTTCTTTTTTCTTTAAATGCAACGGTGGTTAATTTAATTAGAAACTCATCACTGAGTAAGTTAAAATAGAAATTATTAAATAAAAATATTATTGTCTTAATAATTCAAAAAACATTTTTATATTCGTCGATTACACAGTTAATTCAATTTGAGTACTGTCAAAATTATTATAGAAATGACTTCTCCCAAAACTATTTTCTTTATTATCAAAACTGAGAGTCAAGATTTCTTCATTTTCTCCATTCAAAAAGTATTCAAAGTACTGATTAGCAAGACCTAATATATCAATCACCGTACGTAGCTGAGCAAATATATTGGCAAATATATAACTTTTCAAAATTAAAATTAAGTGATAATTCATTTTTAAGCTATAAATATTATTGTAAATTTTATTTTTTATAGTATCCCGTAGCTTTATAACGAAACAACTTTCTTTTCTCTTATACTTTGTATGGAAAAAGAAGTATTAATCATTCAATTATTTTTCCTAAACCAATATTTCTTTTGTTAAATTATCTAGGAAGAAAATTTTCTTCCCGAGTATACTAGTAGAAAAATTCTCTGGTATCATATCAAACATAGTCTTTGTTGAAAAGTTATCGACTTTATTGTTTTGATACAAACTTTACGGAGAAAGAAGTTAGAGTCGCAATTTCTTTTTTTCACAAAATATTAAAAAAAAACTTACAAATTTGGTGAAAATCATAGAACTTATATGCATTTTTTTATATAAAAAAATTACTCTTTTTACACTTTTTTTTTTTATACTAAGTCTAATTACCTATTTGAGGCGAGTAGGATTCCTCGGATATCCCCTCAAACTTCAGCTCTTTATGAGACTAATCTCGAGTTCGGGACGGGTCAGGAATTAAGATTTTATATTCCTCCTAAAGATAATATTGATGAGAATTGAAGTGAAGCTCTTCCAGACCTACTCAGCTCCCATGCATCAATAACGAATAAAAGAAAGTACGAGCAC
This sequence comes from Gastrolobium villosum, assembly GCA_032173675.1. Taxonomy (NCBI): domain Eukaryota; kingdom Viridiplantae; phylum Streptophyta; class Magnoliopsida; order Fabales; family Fabaceae; genus Gastrolobium; species Gastrolobium villosum. The sequence goes on along the minus strand of JAVKPL010007961.1, from coordinate 282,481 downwards.
TTAGTATTTTCTTTATGTATCCTTCTCTGATAATAGAAGTTTAAGGAAAATGAAGGTTTTCTTATTCTAAAACTGAAGTATGCCAAGCTTAATAAGAACATACTTATAAAAAGTTTACATTCAATGAACCCAATAGCTATTTTAAGAATTAAAGTCCAAATAAGTTTGATCCATGCATGTTTTCCGGAATTAAGCTTATAAGAATTTATAGCTCGATGCATATATTTTAAGGATTTATTCAAACCCAATTAATTAAAGTTCACAAACCTAAAGTTTAGTGTGATTTATACATAATTGCGCAGCGTATTTTAAGGAACGAAGCATTCGATGCGAAGACGTGGCGTGCTCTACAGTCTCCGCGGGAGGGAGGAAGGAAACTTGGTAGAAAAGTTGTAGCTTTTAGTTGCTTCATAAAAATGATAACTTCATTTTATCAAATGATAACTTTCATTGTCATAGTTGAAAAAATGCAAGATTGAAATGAAGATGAATGGCTATGGAGTATGGACCTAACTTGGGAATCTTTTATTAAAATATTCAACAATGCAAAGGAGAATATTCCTCTATAAAAGTAAACAAAGGGAATGAAGTACAACCTTTTCCTCAGCTAGCAGTTAGAAAAAAACAAAAACAAAAAAACAAAAAACTTTTCAAAGTAAAACATCATAATTATGAATATCAACCAAGCTCACTTATAACTACATTGGATTAGCATTTCCCCCCTTTTCTCATGCGTCATATTCAGAAATGTTAACTCTCTACTACCTTTAATTTCTCCAATTAATTTTCTTTGAAATAATAGGTTCTTGCTTATGATAGAAGAAGAAGAAATTAAATCACTAAACATGTGGATTGTTTGGCACGTGGTTATTATAACTTAATCAGTGATCTTGAGATTAAGAGTTTGTTTGAATCTTCTCTTTTTTAAACTAAAAGTTATTTTTAAGCTGAAGTTAAAAACTGTTTGGTAATTACATCAAATTTTTAATTTAAAAGTTATTTAAAAACTCAAACCTCATTTTAAGAAAAGCTAATAAAAGTTTATAAAAAAGTTCATCCTAGGAGCGTTTGGCTTCTTTTTTTTTTTCATTATAAAAAAAGCTCTTTTTATTACAAGAACTTTATTAAAAATCTGTTTGGCATAGCTTCTGCTTATAAAGATAAGAGAATCTAAAAAAGAGAGAATTCAAATAAGTACTAAGTTGTGGCACGTATGTTACTGTATTGAAAATTTGTTAGATAGAGTTTTATCATACTTATAATCATATACGATTTGATTGGATTATTTGATTAATCAATAAACCAGTAAATAAATAAAATTAATTATGGAGATTCTGTGTCAAATCTTCATTTTGAAGTTCAAAGTTCACATGTGAGATAAAAATCATTGTTTATTTAACTCAGCTCGGTCATTGACCCATCGGGATACTAAGTTATTGAGTCTCTGATTCAACCAACCAATAGACCCGGGAAAGTATATGTAAATTTGTATTTTATACTAAAAAGTCCACAAATATACTCAAATACATATAAAAAGTTATATCAGATCCAAATATTCTAATATGAAAAATAATAAGTTACATACCATTATTATTATTTTTTTTTGGTAAATACATGGGGCATTGCCCCACGAAACAGACAAAACGAAACAAAAGAAAACAAACAATAACAGGAAAAAGCAAGACAGAAAGAAAACTAAAAACCATCGACTCAGAAGAAACAAACTCAGCATCTTGCAGCTGGAGTGATGACTCCCGGATCCAGCATATCAGCAGTAAGAAGATTAAGTAGCTCACTGTGAGGGGATGCAATAGTGGATAAACCAAAAGGATCATCCATTGCTTTCTTCGCTAGCCAGTCCGCACAATGATTACAGGTCCTAGAAATATGCTTCAACAAGACAGACCAATCCTTAATAAGTTACATACCATTATTCAACAAACAAAGAAACACACAATACTTGATCTTTCTTCAAACATTTAACATCTACCCCAAGTGAAATTCAATGAAATCTTAACAAGTCATTAATTTATCCTGTTAATTATAAATTTATCTTATTTTATAGGCTTCTTAAATTAAAAAAAAAAGTTTTTTATTAAACATGTATGAATTTTATTAATTCTTAAATTTAATATGAATTATCCTATTAAACATCTAGGTCAGCATAATTCTTCAGTATATTCTGCTTGGTGCTTCGGCTTCGTGGCTACACCTAATTTGTTTTCATTAATAAGCGTTATTCTACTATAACTTTTCATTTGAGTCAGAGAAAGCTGATACATGATTTATATAATATAAACATTCCAATTAATATTTCACACATTATTAATTCTATGAAACATTCCAAATGTTATAGACGTTGACACATAACTTATTGTGAAAGTTAAGTATGTATCTAGTTTGGACTGTTAGGCATATCAGCTAACAGTGAGGGAAATAGATAATTTCATTTCATTTAATTTATTTTTTAAATCAATTAAATATATAAATTGGATTTATACTATTTTGTTCGATGATCAATGTCTAATTTTTTTTAGTTCAGGACATGCATGCCTGCACTCATCTTACTCGCTACTTGTGAAGAGTGCAAATTGATTTTTGCACAGGAAAAGACAAATTCAGGTTGCTTAGATTACGTGATTCAATAAACTACATTATCCATTTAACTGTATGTAGCTGATGTGGTGGTTAAGAACTATGTATTGATCAGATTAATTTAATATGGATTGGTCTAAATCATATAAGGTTGAAAAATGAAGACTTTTGGGCTGTATGTTGTACTGTGTAGGCTTGAGATGATTCTCGTGTATATGAAGGCTGTTGAGTGATTCTATCTCAATGGAAGTGATTGAGGGTACCTGCAAAGACACTCTGACGCTCAGTCAGTATCAATCCTAAATTTATGTTAATACTGAATGGGAATAATATGATTATACATGAGTTTGTACCATTCGTATTTATAGCTAGCTTTATGCTGCCTTTGGTAGGTGGCATACCTTCTTATTGGATGTTGTGGGCTGCTAGCTTTTCTGTCTCAGTTGGTGCCTTTTTGGCTATTTTTTTGGTGAATAAGTCTGTATACTTGCCTATCTTTCTAGAGTGGTGGCAAGTTGTAGTTGTCTTCCTTGCATTGGTCTTTATACGCGGTGGAACTCAGTTTGTTGTAAGGCCTTTCCTTAGCCTTTAATTTATATAAGGCGGCTTAATATTATAATCTGTGTAATGCTTGGCTCATGCATCTCGCGCTATGAGATCATTGCACCTCTTGGGCCCTTTCTGGGCCTTGAACCTCATGGACCTATATAGTTATCCAGATCACACACACACACTCACATAGGAGATAAGGATATAAATAAATCAGGCTAAGCCATGTTTTAACCTAAATGTAGAGATGTGCAAAATAACCATAAAAACCGAACTGAATCGTGAACCAAACTAAACTGCACTTAAAATAACCGGATTTTAAAAATCAGTTCATGAACTGAACCAATTTTTAAAGAACCATTTTATGAATCGAACTGATTTTTAAAACCAATTCACGAACTAAACTGAACTAATTTTTATTACTTTATTACTTTATTTCTTTAATTTTTAATTTTTTCTTTTAAGAATAGGGTTGACCCGAACGAGTTCCGAACTGAACCGGACCATTTCCAATAAAACCAAACCATTTTCGAACAGAACCGAACCATTTAAACAAATTCGGTTCAATTTTTCAAAAAATTCAGTTCAATTCGATCCTTACACACCCCTACTAAATGGACTAGGTTTATGTAAATTATTTCAAGTTTGATTTGACTTGTTAGCGTGATATAAGTCAAATTATAATTTTGTTTGACTTGTTTTTAAAAAATATAATATTAGCCTTGCCTATCTAGGCTACTAAGCCTTCAAAAATGGATATTGCACACCATAAAATTTAGGTTAAAAAATTAAAAAAATCATAAGATATTTTTATATTAAAAAAAAATATTATTTTATTTTTACTAAAATAAAATATTATTTATTAAGAAATACGAGCCGAGTCTTAGGGCTTATAGAGGATAGACTTGCTAAAATAGACTTGCAGCTTGATTTATAAAGAGGCCTTTTAATGAGGTAAGACTATATTATTTTTAGAACGGGACAAGTTAAGCCAAGTTAAAGGTAGGCCAAGTTGTAGGCCTCTGACAAACCGTCTAGTCTATTTATACCGCAAACGGGAGGAAGCTTTTGACTCTATAGTATAAAAATAAAAAATTTATGAATCAATAAAATAAATAAATAAAATTAAAATAAAATTTTTTACTCTCTATCTTAACTGTTTATCTTCCTACATCTAACAATTATAATCTTTTAGGGTTTAATAATTAATTAGTGGTGTAATTCAAAAAATCACAACCATCACATGCACAAAGATAAATAGTTGAGATGAGGCTAATCTTACACTGGAGTAAAAATATCATTCCCTATATATATATATATATATATATATATATATATATATATATATATAGGATTGTAATTAATATATTTGATTATGGTGTAATTACATGCAAATGTATAATGAAAAGGCTTTAAGCCTATTGGTATGGTTGAACAATGGCCATATATATGAAAAGAATATGGTTAAATATGCTAAGTTAAAGGTTGATGACTTGAGGATTAAGTAAACAAATGTTAGTGAACTTATGTCATGAGAAGGAAGCACAATCATATGATATGAATTAGGATGTAAGATCACCCTAGTTTGTTGGGCTAGAGGTTGCCTTTCCATGTCTATTAGGTATACTATTGGTATGCCAACCATATGTGGAGTGAGCTAAGAAGCAAATGGGTCATACCAAATTCTGGCTCTGCTAGCTCGCAGGCTCGCTCCAGTGAGCTACATAAAATTAAGACAGAAGCAAACTCGAAGTAAGGGACTCCTTGCTCATAAGCTTGCTATTGACCTACTCCAGCAAGGGAGGCTGTGAGGAAACAAAGCACTTGGACAGTAGCTATTGTAGAGGATTTAATTGGCTCGCTGTAGTGCTTGCTTGAGCGAGGAGTATATCGAGATGAAGCGAGCTCCCCAGTTTACTGAATATTGAAAATTGTCTGTGAAGGGTATGAGACCCTCACAATAGTGTCTAAAAGATGTAATATGATATATTTAAGGTAGGTAGGTGTAAATACTCCATAAGGTACATTTTTATAATTGCAGTTTTGGGTTTAGTTTATTTTATGGTATTGATTTTAATCAGAAACGCACAATGTTTGAAGATAAAAAGTTTTACCATATTTTTAATAGAGCTGCTGCGATTGTAATTGCACTTAATACAATACATAATGATAATACACTGGTATGTAATGAGGTGTTACAAAATCAATGACTCTCATTTGATATCATTTTATAACCGTTGATTTTATTTGATCCAAAAATAATAAAATTGGTTATAAGAAAAAAAAAATGCGCTAAGAATAACATATCTCTTAAACCACTTGTATATATATAGTGTGCAACTTATACTGTATGTTATGCTGATGTAGGTGGTTTGTGATAATTACACTTTAGAGGGTGGATTAATGCCTTGGATTCCAATTATTTCCATTCCTCTGATCGAAGGCATCCACATCCACTTATCCAGAATATTTGAAATGTGGACGGAACTTAAGTAATATGCTTACACCGTAAGGTTATTACCTTCTTTCTTTTGAAAGCTCGATCTGAAGCACCACTCAACTCGGTAATGCCGTATCCCAATTCCCACCATTGCCTTAGACTGCATGCACATTTTCGTTTTCAGTATCTCTCTTTGCTAATGCAGTTTCGGGAAAACTTGAAGACATATTTTAATAATGTAATTTCTGATTTTATTTTTAAATCATTGGAGAAAATAGAAGGTTGAAGAGAATCAGTTATGCTCAGTCTTGATGCATTTTGAAATGCCACACTAATTACTATTGTTTGGATTTCTAAAATTTGAAAGGAATGAAATTAAATATGAGAATTTATAATCAGTAGGGGTGTTAATGGGCCGAGCCGAGCCGAGCTTTGATCTTAACGGGCCAAGCCTGTATTTAAACATGTCCGACTGGCCTTAGCCTGTTACCTGTCACGAATATAATATTGGCCTGTGGCCTGGTTTATTTACAAAAAAAATAAAAGCCTGTGTGAAGCCTGTCTTAGTCTGTTAGCATGTTAAAGAATAAAAATAATAGAAAAAAATTCCACAAAAAATCAATTTCCAGATAGAAACCTTAGATTCCAATTTGCAGCAATAATTTACAAAGTCTACAATAAATAAATAAAAATTAAAGTGAGAGAAGGTAGATAACAAGTTATATTATCTTAGCCCATTATAAAAAAAGGTGCCAACAAAAATTAAAAAATAAATAAATTGACACAAACAAGCGGTGCACAGTGGAACGAATGAGTTTTTGTGGGTTTGTTTGTGTGAAGGAAGATGAAGGATAATATAGAACAACACTAGTAATTCCATAAATATACATAAATTCAATATATATCCAAATAGCATAATATAGAACAAAATCATTCAAAAAGTCTGTTAAACAAATAAAATGGGGTGAAATAAATTAATGAGAGAGAGAGTTATTACAAGTAGTATAAAAAATATAAATAAATATTTATAGACTAGGCTAGCCTGGGAGGCTCTAAGGCCGAGCTTATGAATTAGAGCCTGAGGCCTTTTTATTAAACGAGCTTTTATATAAGTTCAAACCTGGTTCCAACACGAGCTTTTATTAAACGAGCTCAGGCCTTTACGAGCCGAGTCAAAGGCCCCTGACTCGATTACCACCGCTAATAATCAGCACATTTCATCTAATACATTTTTCCCCCTCCCAATTCAGTAGCATCGGATGTAACTATTTTAATAAAATTACAACTCTTATTATTCTGTCTTATTCTTAAATAATGAAATAAAAATATTACTTTATTTTATCATTAGATACCAAACAATAGCATTATACTTTTATTTCATTCTATTCCATTACATCTATTTTTATTCTATTTCATTCATTATTACATATCTAAGCTAGTCTTATAGGCTTGGCAATTGTTTGCAGTTTGCAGGCTAATTAACTTGATTATCAGTCAGTTAATAAATTGCTGAAGTTCAACAATAATTAACGGACGAAAATTGCTACAAAAATCAGGCCCACGCTGCTGGTAGGTGTGACATCGCATCCAAATCAAATAATTCATATCCTAATGGAACTAGAAAATTCATTTAATTCTGAGATGATTCAGTAACAGAAAAAGAGGATTCAGATATTATTCCGATGAAAAAAAATAAAAAAAGGGCTACAAGAAGAATATGATATAATCCCGACTAGCTATATATGTCGCATAGATATGATGAGTATAGATATCACTATACGGATATGGTAAAATAGACAAAAAGTAGGAAAGTGTGTTGGGATGAGAACTGAATCGTAAGCTATATAGCATTGATACTGGCACATGTGACATGTTGAGATATATAGTTCCTCATTGGTTGGATGAGCCACTAATGTGGAGTTTATAAGGCATTGGTCACTCTCACCCTTTGAGCTAACTTTTGGGGTGATGTATCCCAATGCTCTTTACATGGTATTAGAGCCTAGCCGTCTCTCAATTTCTCTTGTGGAATTTCTTAGCACAGGTTAGCTGGGCCTGTTGCATTATCCATTCTTCAAGCCCAATGGACTCTCGTGTGAGGGGGCGTGTTGAGATATATAGTCCCATATTGGTTGGATGAGCCACTAATGTGGAGTTTATAAGGCTTTGGGCACTCTCACCCTTTGAGTTAGCTTTTGGGGTGGTGTATCCCAAGTAGGGGTGTAATTAGGCCAGGGCAGGTCAGGCTTTGGCCTCCATGGCCTAGGCCTGCATAAAAAAGTTTGGCTTATCTGGCCTATGAGCCTATCAAAGGTTTATAGGCCAGATTAGCTGGGCCTGTTGCATTATATATCCACTCTTCAAATCCAATGGGCTCTCGTGTGAGGAGGCGTGTTGAGATATATAGTCTCACATTGGTTGGATGAGCCACTAATGTGGAGTTTATAAGGCCTTGGGTACTCTCACCCTTTGAGCTAGCTTTTGGGGTGGTGTATCCCAAGGTTCTTTACATGACACGACACGACACTCCGACACGTTAATTCTAAAAAATGTTAGATTTCGACACGTTACGACACGTTTTGATATTAAATAATATTTTTAATTTATGTAGTGTATATTATATTTAATATTCAATAATTTAACAAAAAAAGTGAATCTAAAATTATAATATTCATAAATTTTACAAAAAAACATAAGATATCCGAAATATTTATATTAAACTCAATAAAATAGTAATCGTAATCCAACAAATCTAATAGTTGGAACTAAAAACTCAACGCAACACAACTTTTGAACCTTTTTTTGAATTTCTATAATGCATGTTGGAGTGTCGGAGAGTGTCCGAGTATCCGAGAGTGTCGGACATGACACGTCAGAGTTTTTGAAGTGTCGGTACTTCATAGATTATAAGTAGTGAAGTGTAACATTGGTTAGAAATGTGTTAATTTAATAAAAAGATCTTTAAATTCAACGTCTTAAATTTTTATGTTAACGGATACTAAACTCTAAAATTATGTGAAATTTTAGCATGAAAAAATTCACTCCACTTTATCTTAATATCAGTGTAATAGTTGATTTACGTCGCCCACTACCTGGACTTTGCAAACGTGCGAAAAGGATGCTGGACCAAAACCCACAGTAGCGATAATTTATAATTTACAAAAGTTGTACGGGGAGCTTATGTGTACCAATAATTCTTGGATTCCTGACGTTGAAAACAAGTGTCACTTATTATTGGTCGGTTATTATTACAAAATGGTCCCCAACTACTTCTCCTTTCGAATCAAAGAAGAAGATATTTTTTACAAAAATTAATGTTTTATCACCTAGATATATTTATAATATATGGGTTTAGTGTTTGTCATTTTAAATGACATAAAGTTGTGTCATTTTTAATGAAATTATGTTGTTTTGGTGTGTTTTATCATTTTCTGTAATTTATAAAATTAGAAGTAAAAAGAAAATGGAGGAGAGAAAAGGTAAAAACTTACCAAAACGACGTAGTTTCATTAAAAATAACATAACTTTGTGTCATTTAAAATGACAAATATTTTTCCCATAATATATATATATATATATATATATATATATATATATATATATTGTTTTTACTGTATCAATCAATAATCTTCTAAAAAATGTTTTTTTTTTTTTAAATTATAATTATATTTTACCAATAAAACATAATTAATTTTTATTGCTATAAAAAATCTCCTATCCTTACATTTCCCTTACAAAATTAACTCTTCTTCATGCGGTAAACAACTAAACACTATGGTGCGGATGCACTAATCATTGGAAGTAATTATTGTCACCTTAGTCGCTGTCTCTTAATTACTTTTTTAAAGTAGCCGAAACGTAGGCACGAGGGGTTAAGGTGAAATCATATATTATCTAAAGAGAAAATTCAGATAATCAAATCAAAGTCACGACTATGTAGGCGAAAGTTCAACAAGATATGTTAATCTTTTTTACCCCGTCTCTTATTTATTAACTAGCGTTAGATAATATTTAGGCATATTTTGTCTATTTAAAAGATTAATTTTTTTTAAAAAGAACTATTACCCAACTTTTTTGATAAAAAATTGCAATCCAACTTATATTATCCGATTAATAACTTATTAATTGCAAAATATGCGTGTACGGTATACCAATATACTTTGGCCCCATTTACTTGTGTTTTTTAAAAAAGTTTTTTTTTTCAAAAAACAAAAAATATAAGAAAATTAGATTTTTTTTAGTAAAAAACAGTTTTTTTTTTCACAAGTTAAAAAAAGTAACATAAAAGTATTCTTTTTTCAAAGTTTATCCAAACGCATTAATTCGATCTGTTGTCAAATCAACCGAATGTGCTGGGTGACATCCCTGCTTAATCAATTATGTAGCAACTAAAGAGTTCCCGTCCAATGAGGTAAGTTTAGTTGACGCTAAGAAATTAAATAAGTGCGATGAGAATATCTATTTAATTTTTCCTAGTATCATTTTTATGAGGATTTAAAATCTAATCCTGAAATTTATCCTAAATCGAACTAATCACAAAATGATGAATGAATTGGAATATCTACACATATCCATCCACACTTACCGTACATATATTAATTATACTCAGTCCTGCTTGAGAATTGCATATGATATTCGATAACATTGAACAACCTAAAATAAAATAAAGGGTTTAATTAATCTCATGTTAAAGAAAATAAATTATCTCATGTCATAGAGATAAATTTGTGGGCTTCACCATCTAAAAAATAAAAAGAAAAGAAAAGAGAAAGGTAGCACAGTTTTCGAAAGGTGTGTAGGAGAAAAAATTATCACATGTAACATAAGAGTAAAACCATCATAAAAATTATTAAGTTTAAAACCTAAATTTTTCCTACGAATTCCTTAACCTAAGGCCTATTATATAAAAAATCAAATCACCAATGGTCAACTAATTATGTTGGATTCAGTTAATTTTATATTAGGTGTGAGCTCATATAATTATTAAATTTAATTTTTAAACTGCGCTTTAAAAAATGTAAAGACTTTAGGAACGCGATCCATAAAAAAAAGTTTCAGGTACAGATACAAAAAGCTTAATTATAGTAATATATATTGTGACACTTTCTTATTTATTAATAATGAAAGTTTTATAACTAACAATAAATTAAATTTAGACTCATAATTATATAATTTAACTTTGATATATTAATAAATTAAACAAGAAAAAAACCTATCCCACTAATCATATAATTTAACCTATGAGATTATTGTTCTCATATTGTAAAAGATAATTTTATTTCCTATATATATATATATATATAAAAGCATGTGGGGCCCATGTGGGACAATGTGAAGAGAAGATAAAAAAAATATATATATAAGCCCACACTCTTTTATGTGTATATGTGTAGGAGATAAAATTATCTCATACAATATGAGAAACAATAATCTCTTTCACCTATTTATAAAATGATTACAAAATGAAATTTTTTTACTATTGTATCTATCAATAATCTTAGTTACTGATAATAAGCATGATGAATCAAACTAAAGCTCAATGATACATATAAGATACTTTTCATTCTTAGTGTTGTTTGTTACAATATAATTCGGGAGTAAATGTTCGGTATTCTACTTACCCAAAAAAAAAAATCTTCGGTATTCCTATAATAGGTAATTCTTTATTAAAAAAATAAGTACTTCTTTATTAAAAAAAAAAGAAATAAACGAGATTCACATGACATAAATTATAAAGAAAAAGTTCGAATGAAGACACTTAAGTACATGTTTTTTTTTCTAATTTTAGTAACCCATTCCCTGGATTTTTAGTACTAAGTATTCGAGATATTTTCATGATCAATGATTCAAAGGAATGTTAATTACCAGCTTGGGTCCTAATACTAATTAAGGTAACTAGGAAATTCCCTAAATATAGTACAAGGAAGATCCGATAATGATAAGGCTAATCTCTAGCCTATAAATTTTTTAATACTAAGAAGGCTTATATCTAATATTGTGAAGCCTCTAATCAAGTGTCCTCAAACTCATCATTTGTAATGAGGGATAAGAATTTCAGTGGTGTCGCATCATCATTTACTCAGTAATCCGGACCAATTAAAATCATACAACTAAATAGGAGAGAGTGAAATAAAAAATAATTTTTTGTCCAAATGTCACCTCTTGAAAGAAAGGACCACATGGGACCTATAAGCACCAAAACAAATTCCGATATGAGGATAAGAGAATCTGCACCCTAATTATAAAAGCCGTTTAGTTATTATGTAAACCGACTTAGAGATATTGATATGGGAGAATCAGAGTTCAAAGTATATCAATTGAAGTAGAATGGTGTTAGTTTGTGCTGTGTAAATTAATAGTGGCAATGGTGTGCCTAGTGTAGGGAGTTAAGGAATATTTTGTAGTGCATGACGTGAAGGTAGTTGCTAAGTTGCTATGCAGGCTTGAAGTGCGTGCATGGATGTAGGGAAGGAAAATATGTAATATATTATCATAGGATTTACATCCCGTCAATAGGAATATATCTCCTGTACTGACAAAATTCCTTAAGAATGAAAAAAATAAATAATAATTTCAATATTATACATATGCATTCACCGGAATACATAATTTATAATTTCTTTTTGAATGAGAATAATATATATCCATTAATATATATCCATTACTCAGTACGATGGTAATATTAAAGATGAACTCATAGGAAAGGGGTGTCACACATAAAGTGATTATTTGACATGATTAGAAAGATATTTTATGACAAAAATATTTTATCCGTAGTGGGAAATGAGTAGTCCAATCTAGATCAATATGTAAACATGGGCTTGCCCTCTATAATAATCATCTTCTTAAGTTCTATGACAAAAATATTTTATCCGTAGTGGGAAATGAATATTAGGCTAAAAAAGAAACCCAATAGTCCAATCTAGAACAATATGTAAACATGGGCTTACCCTCTATAATAATCATTTTCTTAAATTCTATTTGAGCATTGGAGTGTGTGTATATATATATATATATATATATATATATATAGGATTCTTTGATACTAGTGTCAAATTTGAAATTTGACACCTCATTTGAGAGCTGTTAGATAAAAAAAAATCAATGACTCTGTTTTGTAAGCATGTGACACCATTAATTTTTCTTGATCTAACGGCTCTCAGATGAGGTGTCAAACTTCAAATTTGACACCGATGTCAAAGGATCCCACCTCATATATATATATATATATATATATATATATATATATATATATATATATATATTGAAACTAATTATCATTTTAAATTAATTTATTTCTCAATTTTTTTCTCGAGGTTAAACCGAGTTCAAGATTTCAAATAAAGGAAATTAGGACATATATATATATATATACATGTATATACACGCATACGGATCCTACTATTCATATGTAAATACTAACTTTTTTTCAAAAAAAGTATTGAAAAAAAAGTTAGTATCTGCATACGTATAGTAGGATCCGTATATATATATATATATATATATATATATATATATATATATATATATATAGAAAAATATTTCTCAAGTTGTTTGAGATAAGTTTATATTCGGCCACCCCAAAACCATACCATTTTGATTATTTATTTCCTTATAGTTATTGATCCATCTTTGAATGATTATTATTCCTCTTTTCTCTCTCTTCCTTTATCACCGTTGATCCATCTTTTTACGGTTATGATTTAGAAGCCGGAGATAAAGTTATCTCCGGCAGTTTGAGAAATGATAAGCTATATATATATATATATATATATATATATATATATATATATATATATATATATAGGCAAAATGATTTGTAATGTGACTGCATATAAGCATTGGTGCAGTCACCTAAAAACCACGTCGTATTTGGTGGGATAAAGGAAGTTTGCGTTCAAGATTAATTGTAGAAAATAAAAATATTATATTTATTTCCAATTTTGTATGGTTATGATTCCCCATATTTAATGTTTTATATTTATTTACACCTTTGTATAGTTATTATTCCTCATATTTAATGCTTTCACATTATAAAACGACGTAGTTTTATATGACTGCACCAATCCTTAGGTGCAGTCACTTACATCCGCTAAACCTATATATATATATATATATATATATATATATATATATATGAATGGTTATATTGACAAACGAAAAAATTACAAACACTTACAAACTATACTATGTATTATGGGTAGTATATTTTGTTGGCATGTACCTATGAAGCACCGACACTTCAAAAATCCTGACGTGTTGTGTCTGACTTTGCGGCACTTCCCGATACTCCAATACTCGTTGCAAAGACTCAAAAAAGGTTCAAATGTTACATTGCGTTGCATTTTGAGTTCCAACTATTAGATTCGTTAGATTACGATTACGATTTTATTGAGTTTAATATAAACATTTGGGATATATTATGTTTCTTTGCAAAATTGATGAGTATTATAAGTTTAGCTTTATTTTTTTTTGTTAAATTATTGAATACTAAATATAATATACACTACATAAATTAAAAATATTATATAATATCAAAACGTATCCTAACGTGTCGAAACTTAACATTTTTTAGAATTAACATGTCGGAGTGTCGTGTCGTATCTCGTGTCTCGTGTCGGTGTCAGGGCAACATAGGCATGTACTACATATACTATATAGTGTAGTTTGTAAGTTTGTAAACAAACAAAACTTTGTCAATATAACTTTTCCCTGGGGCAGGTTATATTTATAAACTTTTTTGCTTACAAACTACATTATCTTCTCCCGGGGAGAACACTAGTTACACTATGTTCTCCTGGGAGAAGATAATGTAATTTATAAAAAAAGTTTGTAAACGGATCTTTCCCATATATATATATATATATATATATATATATATATATATATATATATATATATATATATATATAGGATCCTTTGACACCAGTATCAAATTCCAAATTTGACACATCGTTTGAGAGCCGTTAGATCAAAAAAGATCAACAGTGTCACATGCTTACAAATCAGAGTCGTTGATCTTTTTTTATCTAACGACTCTCGGATGAGGTATCAAATTTGAAATTTGACACCGTTGTCAAAGGAACCTACCTCACACACACATACATATATGTGTGTGTGTGAGAGGTAGGATCCTTTGACACCTCATCTGAGAGCCGTTAGATTAAAAAAGATCAATGGTGTCACATGCTTACAAATCAGAGTCGTTGATCTTTTTTGATCTAACGGCTCTCAGATGAGGTGTCAAACTTTAAATTTGACACTGGTGTCAAAGGATCCTACCTATATATATATATATATATATATGGGTTGTATAAGAGTTATGTTGTAGGAAAAGTGATTGTGTAATGTTATAGAGATTCGTCTTGCGTGCCTTAGTTTTTTTTTTTTTCTTCAAAAAGTGCGACCCCACAAAATATTGTGTGTAAAATGAATTTTTGTGTCATGTTGAATGATGAATGCAAACCCCTATATATATTTTGTTTTTGGTAAGCTCAGCTAACTATATTCAACCCATTCAATTATGGGTTTTATAATTCTCATTTAACATAAGAATTACAATTTTCCTACACACTCTTCGATGTTCGTGCTAACATGGGTCCTACATATAATTTTTGCTTAACACATGGATCCCACGTGCTTTTTATAACATAAAATTTCAATTCTCCTTTATAAAACCCTTCCATTATTTATGATTAATGTCATGTGAATAGAACTTGTCTATCCTTTCGGTATTCCTGTTCATCCATTACATGCTTAATCAGCATTGAGAGTTAAAATATCAATCCACTGAATTCATCCACCAACGGTTTTACTTTGGATATTAAGCAAACAATTCCTGAGATTTCTCTACATATATAATAATTATGAATTATCTGCCAATAGCTTTATCATCGCATGATTGAGTTCCAAATTAACCCGTTGTTCCCGATAATCCCCTATTCCCAAGCCAAAATTTGTGATTGATACTGATAGTACTCTAATAATGATTCATTATAACCTGAGTGACGGAATCGATCGTTAAACTTTTACATGACCTGGTTATATAAAATTTGAGTTTATCATCTATCATTTAAAATGATTATAAAAAATTTCCTATACACACAATATTTTGTGGGGCCCGCAGCAAAAAAATAAAAAAAAATTCTGGCACGCAAAACGAATCTCTATAACATAACACAATCACTTTTCACACAACATAACTCTTATAAAACCCATAAAATTTTTGTGTCTATTTGTTTTTGTTTACGTGAGAATATCCACTCCCCTGAATGAATAGTTTGACGATAAATGTTGACAACCAAACATTATTCGACGCGAGTCTGTCTCTTACACCGCACGCACAACACTGTTGGGTACGTATTATCATAACTCTTTCTCTAGCTGGTTGGTAAATTGATATTGTCTCCCCTTACGATCAGTTATTGCATTTCCAGTGTAATAACTCGTAGAGTTCAAGCATTTCTCTTTCTCTCTATGATTCAGACTATGTAAAGAAGAATACCTTTTAGGTGTTGAATTGCACGGCATGTCCATCTCAATCCATTTTTATGATTCCTAACTTATGGATCACGGGTTCTAAGTATCAGTCTGAGATAGCAACCCTTGTTACTCTACCTATCTCCATTATTGAGACTCGAGAGGTAAATTTTAATATGATTCCCCACTTAAATATAAAAATAGTATTGCACCAAGGTTGATCATAGTCAAATCAATGATTAATTTTTGGTCTCTTTTAATTAACCAACAAAAATTCTCGAACTTGATTTATATTAGTAAATATGGTCAAATGTGATGGGAGATGACCTCGGTTCGAATCTCACTGACACCATATGGGGAGGGGCATAAGTACCGTAGTCTTTAGACTCGCACCCGAACTCTGGATTAGTCTCATGGCGGCGGCTCAAAGAGTCGAACCCGTGGGGATACCAGAGGTTCTGATTTGCCTTAAAGAGGTAATTATGATCAGTTTCCAAAATAAAATATGGTCAGATGTAGGGAAGTATTTTAAATGCTCCTGTCGCATCTATATTCCTCTAATAAAAACATGACACCCATACTGCCGTGTTCCATGAGACGAGAAAAAAAACTAGGGCTATGTTTGATTTCTGTTTTGAAAAATAGTTTTTTAGTTTTCAGAACAAAAAAACTAAAAAACTCGTTTGGTAACCTGTTTTGTAAAAAATGTTTTGAAAACTATAACTATTTTTTTGTTTTTAAAATCAAATTTAGAGAACATGTATGAGTTGTTTTTGTTTTTTGTTTTGCTTTTTAACTTTCAAAAAAGAAAAAAAAATAGAAAATAATTGTTTCCATAACTATCTTATAAAACAGTTTTAAGAACAAAAAAAATCAGAACACAATCAAATAAACCCTAATATTTTGCTTATTTATTCCTGGAAATAAATAATGTGTAATTTATTCATAGTATAATCTTTTTTAAAATGAGAGTAGTACCAACTACTCCGTGTGACGCGAGCACTAAAAATGCTCTCGAGATGTAGATAATTGTGTTTGTTCATATCCTCTTATATCGGCAGTTAAGTTGTGATCATCCCTTTGTAAAGAAGATCTCTTAACCTAATTAATCAGTGAACTCGTCCTGCGGAAGGTCTCCTCTAAGCAGTGGCGGACGCAGGAGAGCACACATGTCCGCACTTGCGGACATGAAATTTTGAATTTTAGTTTTTTCTTTTAGTTTTTTTTTGTAGCCAGGTCTTTATTTATCTATTGGTTCAATATTTATATTATGAGTAAATATCCTTTTAACTATCTAACAAATAAATGGTCCCCACTTTAGTCCCTTACCAAAAATTAGTCTCGAGGAGGTCTCTAAGAAATTTAAAGTGGATCAATTTAGTTAAAATTGTGGTCCCTCACAAATTAAAAAAAGGACCTACATTAGTCCCTCAAAAAGACTAAAATGAGTCCGCTTTAAATTTTATAGGGACTAGGTAACTATTTTTTTTATAATGGACTGAAGTAGGGATCGAATTTTTTGTTAGGGATCAAAAAAGATATTTATTCTTTTTTTGTGAAAAAAGATATTTATTCTTATATTAGTTAGCAACGTAAGGAGATAATTAAAACAACGTAGCAACGCAAATTGATTAGAAAGAAAATTTATTCTTCCTCCTCTGTCACGTTTCCATTCCCATGATTTCTTCATCCTTTGTTATGAAAGCAACTAGATTATGAGCATTAATTTAAATTTTATTTATAAAAAAAAATTAGAGACACTACCCCCGAACTCCCGCCACTAAATGTGCGGACATAAAATAATTTTCATGGTCCGCCAGACTGCCACTGCCTCTAAGTAAGTCTTACGCTGAAGTGAAAGTCATAAAGACGGGGAGATTAGTCGATATACTTTTTTTCTGGTACAAGTCGATATACCTCTTTCTCTCTCGTATTCTTTCTATAATATTATATATATATATATATATATATATATATATGAAAAATTAAAAATTCAGTCACTGGACTGTCCAGTGGGCGTGCATGACAACTATTCTATTCCTTAGCACTGTTTCTGAAATAAAACAATTATTTTCTATTTCTGTGTCTTGGAACAATTTTTGAGAAAAAAAATGTGTTTGATTACATGTTAAATCTTTATTCTGAGAATGAGAATTGTGTTTGATAACACAACAAATAATATAATAAAAACTAATTCCTATTAAATATAAAAAGATTTGGATCATCACTTTCTTTTACATATGGTGGGTTATTGCGGTGGTGGCAGCGGTACGGTAGTGGTGGTGGCAGTGACGTGGTGGTGATAGTGATGGTGGTGGTTCTGACGGTAATGGCGGCGGGCGGTGGTAGTGGTGGGGATGGCGGTGGTGGAGGTGACGGCAGTGGCTGTGACAATGGTGGTGGGGATGGTGGTTGGTGGCGGCAACAATGGTAGCGATGGCATGGTGGTAGCGGTTGTAAGAACCCGCACCGTTAATTAAGGTAATTAGTGAATTAATTATGATAATTAGGAAATGATTCCATAATTGACCTTAATACTTATTATTGGGCTTAAATAATTATATTGAGTGAGTGAAAATGCCGAAAGTCGCTTTTCGGAAGAAAAACGCAGATACCGGTTCTGCTACCCGGTATAAATGCGTACCGGAAAAGTATCCCGGAAAATTATGAAGAGTGCATGATAATTACTAGAATATTATGTAGGACTTATAAAACGAGTTTCAAGTCAAAATAACCTAATCTGATGCCAGAACTGATACTGGCTATGGAAAAGCGCGTACCGGAAAGGTGCTCCGAAAAATAAAATAAAAATATGAAAAATCTTAGAAAAATGTGTAGGTTTAGATTCCAAAGTTTGGGATCAAGATCTTTTGCGTAGCTATTAAGGCTAATACTGCGCGTTATGGCTTAAATGCCTATAAATACAACTTATGGCACAAAACCCTAAAAACCTAACTACTATACGTGAGGTGGAGGGGCTGATCAGCACTCTAACACTGTTCCATTGACTCTCCTTCACCATTTCTTGAGTCTTGGACCATTTTTCTCCATGATTCTTCCTTCATCTTCTTGTAAATACAAGAGTATGTATCTTGTGAGGATGAGATGCAGCTTATTCTGAGTTGAGGGACTGGTTGAGGGGTGTTTAGTGGGTTGTGATATTGTCTTCCTTGTTGTGAGCTATTTTTCATGCCATTGGAGGCTTCAAGGAGCCACCATTTTGGAGAAAGGACCAACCTTGGTTGTCCATTTTCATTCTGGACCAAAGTCAGAATTTTGAAGGTCCATTGGGGAGCTCCAAGAGCACACATTACTCTGTTTTGAGCTTTGGTAAGCCTTGTCACCTTTGATCTTAAGTTTTGATGCTTAAAGTTGATGTCTTGGCCATGTTTAAGGAGTAAACAAGAAGGTATAATGAGTATGAACCTAAAACAGATTAAAGATGCATGCTTTAACGTGTACATGTGTTAAAAGTTGAATCTTTGGACTGGATATTCACGAAATGTAGAAACTGCATTCTGTCGTGAGATATCCGGATATTTGTCGAACAGATATCCGGATATCAATATCCGGATATTCATATCCGGATATGGGATCTGGATATCCGGATATGGTCAATGTGATATCCGGATATTGCATATCCGGATATGTCCCTTGTAATATCCGGATATTCTTGGATTTCGAAGAACAGTAGCTGTGCTGTGTGAACAGTAAGCTATTGGGGGTTTGTGGACCCTAGATTAATGAAGTTGAACTTATGTAATTAATGAACTAAGTCAGAATCACATGATTAAGGGCTTATGGCTTTGTTGGAAGCCTTAAGACGTAAAACGTAAAGGAAAGGCGTAGTCTTTAAGTTGTATGCTTGTGATGCATAATTAATGATATATTATTGGTCCATATCAGATTGTGATACTGCTGTGTTTGGACTTGAGAGTGGTTGGACTCTTGGTTTGGATAACTAGCTTGCAAGGTAAGCTTTCGTGTCCTCGGTTTAGCCATGTTATGGTTCCACCATGTCCCATGGGGATGTGGTTTATGCATGCTGTGTTACATGCTTTGATATTTTAGAAATGCTGTTGAGCTATTATATGCAATGTGCTTTTATGATATGCATGTGATGTCCACCTATACGGTAAGCCTGAGTATGTAGCACATACAAGATGGTGAGGCTGTGGGTGAGGTGCAAGCGGTGTTCCTTGTACTTATGTGGGTATAGACGTATTCCTGCATTTCTCTGGCCAGTAGATTTTATAAACACACATGGCATGAATATCTGTTGCACTACATAGTTTTGGAACTTATATTGAAATATTGTTTTTGAACTTATATTGCACATGTAAGTGAGCTTGGGGTGGAAGATCCTTGAGGACCCCTTGTCTTACTGAGATTTATTGTTTACAGATCTCACCCCACGTTTGGGGACACTTATTTCAGGATCAGGTAATATTGAGGGCTCAGGTGGCAAGAGACCAGAGTTGAGTTGATATTTTATGATATGCTGACATGCTGGATGTTGACTGCTGTTATGTTTTCCCGCTTTGATTATGATATTATATTGAGACTGTTTTTGGGCATTGTTGTCTTATTTCGTGAGCATGGGGTTTGTACATGCCACACATATTTGTTATTGTATTTTTAGTTAAAGTTGTATTAAAGTATCAGGATTCTGGTCCAGGCTATGTGTTGTAGTCCTGTGACTTTAGATACTCACTTTATATTATAGATGAGGTATTTCAGTTAGTTGTCTTCCAATTTACATACAGTCAGTATTTTATGAAATTGGTTAAGTAATCAAGTTGGCTAAGATTAATGACGTCATAATTGAATTAAAGAAAAAAGTTATTCCGCATTTTAATTAAGCGTGGCTTAATACGATAGTATGTTAACAATCCGGGTTAACACGGGTTGTTACAGTGGTGGTTATGACGGTAATGGCTACGACAATGGCAGTGGTAGTGGTCGGGATGGTGGTGGTGGAGGTGGCGGTAGTGGCTGCGACAATGGTGGTGGGGATGGTGGTTGGTGGCGGCGACATTGGTAGCGATAGCATGGTGGTGGTGGTGGTGGTATAGGTGACAGTGGTGGTGTAATGGTGGTAACGATGGCTTTGACGATGGTGGTGGTGGTTGGCGGCGGCGGCGACGTTTGCGGTAATGGTAGTGGTGGTTGGTGACAGTGGCGGTGATGGTAGCAGTGGCGTTGTAGTGGTGGTACTGGTGACAATGGTGGTAGTGGCAGTGGCGTGGTGATGGCGATGGTGGCGGAGGTGGTTGCGATTGTTGTGGTGGTGGTTGATGGCGGTAGTGGTGGTGACAGTGATAGTGGTGGTGGTGGCGGCAGTGGTAGTTGTGGTGTTGTGAATTAGGGGTGTTAACGGGCCGAGCCGAGCCGAGCTTTGATCTTAACGGGCCAAGCCTGTATTTAAACGTATCCGACTGGCCTTAGCCTGTTACCTGTCACAAATATAATATTGGCCTGTGGCCTGGTTTATTTACAAAAAATAAAAGCCTGTGTGAAGCCTGTCTTAGCTTATTAGCATGTTAAAGAATAAAAAAAAGAGAACAAAATTTCACAAAAAATCAATTTCCAGATAGAAACCTTAGCTTCCAATTTGCAGAAATAATTTACAAAGTCTACAATAAATAAATAAAAATTAAAGTGAGATAAGGTAGATAACAGGTTATATTATCTTAGCCCATTATAAAAAAAAGTGACAACAAATTAAAAATAAAAATAAAAAATAAATTGACACAAACAAGCAGTGCACAGTGGAACAAATGAGTTTTTGTGGGTTTGTTTGTGTGAAGGAGGATGAAGGATAAAATAGAACAGCACTAGTAATTCCATAAATATACATAAATTCAATATATATCCAAATAGCATAATATAGAACAAAATCATTCAAAAAGTCTGTTAAACCAATAAAATAGGGTGAAATAAATTGATGAAAGAGAGAGTTATTACAAGTAGTATAAAAAATATAAATAAATATTTATATACTAGGCTAGCCTGGGAGGCTCTAAGGCCGAGCTTCTGAATTAGAGCCTGAGGCCTTTTTATGAAACGAGCTTTTATACAAGTCCAAGTCTGGTTCCAACATGAGCTTTTATTAAACGAGCTCAGGCCTTTACGAGCTGAGCCAAAGACCCCTGAAAAGCCCCTAGCTCGTTTACCACCCCTAGTTGTGATGGTGGCAGTGATAGATGAAGGTGATGGTGGCATCGTGGTGGTTGGGTGGTGGCGACAACACTAGTAGTACAACGCTGGCGGCAGCGACAATGGTGGCGGTGGTCGTGTTGGGATGATGGTTGTAGTGGTGATGATGGTAGAGGTGGAGAGTGATTGAGAGAGATAAGAGTTTCTCATTTCGTGACCGGGAACAAAAAAGCTGAAATTTTTTTATTCTTTTTATGTTCCCCAACACAAAACTTCAACCGGTTCATCCCGGGAACAAAAAAATAATCCGGTTTTACCAAACGTTTATATCTATTTCTGTTCCCAGGATCAGAAATAAAAAAAAAATTCCACGAAGGTTGTCATGCGCACCAAGTTCTCCCGCGAGAACTTAATACACTAACTATATTCTCCCGGAATAATATAGTTATAGTATTTACTATAACTATGTTCTCGCGGGAGAACTTAGTGCGCTATACCGATTTTTATATCCAGTCACTATACACTTATTAAACCAATATATAATAATAATAATAATAATAATAATAATAATAAACTATTCAGGCTCTCACTATTGGCCCACTCTCAATGGTTTTTCTATAGTATTTTTTTTTCATTTAAAAGTAAATGGATCCTACATTTAAATGATAAAAGAAAAAAAAGTTAATGCGACTTGGGCCGTTTGAAATTTGAATAAGCTTTTTCTCTCCAAAAATTTCTTTTTTTAAGAAAAAAAACATTTATCAGAAAAAACTTGTTTAAATGTTTGCTTTTAAAAAAAAGCATAAGTCATAAAAAAATCAAAAATTTATTTTTTAAAAAAGCAAATATGTTTTAAAAAAATATAAATATCTTGAATTTTTGTAAAAAAATGCTTTTAAAATAACTAAGGCATAAAAAACACTATTTTTGGAATCCCCTCCAAACAATTTATGTGAGAATGTCACAGCAAATAGTTAGGTTTGTGTGTACAATCTTGACATTCAAAATAAGAGGAAATTTATACTTACAATCAATTTTTTTATAACTTTTTATAATCATATCTTACTCGTTGATTTTTGTCAATCATCGATTATTATTTTTGCAAATCAAATTCATTAATTAATTATTAATTTGCTATAAATGATAACCGTTGATTGACGGAAATCAACGGTTAAATATGATTATAAGAGCTTACCAATATATATATATATATATATATATATATATATATATATATATATATATATATATATATATATATGATTATAAGATGTTGTAAAAAAAAATAAGTTGTAAGTATAACATTCCTCTCAAAATAAATAAAAATATATATTTACCAAAAAAAAAAAATATATCACTTATAAAACAAATTTGTATATATCGCTTGTGTAAAAAATTAAAATAAAATAAAAGATGCCGGGAAGGGTATGATTCGGAATCAAGTTACCAATGCGTATGTTGCAAATTCTGCACACGAAGTGAAATGTTTGGAGTATAACTAAATTGTTCAGATTTAGCTTTCAAATAGTGGTTGAAATTCAAATTGTGGTCGGGCATATAAAAATAAATGGTGTAGCTAGAGCTTGTGAGAAGTAGAGTGGGCTTAATTAATTAAGGGTTTTATAATTCTCGAGAATTGAAATTTCATGTTGTAGAGTTAAAAAATATGTGAGACTCATATGTTAGAAAAAATTATATGTAGGACCCACATCAGCACGGAAATCGAGGGGTGTCTAGGAAGATTACAATTCTCATGTTAAATGAGAATTATAAAACCCATTAATTAAATTGTGGTAGCTCATTTGGCAGTAAGAGAGTTGAGTATGTGGAAAGAACAATACCCCAGTTCGATTCTCATATGTCATTTTTTATAGAGGTTTAAATATCTTCATTATTGACTCATCCACACTCTAGATTAGTTTCATAGCCGACTCAAAGAGTCGAAGTTTTGTAGAGATACCGGGATTTAAATAACTCGCCTCAAACAGATAATAAGAATTGTGTTAACTCTTAAAAAATTAGAAGAAAAAAGAGAGAGCGGGCTTAAATAATTAGTCGTTTAATTATCCTCACCAACCAAATAATACTACTATATATTCTGTGAATCGGATCCACGCAAATAAATGTTGTCATTGATTGGATGCAAGTTTTGAATAATTTCACGTGATTGTAAATATATAGTCCCTCTCATATCATGTGATAGTTGGGCAAAGAGTGGGATTTCGTTAACCCTGAACTTTCCCTTATAGGACTCTCTCACGCCCACTATATGTGATCTTCTTTTCTTATTCTTATTCTTTTTAAAAAAGAAGAAGTGCTTCTGCATATGTCTCTATCTGATTTCTCTCTCAATTGCGCCACAAATTGATAATTTTGCACATGCATTAATTATTTAGCCTTTAGAGCATTACACAATCTCGACCTTCCGATGCATACTTTTGATTTAATTTTAGGAATAATTCTATTTTTATTAATGAATTAGTTTAATAAAGTTTTTAATTCTGTAAAGAAAAATATTAAATATTTTTCTTGATAACCAAATATATTTTTAAATTCTTGAAGTATTACACCTTTTATTTTTGTGTATGTAAATAATTATAAAAAAATTAGAAACTTAGAATGAAAATATAGTATTACTCGATTTTTATGTATGTCAAAATATTATAATTTTTTATAATCATACCATTATTTGTAATTAATTATTAAATATTATTATTTTTTACTGTAATTATTAAAATTTATCAGCTTTAATCAGTAAAACAAATATTTAGCAATTAATGATAAGTAAAAAAGCATTTTTAGTACTAGGAAAACCTCTACGTACTGTTCACCAAAAAAAAAACTATGTACTATCACAAATCTGGAGTAAGTGGGCTATTGTCAGCTAGACTATCAGACAAAATCACACTTATCATTGGATTAATTTGGATCCTCTGACTGGTAAATAAGTGGTGGGTGAAAATATAATGTATGGATAAGGTACATGATTATAGCCTTATAGGTTTAATTTGAATCCTAAATATGCTAATTATTTGAGGTTAGTATAAAAAATCCCCTAAAATGAATAATACTCTTTAAAGAATAAAGAATAAATTTGATAATTAAAATGTTGATGAGAAAATAAACGGTTTAAAATTTTATAAAGGGCAATTCGATTGTCATGTTACATAAAAAACAAACGAGTTTCCTGCACAAACATCCCATGGGTGGGCCCAGTGAATTTTTTTCTCTCACTTCAACTTTTCTTCTCTCTCATAAATTCTTGTGTCTACGGGAAAGTGTTTTCATTTCCTGTAATGGTATAATCATATTACCCTTTTATAAAATAGCATAATAGATCAACTATAACATATCATCAACTATATATGTTTTTCACCATCCAGGCATGTCCAATCCATAGGACTGGTCACTAAGACCCATATAAGGGGTTGTAACTTGTACCCCAATACGTCTAAAGTGAGACATTTAGATCCTCATCACACATAGAATCACATATGTCACATGCACCAAATGATAATAATTGCCATACACCTAATGGGACTCGCAATGGCAAAATGGTTACCACAACACTCTCTCAGTCATCATTGGAGAATTTTCTCCACCTATCTATATCCCTTGTTTGTCATTGAAAATACATCTTTTGGATATTCATTCCAACATTGTTACACTGCCGAATACCACATCACAAAGCCATTGTATCCTACACCTCTTCCTAATTTTAGCCTTCACTTGAGATGTACTCATGGTGGCTATATATTAAGCTTAGGTTTAGACCTTTGTCTCATAGGTAACTGTAACATCAACATATTGTATCCCATCAGTGACTCTCTATATATGGAGCTTAATTTTATATTTCTATCTCTCATAGATCACTATTACATTTACATACTTTACCCCATTGAGGAAAATAGACTTATTTCACATTTTCACCACACCAATAGTTCAAATCCCTACATATCCAAAAATTTATTTCATTAAAATTCTCATTAATAATTACTAACTATATTTTATTCTCTAATGTATTCAATTCCATTGCAAAGAAACATACAATGTCGAGCTCTCTCTTTCGCATTTGCTCCTTCAAATTCAAATTAAATTAAAGCACAATTATATGCTAAAAATCATAAATATATATTTGAATTATATATTTTTTTCCTAATTTTCATATATAAATGATTAATTTGGCATAAAAATTGCTTAATAATTTTTTTACGCAAATTAAATCAATTATGTAAGAACTAGTTGTTGTGAAAATGGCTTGTGCATTCATGTAAGGATTAAGTTTTAATTTTTAAATAATAATTATTTTTATTTTTTATTTACCTGAAGTAAGTGTTCAGTCCAATTAGGCATGGAATTATCAATTTATCATTTTTTCTATAACAATGAAATTATTTAACCTTTTTAGATAAATGTAGACATGAAACTTCAACTAAGTTAAATTATTGTATTGTGTATGTGTACTTGTATTCTAGACGATTTAACACAAGTAGACATGGTTCAATCCTAAGTCAATTTTTACTCTGAATCGAACCAAATCACTTTAAAAAATTCAACCGATTTTATTTTTCCCAAATCATTTTGGAACCAATTCATGTTTTAAAATCAGTTCATAATTTATAACCAGTTCGGATGTACAAACTAGTTATCAACTTGTTCGGATGTACAAACTAGTTATGAACTTGTTTTAAATCTATTCTGAATAAGTTTTGAACCGGTTATGAACTGATTTTTCAAATAGATTCTTTTGGTGCGGTTCAATTTTTAATCTGGTATATAAAATCAATTCCGTTTCAAAAAATACAATTAATTTCTGTTTGATTATTTCGCACAACAACACCATTAATGAGATATATAATTCAATATATTGTGTCTTACGTCGAGTTGTCAAACTAGTTGCTTGGCAAATGATTAATGCACTTTGCCTTTGAAAATATTAATTAATTAATCAAGATAGGTTGAGTTTAATCTAAAACTTTATTGTTATAATATAATGCATACGATTACGTGGTTTTCCTTTAAAAATATAATGCTCGCGTTATTTCTTAATGACAATCAATCATATTCGAGGTCTATACGTGATTGACGATGCTTATGCTTGTAGAAATCAATTTCCTACGTTTTCAAGCTATCACGAGAATCTTTCGTTGTGGTTCGTCTTAATTTTTTTTCTCTAAAATTTTATTTTAAAATGGTACCAAATTATTAAACTGAAAATGACATAAAGTCTTAAATTGTGGGTCACGAATCACCATCGATCTCATTCCCAAATCCTCAGTTCTTTTAGGTGCACTGCCAGAAAATTAAAATATATGATGATGAATTTCCTCACAATATTGTTATAATGATTAAGGACATGCTAAATTAGCTTTGTTGACTAAGAGAATAGCCAGTGATTCCAAAGCTAGCCCGGTACCTTTCATAGACAATGTTATCTTTTTTTCTTTTTTTGTGTGGATAAAATAGACAATGTTATCTCTTATAAAGGATTAAATATACACATGCAGTTAAAAGAAAAGTCGACCGAGCTTAATTATATTCTTAATTATATAATATTATCCACGAAAACATTTTAATGGGGAAAATTATTAAGAGAAAAGAGATATGGCTCATAATTTCTAATTTGAGAATATATATATATATATATATATATGGATTTATCATCTATCATTTAACATGACAACAAAGAATTTCCTACACACACAACATTTTGTGGGGCCCGCAACAAAAAAAAATCCGGCCCGCAAAATGAATCTCTATAACATAACACCATCACTTTTCCTACAATATAACTCTTATAAAACCCTATATATATATATGGGTTATATTGACAAATTTTTTTTCTTACAAACTGCACTAAGTCTGACCGGTCAGACTTCAATCAAGAGTGTATGACTGGTCAGTTTGTAAAAAAAAAAAGTTTGTCAATATAACATTCCTTATATATATATATATATATATATATATATATATATATATAGGGGTAGGATATTCTTACACTGGTGTAAGAGTTAGAAGTCTTGCACTCAATCTTGACCATTGATCCACTTGTATCCAATGGCTCACATCGTTAAAGAATTTGAGCCGTTAGATATAAATGGAATCAACGGATAAGATTGAGAGTGTAACTTAAACGGATAAGATTGAGAGTGTAACTTACACCGGTGTAAAATGATCCTGATCTATATATATATATAAAAACCATCACCTTCAGCCCTCAGTTAAAAGCACTTTTGCTTTCCGTATATGAACTGGATTGTAGATAAATAACACTGCTAATAAGTTATGGCATTTTTCATTAAAAAGTACACTTAATGTAATCATCCAAAGCAAAACACTGTAAAAGGGAGAAGTCTTATAAATTTATCTGCGAGAGAGAACTAACTATATTGGTCAGTTTTCTTCTAAAAGAAAGCAAGTTTCTTTCGTGACGATAAAGTTGGTAAAAAGTAATGGCCAGTCATGAATTCACGATCTAATCAGAAAAACTGCAAACTTTTCAAAAAGTGCCCAATATAAAGCAAACAAGAGATGTTTCTCTTTTAAAAGTGGGTTGTGGAATTGAAGTGCAAAAAGGGCTAATTTTATGGTTAAAGTTGTTGTGGAAACGCTATCTCATTAATATATTCTTCTTTTTTTTGGATAACATCTCATTAATATATATATTCTGGTTCAACACTATCTTGAATCCGGTTAATAGAATAATAGCTATGTATCTATCTTTTTTTAGTTCATAATTACAGTATGAAATATGAATTTTTAACTTAAAGTAAATTATTTCAACACTTAATTAATTAGTGAAATAACGTATTTGATTTTGATATGCTTCTACCCCGGAAGCAGATACCATAAAAAGTAGTTAAATCTCTTTCTTTCTTGTCCCCCTCTTTCTGTCTCTCTACTATCACCTCTTCATTTCATTATTTCGAATATGAATATGATCTGAGAGTCATTGTGACTGTTAAAATATAACTATTGAGATATATAGTCTCATATTGGTTGAATGAGCAATTACTGTGGGGTTTATAAGGCCTTAGGCACTCCTACCATTTGAGCTAGCTTTTGGGATGGTGTATCCAAAGGTTCTTTGACATGGTATCAGAGCGTTCAAAATCTCACCGCCTCCCACTTTCTTTGTAGTGGAATTTCCACATGTAGGTGGACTTGTATGTTGTCCACCCTTCAAGCCTAGTGAACTCTCGTATGAGGGGCGTGTTGAGATATATAGTCCCACATTGGTTGTATGAGCAACTAATGTGAGGTTTATAAGGCCTTGGACACTCCCACCCTTTGAGCTAGCTTTTGGGGTGGTGTATCCCAAGGTTCTCCGCATGATATAATAGGAATGATCCGTTTACAAAAAATTTTTACAATTTTTTTTAAATTATACTATGTACTCCCGGGAGAACATAGTGTAACCTAGTATTCCCCCGGAAGCACACATTGTAATACGTAAGAGTTTGTAAACAAAAAGTTTGTAAATATATCCCTCCTCTAATATATATATATATATTCTTTACATGGTTGAGTAGAGATACGAAGAAAAGAAGGTAAAAGAGAGAGAAAGAGAATTATCTTTTTTTTTTTTATATCAGAGAATTATCTTTTTAACCATGCCTTATAGTGCAACTGTTATTTAATTGAAATATAATTAACCCGTAAATTAATAAACTAATAAGCATGAAATAGTAATAAACTACAATGATTTGCTTGTCATGCAATCTTAGGACAATCGTTGAAATTAGTTCTTTAAATGTTAAAAATAGGCTGAAAATAACGTACTAGTACTATTTGTGGGGCCCTTGGAGAAGTGATGTTGATAATGATATCCCACATGAAAGAAAATAGTTCGGCCAATTACAAAAGTGGGAGAATGCCACGTGACGATGCACATAGCTTCATGCTGACTTGTCCCAAATCGATTGATACAAAAACCTTTGAGACCGATCAATAATAATCATCGACCAGGCCCCTCCCTTCAAATTAAACAGAGTAAATGATAACAAATCATGCAATAATTGGAAAATGAAAGATGATTTATATATTGAGAGTTCAGTTAATGTAGGGGCTTAGCTAGATTCTAATCCAATATACATTCTACATTTGTTCATAGAATTAGCTAGCCCATAACTTAGGCAAGTAAAATTAACTATATTAGTTAGCTTAGCTAGGGAAGAAAAGACTTAAAGATGAAATTATTGGCCCCTAAAGAGAGGAGAGAAATATTAAGCCGTCACTCATTCTCCAACATCACCCAACAAAAGTTCCATCCTTAGACAAAAGAATCCTAACCTTCGCAATCATCTTCGTATTATCTTTTACTTTGGTTGGGATAGTCATAATTTAATCTTGGAATAATCTTCTACATCACGCCCTGCCTATGACGTGTACCTTCATTATGTGGTGCTCGTATTTCATCTGTCCTCAAAAGCATGATCAACTTCCGTTGATTTAGAGTTTCAATTTCAAAGAAAATATATTGTGAACAAAGTTATGTATATATTATGTGTCCCCCTACTAAGACCTCTCGGTCATTTTCACTTTGAATAATACCTAGCTAAGAGGGTTCGGTCAGTGATAAATCTCTCAGCTAGGGTTTAAAAACTAAGGGAAAAATGTTTATCATTTTAAATGACACAACTTACATCCTTTCACTCTCACAAAGAGGTGGGACCCACACCTTTATTTTTTTGTCAACTCTCTCCTCCTTTATCTATCTCTTTTTCTCTCTTAAAATGACACAACCTTACATCCTTTAAAATGACACACACTTTACACAAAAACTAATGTAATCCTGCTAGCTGTTAGGTTTGTGAATTTTTTTTTTTGGTGAAAAGGTTTGTGATTTTTTAATAAGGGATTTGATTTTCTCATGTTGTGACTCAACTAATGGTGGGCCCCACATTTATTAAAAAAAGAAAAAGAAAAGAAAAATTTTGCACGCAAATTGAAGGTCACAACATGAGAATTGAATTCTCATGCAATATGAGAAAATGTTTTCCCTTCTACTAAAGCCCAAATGGGTTAAGAGTATGATAAGAGACTAAGAAATCTAAAGCCTAATGAGCTCAGAGTTAGGATTTCTTAGAACCCTTATAAATACTATCACTTAAGTCATAGTGGAGAGATAAGCTTAAATATGAAAAGTGCCCACATACTTCCCCTTCCCTCTCGAGAGATAGTCTGAAAGATCTGTCACTGTTCAACCTCAAGGAGTTTGTTCGTACTGCGGCGCTGAGGTGAACAGTTCGTGAAGAGAAACAATACATGGGGAGATTCTGTACGAGATCTGTGTATCAAGAGATAAAATAGTAACACGATGATAATCTGTTTGCATCTCAAATCACAATGGTCTAAAACGCTTCGGCATTTGCAATTGCTCCTACACTAGCTACCTCTAACGATAGCTATTTTGACATTTCTGGCCTTCTTTTTCTAGCTAATTATCTTTGCTTCAACTATTATAATTATTATTGTTATCCAAAAAAAAAAACTATTATAATTATTTGATTGGCCCTAGTGTGACTAGTCCCAATTACATGAATCACTGTTTCTCCGACAGGATCATAATAAATGATTAATGACCCAGTTTTCATTTCAATAACTTTCTCATCGTCCATGCCACATATATAACTTCATAATGGGACAACTCAGTTCCCCTTTCTTGCAATGGCGAAAAAGGCCCGTCATCTGAATGTGCAAAGTGACCAATTTTACAAGTAATCCTGGTATGTCTTCCTCGGTTAGACATTAATATATATAAGATACAAAGTCTTTTTTTTCCCCTTTTGTCACACTCATATACAGAAAGCTTATCTTGTATAAACTTAAATAAATATGATATAATTAAGAGAAATAATTATAAAAAGACAGAGGTTAACACATATCTTAAATTGCACAAAGAAATTTTAACTATTTTAAAAGGTATAATAATTAAATGGAATAAGTAAATATAAATATTACTAATACTTATCATGTGTGTGGTCAAATAGTGGAAGAAAAGAGAAGAGATGAATTAACCGCAATATTGTGGTCATCATATGTCTCATACACTCTCCTAATTATTATGTAGTTTAAATCATACATGTTTTGACAAATATCCATTTTGTCCGCATCTACATTATTATTGCCGTGCTTGCATCCCTCATCACACAGCCAGAAACAAAAAGCAAAGAAATCACATATATATTAGAAAGTCCATTTGGATAATTAAGTGTACAACATGGCTTTATTATTATTATTATTATTATTATTAGGGTACTACATAAGGAGGGGTAAGGGAAAATATCTATGGTATTACTGTTATACCATTCACTCAGTACATCTATCCAATAAAAATGAGAAATGACTGTCATGTTTGTATGGAAAGAAAAAAAAAATATCTTTTTTATCTAAATGTCACTTATTGAATGACAGATGTACCTACTATATATGTACAGATGATCTGTAGCAGGGGACCCCATATGAAAGACAATCATGTTGGACCCACAACCCGCATCAATCCAAACTATCATTCTGTGATGGACAACGGAACAGATGGGA
The DNA here is from genome assembly GCA_032173675.1 of Gastrolobium villosum. Taxonomy (NCBI): domain Eukaryota; kingdom Viridiplantae; phylum Streptophyta; class Magnoliopsida; order Fabales; family Fabaceae; genus Gastrolobium; species Gastrolobium villosum. Next base: position 249,717 of record JAVKPL010007961.1, on the reverse strand, counting down.
CTTCCAAGTAAATGATTGGCATTAAATTCTATATCTAGCTAACATGAATTATTTCCTGTGTTTTTCTTAGAGCTGTCCATGTTCAACTGGGCTCAGAAGGTTGATCAAATGCGTCACGTGGTTGGCCAATTGAATCATGGGATTTCTTCAATTAATTTTAATTTATTCATTGGAAAGCAATAGGGAATATATGGATAATTCTAAATAAATAAATAATTAAACAAGTTCCCATCGAAGCTTCTCTAAATATGTGTTTGCTAACCTACCAGTACAACAAACAAATACAGCCACACTTGTCTTGGATTGCACCACGGAGAAATTAAGACTCAACATATATATAGAAAGAGTGTATGACGAAAGGACTGAAAAGAAAAAAGACAAAAAACTTGATTTTGGAACGATCTACAAGTAATAACCTTGATTCAATGTGTACTTAAAGAAAATTAAAACTTAATTAATTGATTAATTAATATGCCTGTGTCAATCTAGAAAACCAAAGCCACCAAAGTGTTGGACAGTGGACTACTACCAAGCTTAAAATTTGGACTAATGCTGATTAATAAAGGTCGTTAAGAAAAGTGAAGAAAAATTATCATTCAAATATATTATTGGACGGATTTAGATTAGGGAAACTCTAGACATAGAAAGGAATACATTTTATAAGTATAAAATTATATATATATATATATATATATATATATATATATATATATATATATATATATATATATAGGGTCCATATGGTATCCAGTCATTAGATATAAGGTTTTGTCCAGTCAACGTATGTACTCTGGGAAAACACAATCATAATATTAAAGTTTCAACGTGAACCAATGATTCAATGCAAATGAACAACGTATAGGGAAAGAAAATTCTTCTTGTACATCTACATGAGAGTAAAGGGGAGTGGATCCTCTCATGTGGAAAAGTGGTTATGTGGTCATGTTATTTGATCACAATCACTCATTGATGATGAGATAAGAGAGGAAAAAGTGTATAATTTTTAAATGAGTGGTTGTGATAAAATAACATGACCACTTTTTCACATGAGAGGATCCACTCCCGACTCACATAAACTGTGAATACAACATCAACAACCATTATGGTTATCCCCTCGTGGTCAGAAAAATCATCCATAAGAACAGACACAAAATTTCTAACAATTTTTTGTAGCAGTACTGCATTAGTATCTAATGAAAACTCTTAACTTGACATGATAAATGATTCATTTTCCTATTAAGTAATTTTCATGGAAATTTAGTTTCCAAATTCAACCATGATAAACATATCTACTTAGAAGAAGAAAGATTATGATAAGAATTAAGGGTAAAAGAGACCTATTTACCAAGTTTCTAATAGGTTTTTTTTTTAACTTTTACATTTTTTTTATTGTCAAATTTTTTTTTTATTTATCATGTTAAACATTTCTGATATCCAAAATATGGGGCAGGTTATATTTACAAACTTTTTTTGTTACAAACTACACTATATTCTCCTGGGAGAATACAAACTTTTGCAAACTATACTATGTTCTCCCGGGAGAACATAGTGTAATTTGTAAAAAAATTCCAAACAATTTGTAAACGGATTCTGTCCCCCAAAATATTTATCTTAGTACTCCCATACAAATTAAAAGTAGAAAATAAAATATTTTATGTATGACAAAGATTATTGAGAAAAAAAGATTGTAAGGACTGTCTAACTGAAAATTAATATATATTTAAGCTTGAGATTAGAAAAAATTAATGAAAGTGTGAAATGGAATTAAATCACATTATAAAATTATTAAAATGTGATTTACTTTTAAATTTTTAAACCAATTGACCCACTAATCCATCATAAAATAGAACGAGTTAATATTTTTAATCCACTCTCAAATGCGGGTGAATCAATCCCATCCAATGTATGAATAGACACATTTTGCCACTCTCTACATTCCAATGTATGATCTGCATACAAAAAATTACTGTGAATAAATTTCGAATTAGTTACCCTTATATAATAAATTCTTTTCTGAGGGAAGGTAATGGAGGAACGATAGTTTTGAATAACAAAATAAAAGGGGGATTTTGGAGGGTTTCTCTCATAGAGGTATAACTGTTTAATATTTTGCCCTTATTTGTCAGAAGATTTCTTGTAACTTTGGTTTTTCTTGAAACTTCCAACTATAACTAACCACTTTACACAAGCATGCCCCTGATGGAATTTAGTAGTAAGAAATTCTAAATGGCAAAGTCTCTAATATCTTCCTAACTATTAACACACATATATATAGATGTGGTTCCAACCTTTCTTCCTCTGTACCTCAATATTTCAAATACCCAGATAGAGTAACCTCTCCAAGCTTCAATTACATACATTAATATCCACAATCCTCTACATAATATTCTTTAGATTCCCCTCTTTTCAACTGTTTCACTTCTTCAATCTTAATCATTCCCTTCAAGTTAACAACAAAATCATGGGTCTTAGAGACATCGGTGCTTCGCTGCCTCCAGGGTTTCGGTTTTATCCGAGTGATGAAGAGTTGGTATGTCATTATCTTCACAAAAAGATCACAAATGAGGAAGTTCTGAAGGATACCTTGGTGGAAATTGACTTGCACATATGCGAACCATGGCAGCTTCCAGGTATATATATATATGTGTGTGTGTATTATGGGAATTATCTTCATTGCTTGATCTCGTTTAATTTTAATTTGTTCCTGAAATTTCTGAAAAATCTACATATTATGTCCTTGCATGATAACTTTCATTATTTTTTTACAATATTGAGATTATCATCCTTTGTTTGCCGTTTCTTGTTTTACTTTTGTTCGTGTATCAGCTAAAAGAAATAGAATATTCATATGGGTTATCACATATCCACACAAAAATAAAGTACATGTCTTCTCATAAGTACATATGTTGTGGTTTTATAAAACTGCTAAGACATGGAGGGGCGTTTGGTATGCAGGATTTTCGGAAACTGAATTTTTTAAAATTTTTAATTTTTAAATATTATCATAAATTGAATATTTTTATCATATTTCTGAAATTCAAAATTTTCGAATAAAAAAAAAATCTCTTTTACCAAACGACCCCCCAGAAGAATGAAGCACACTTGTTTGATCAAGAAAAGGGAGAGACAACTGAGAATACGAGAAAATAAAAGGGATAGGTATGTAAAGGAGGGGGTTGTTACATGTAGACACACGATAGTGCATTCAGTTCATCAATGATTAAGGTAATGCCAACTTCTTGATGAATACTCAGCGTCCCTATCGATAAAAAAAAAACATCAAGTTCTTTGTATAAAAAATTAATTCGTACAGATACACAACTTGGTATATTTGCCAGTATAATTGTTTTTGTCTTTTGTGTATAATTTTTTCCCTACAAGCACATATACCGAACAACTTTTTTCTGTTTGATAATATATATTATGGGAAATGTGTTTCTCATGTTATATAAGATAATTTATGTTATGCAATATACACTAAAGTGGATGGGATCCACTTTTTTTTTCTTTTTTTTTCTCCTTCTTAGTGGGTTCCACCCACTTTTTTGTGTGTTGTATGAGACAATTTATCTCATGCAACATAAGAAAAATAAAACCCATATATTATATATATAAATGGAGATGGAAACGATGTTTTTTTGGGCTCTATCGTCTGCACAGAGTCTCTAATCTGTCCTTTTTCTTTACTCGATCCATTCTCTTCCTTGTTCCTACCATCTTCTTCTTTTAATTAAAACAGTCTCAAAAAGCATTCTATTTCTGTGGACAATATTTGTTCTTTTGCAGTAAAATACGCAAGTACGAATAAGACTGCGAAGAGTTACTTTAATTTACTCCCGGAAAAAATATTTATCATTTTAAATAGCACAACTTTATATTATTTTAAATAAAACAATCGTGTTTTGGTACATGTTTGATGGTTTTTTTTTTTAATCTTTTTTCTCCTCCGCCGCAGTACTCTTTTTTTCTTTCTCCTAGGATATTGTGAAGAAGAAAAAATATAAAAAATCATCAAATATATACAAAAATACAATTATTTCAACATAAAGTTATACTTTTTAAAATGACAAATAATTTTGCCATTATATATATATATATATATATATATATATATATATATTTGTTCAGTCACACAAGACAAATTTATATCTTACAATATAAGGTATTTTGAGAATTTTATTTCTCTCCTAGGACATGAATTTTCTCAAAATACTCTTTATTTTTTTCTTAAATTTCAAAATAACGTGGTTGGGAACATGAATTTTTTAATTGTGTCAACATATATATCACCGAATATAATAATATAAAAAACTTGACAATTTACACTACCTACGAATCAAATCCAAACTATATGCACAGATACACATGCACCTTAATTACAGTAGTAGTATAGTATTCATTTCATATACTACATAATTTTCACTTGGTCTAAATTTCACTTAATTTCCAAGACATGCCTTATTTTAAGAACTATCTTATTTTTATTTAGAGTATGCATTCCAAATAACTGGATCTGTTTGCTACTAATTCTGTGAGTGATCATTAGGTTTCCACGACTCGCCATAAAACAGTGAAAGCGACCGATCCCTTTTAACACAATAGAGGACCCTATCTGGCAGCTATAGATAGGCTGAAGCATAAATGATTCATGCATAGATTACGTTTTCCCTTTATTTATTTATTATTTTCTTTTGGTTAAAGTGTCCCTTTAATTTTACGCTTACGTCGCTAACTATTAATTATTATAACGAAGTTGACAAAGTAATGCGTTTTCACCAAGCAATCAACAAACACAGTATTATGTATACACTGACACAAACATACGTGTATATTCGCCTCAGTTACCTTTCGTGGCATGACTCGCTATCTAGATGATTTTGACTCGTTAGCATTCATATTATGTATAAATGTGTAATTAGAAATTATATATATGTTCCCTCAAGAAATATAAGAAAAGCTAAATTTTTATGGGTTTATCATCTATCATTTAATATGACCACAAAAAATTTCCTACACACATAATATTTTGTGGAGCCTGCAGCAAAAAAAAACTCCGGCACGCAAAACGAATCTTTATAACATAACACAATCACTTTTCCTACCACATAACTCTTATAAAACCCAACTTTTATACATGAAAGGACATTCGTGATCTTTCTAGAGTTGATTAATTAGTCCTAAATTCAGGCACAAAATGTTAAAGAACCTTAGGATACACCACCCCAAAAGCTAGCTCTAAGGGTGGGAGTGCCCAAGGCCTTATAAAGGCCACATTGGTTGCACATACAACCAATGTGGGACTATATATCTCAACACGCCCCCTCACACGAGAGCCCATTGGGCTTGAAGAGTGGATGATGCAATAGGCCCAACCTACCCGTGCTAAAAGAGTCCACAAGAGAAAGTGGGGGTCGGCGGCGATGCTCTGATACCATGTTAAAGAACCTTAGGATACATCACCCCAAAAGCTAGCTCTAAGGGTGGGAGTGCCCAAGGCCTTATAAAGGCCACATTGGTTACACATACAACCAATGTGGAACTATATATCTCAACACAAAACATCATGAAATCTGTGAAAGGAGGTAAGAAAAGAGAGGAAAAAAAAGCTACGCAATTACATATATAGCAAATATTTTGAAACTTCCAAACACTATATGTTGGAAGCTTGAAATTTACATGTCATTAATGAACTAGCTGACATGTGATATTGATTCCACACATGACCTAACTGTTACTATTTCTTTGAATATTAAACAATTATTTTCACATATACTATTATATTACCTTAATTAGTCATGTGTTGTCTATTTGCTATAAAAAAAACTGACATATATCACGTGTTCATGCATGCGCATTGTGAAGAGGTGGCTAAGCTCAATGCAAGCGAATGGTACTTCTTCAGCTTTCGGGACCGAAAATATGCTACTGGATTTAGAACCAACCGGGCCACCACATCTGGGTATTGGAAAGCAACAGGGAAGGATCGTACGGTGCTTGATCCAATGACGCAGGAGGTTGTAGGAATGAGGAAGACATTGGTGTTCTATAGGAACAGAGCTCCAAATGGCATCAAAACAGGATGGATCATGCATGAGTTTCGCTTGGAGACCCCACACATGCCTCCTAAGGTTAGTTCCCACTTTCCTTTGGCTAGCTTTTGTATGGGCTTTTTTTGGCTAAAGCAACTTTGATTATTGATTATTTTATATCATTCGTAGAATATCAGTTTAATTTCAAGAATAGTATAATTTGCACAAATTTGAATTTGTAACATGATTTTTTTTAAAAAAATATTTAATAAACGAGCACTAAACACCACTTAGATATATGTTAGATTTTTAAATAATACTTGTATAAAGTTGTATACATGAGTAGAGATATAAATAGATCAGATTTTTACTTAAAAGTTTATGGGTGTTGTTTTTCTAGGAGATATGACTTAATGAAAAATATTTTTTTATATTACATAATAGAAATATTGGCTAAAACTACAATTTGTAATAAAATTGGGTCCCATGGCCATTGATTTTATAACTTGTAGTCAAATTAATACTCTCATGTTGCAAATATTTGATTAGAAATCGTAAGATGTAGCCACAGGCCCACAAGCATATGAGTCACAACTTTCTTTATGTATTAAAAAAATATTTCATTAAGTCGAGTTTCATATATTTTATATAAGTAATATTGAAATATCGAACTCATATGTATAAGTCATGTTTGATGTCTACAATATATATTTGAGTTTTATGCGTATAATGTTATATGACCCAAGAAAATTTTCCTACGCACACAACTATACATGTTTTTTTTTTTTCTTTCATCATTCTACTTTCTCTTTCCTCTTTATTGTGAGTGTAGGAAAGTTTTCTTACATCATACAACATTATACTCATTAAGCCCTATATATTTTTAAATATATAAAGTCACAGGTGATATTTGTGACCTTATACAAATCACACAATTTCAAGAAATAAATTTTAAGTTACACTAAAAAGACAAGACAGATTTTAGCCATATATATATCATTAGAGATTATGGTATAGTAGAGTATGTATATCTTAACAAGCCTTGTTTCTGAAAGTTGAAGACTAAACAAGTTGGCATAGATTCTCCCTAAAAAGATATATATAACTGATTTTTCAATCTCTTTTTTCGATGTGTACATTGAATTTGGATCTTATCGGCTTTAGCATATAGAGAGTAGAGAGAGAGAGGGAGAAAAAAAAAAGTAATTGATGAGGGTTGTCCCGATTTAATTCCTTACTTTGTCACAAATGAATTGTCGCCAGCGAAAAAATAAAATGATTCGTTACGGGGAAAAGAAAAAAGTTGCCTTTGCCGTGTAGTTTTGACGTGAGGATAAAGTTTCTTTAGGCTAATTTTCAGGTTCACATTAATTTTTGCTAATTATTAGGTCAAACTTTTTGTTGATTACAGGAGGATTGGGTATTGTGCAGAGTCTTCAACAAAAGCAAAGAAGATAATAGTTCCAAACTCAGTTCATCACAACTCATGTATGAGTATGATACCATAACTCCATCCCTAACTTTGGTTTCATCATCTCCATCAAACCAAACCATGCCTGGTGGGTATAACAGACATGCCTCTTTCTCTTCCTTGATGGCAACCAATCATCATCATCATCATTTAAACCCGAACCAAAACAGTTCTTCAATGAATCTCCTTCAGTTTTCTCGGGAAACAAACACCAACGGTAGCACTGTTACTCAAATTAGTTCCAGATGTGATGATGGATATGACTTCTTATGGGACATGGATAATAGCCTAGAAGATGGCGTGGCCTCAAACTTGGACGCAATAAGATTCGAGGTTGATAATAATAATAATAATAATAATAATAATATGGTCTTGTTATAAAGATGCATTATTGTTAATGTCATGTGTACATACACATATGTATGTATGGTTCTTATATCGTAAATTGTCAAAATTCGTTGATTTAGGATGTATTTATGGTGTTTGGCTTCCAGGGGCATGTCACATGCTGGATTGGGATTAGTTGTTCGAATGGATGTGTGGTGATATTAATTGTTGGTAGGGTATAATAGTGTGGTCAATTAGGCTGTTTCGTAATTATTTTTTACTTCTTTTATTATTTTGGGGGTAGGGAATTAATAATCCTTTGTGTACAATTTGTCGATTTTTAATAGCATTGTTTATATTTTGTTTTACTAGCTTCATTAATTTCTCTTCTTGTCATGAAATGTGCACCGAGTAATTAATGATTAAACATTTTCCAACCTCTCCACTTTCAGGTTATGTTCTCATAGTAAGTGAGTAGAAGTTTATCACCAAACACATGAATCATGTAAAGATTGTTTCACCTTAATTAATCAGTGGTCTCGAATTTGAGTCTCTAAAAATGCAATTGTGTTAAAACTTGGTAACGAGAGTTTTGCCGCATATGAGCCTACCGAGGTCAAATTAGTCGACTAATCATTGAACTTATGGATAATATCCAAAAATCAGTAAGTGTTCCATGAGAGAAACTATTTGAGAGGGAATAACATCAATATTAGAAATGATTAATCCCGTACTTAAGAAATATATGATAAGAACTAAAAAATTGTTAGATTGAGAGAAACGGGCGAAAAGAAAAGGAAAAGGAAGATATGACCACTAAACTACTCAACTTTGATTAGGAAACTTTCCTCTTAAAAATTAGTACGTCATTTGGGGTAATACATATAGGAGGTCAATTTTAAGAGGTTTGAAGTTTATAGATTCATGTCAGGTGTATCACTGAATCAGAGAATTAAAAGAAAAAAAAATTAGTAGAATAGCATTAATTCTCTATAGACAAGCAGATTATAAGTAGTCGAATTGTTTTTGTCAAACAAAAATTAGAAAATAACCAGAAATGTATTTGAAGCATTGAGATTTCAAAATGTTGATGCATCTAATAATGCATGAAGCTGAGTCTTGATTTTTAATATCTCTCCTCTCACTTTCAATGGGAATCTTCCGTCTATACTATTCATATTTTAAAAGACATGAACTAGATGCCTAACCAGATCCTGCGTAACTTAGGGTGAATTTATTTTTGAAAATTTTTTATACTATTTTTTAATAAACTTTTTTTATCATCGGATAAAATTTAATGCTGAGTTTACTAATAAAGAGTATATTCAAGTTATTACGTGAAATTAACATAAAATTTTACATAATAATACAAAAAAATGTGTTAAGAAAATATCAAAGAATGTGTGCAAGGGTCTATATTTGATCATCATTTAATGAAGTGCATTCATGGGGCCGTTTGGTTAACTGTTTATTCTAGGATTTTCGGGAAACTCAATATTTTTAAATTTTTCATTTCCAGATATTATCATAAATTGAATGTTTCCATCATATTTCTGAAAATTGAGATTCACTGATAAAATAAAAATTTCTTCTCTACCAAACGCCGCCCTAAACGATACGGGAATATTGGACATAACTATAGGACGAGATTGAATATAAAAAACAAAAGGAGGCACACTACGTACAGAGCTTATGAGATCTTGATTTGTCTCTCCTATTTTTCTTTTTCTTTTTTATTTTCTATAGGTAGAAACTTTAATTAATGAATGAACCCGTACTCATATGGTGCTTTAATTATTTCTAAGGCATTTCACTGTGTGTTAGTTATTTGTCGGCACACTTGTAAACTATGATGCACGGACACGGGACACGGGACACGACACGACACGACACGCCGACACGTTAATTCTAAAAAATGTCATATTTCGACACGTTGGGACACGTTTTGATATTAAATAAATTTTTTAATATATATAATATAATTTTTATTTAATACATATAAGAGTCCATAATAAGTCATATAACCAATCAAATATTTAAATTTCAAAACATAAATATAAGTATAAATAATTTTTCGTACTTTGTTAATTTTTAATGTCAAATTTCATAACAAAAAAAATTAATTTATAAATTATTTCTTTTATATTTAGTTAAAAAAATAAAATTAAGATTAAAAAAATAAAAAAACAAAAAAAAAAACGTGTCCAAACGTGTCCGAGCGTGTCCCCAAATGTTGACTGCGTGTCCCCAAATATTGACCGCGTGTCGGAACGTGTCGGAGAGTTGACCGCGTGTCCCCAAATGTTGACTGCGTGTCGGACGCGTGTCCGAGCGTGTCCGAGCGTGTCCGTGTCGGACACGTGTCCGACACGCAAATTTTTTAAAAAATGGCGTGTCGGTGCATCTGAGCTTGTAAACGCTGAAATGTGCCGCTTGAGCAAATTATGAGCTCCGATAAAAATAGATTCTTTCTGTCCACATCTTAGTTGCTTTTGCTTTAATTAATTTGCTTTTAATTTCTCTTTTCTGTTCCCATTTTCTTATTCCAAACACTCATTTTTTAATGTTTAGGCAATTGATAGCTACTCCTTCACCCTTCTAGCTAGCAAGCTTTCAGTTGATAAACGCTCTAAAAAAGGAAAGCGACATAAACAATTGAGGCTGCGGTCCATAATTGAGACTAGTAAAACTTATTAAGATAAACAGTAATTTATTTAAACTATGATGACTTTTTAATATTTGTGGAAAATGATATTCGATGAGGTTCCCCAATCAAACACAAGTTAGTGAAGAGGTAAGCATGCCATGCAAGACATATTAGTTAGATTGGTCCATCACTAGTTGACTTTGAACTCGCGAGAAAAAGTAAAAATGGAGTTGCATAGACAAGACACCTACTAGTAATAGGTATGAAGATAGTTTCTCTCGCTGGCATTGTTATACAACAACAGCATGCAATAATAAAATAGACAAATTTTTGGGTTTGCCGTTTATGAAGGATTTGTTTAAGAGTTTTATAAGAGTTATGTTGTAGGAAAAATGATTGTATTATGTTATAGAGATTCGTTTTGCGTGCCAGAGTTTTTTTTTTTTTTTTTGCGGGCCCCACAAAATGTTGTGACTTGTGAGTGTAGGAAATTTTTTGTGATTATGTTAAATGATAGATGATAAATCCTTCATTTAATAATCAAAAGAATATAAATTCACACTTAAGGGTTGTTTAATTTAGTTTAAAATATTATCTAGAGCATTTGAAATTTTTCATAATATCGGTATAAGATTAATGAAACACTTATACTATTTGGCTAGATAAAGAGTAAAAACTCCATATTTATCGGCCTATATGTTTTTTTTGATAAACTTTATCGGCCCATATTATTATGTTATAGTCCCTCACAAATAATATATATCCACTATTAAAAAAAGTTATTTTTTCGACAGAAAAATTCTATTGAAAATAGTTAAAATTCCGTCGAAAATGAAATTTTCAACGAAATTATCAACAAAAATGAAGCTGTTGAATATCTCTTCATGAATAACAATTTTTTCGACGGAATAATTTTTGTGAAAAATTTAGATGTTTATGAATGAAATTTCGTTGAATATCAAAAATTAAAAACTAAAAAAATAAATTTCTTCGTTTTTAATCGGTTGAAGGCAGAAACAGTAGTGGTGGACGAATGATGATGGTAGAGGAAGAAACTTGTCCAAGGAGTGTGGTGAAGTCTTTGCCCTTTCCGCAGCTCTAGTCGGGTATTGTTTATGGGTTTAGAAAAAATGATTTGCTGGGTTTTAAAAAAATCTACCAAGAAGTATACCCAAGTATTCCCCTCCATATCCGAGTAAATGATTCAAACTTTTTTTCAGATTACGAAAAATACCTGGGTAGCTCACCTCCATACTGGAATAGTGTTTTTTTTTTTTTCTTCGAAAGTTACTCGAGTATTCGCCTCTATATAGAGGTAAATTACGGGATCAACTATTAAACAAGGACAGATGTGAAATATATTTTGATGGAGGGACAAAGTGGTAATTTTCTTATTAATTACTTACGGGGCACAATGATTAAAAAGTTATCCAATACGAGAATATCAGTTTCTCAGCCCAACTGGAATCATACTGCAAAATCTAGCCCACTTGAGAAAGTGTTCCCTTTTTCTATTTTGGCATGATTGATGTAAGAAAATAAAGTAACCTTCGTATGTGTAAGAAAATCCTTCAAGTGAACAAAAGGATAATCTTCTATTTATCCTCAGTCCAACGCACAGCTATCATTTCTTATAAAAAAACAAAAACAAATGGGCATCATTGTTGGCACTCTCTGCTCGATCAAAGAGAATAATACTTTTTAAAGAATATAATGTTTCACATCCTAAGAATTTACCAAAATTGATGTCCCAACACTTTGTAATTTAAATTAACATTGTCATATCGTTAATTAAACTTAAAAATTATATCATTAAGGCCAACGAAAATTATATATGAAACTCTGTAATTTAGTTATCAACAATGTATTTTTTTGCTATCTGATTAATTAAATTTAATTATGATTAGTTGAGAATAAATATATAAACATTTATGTTATAATTTTTTTTTGGAATTGTTCTGTCCTCGAGACGGAGATGTCCAGCCCGATAGACTGGCGTATTTCTCTTGGATCTAGTGCCCTCTCCAAGGTATCTATGAAGGAGATACCCTTGAGTTGAACAGATCACTATACACAGAATACTATAACGACGTTAGCCAGAGGGGAGTGTGTGCACAGTGACAGCGTAATAGTATGAGAAAGAGCGTGTCTTTACCTTTGGGTTTTACCTGTACTTTTAGAGGTTGTGAATCGGGTGAGTGCTCAGATCTGAGCCGTTATTATTTGATGTGATAACCGTTACTGTTTGGTAGGATAACTGTTACCATGTGGTAACGTATCCCGGAAATGTCCTTGATAGACATCCATTGTTACCATGTGGTAACGATCTCGGGTTAAATGTCCTTGATGGACATCCGTTATCCTATTCTGCCTCGGCTTCCAGGTTGCCCCTTATTGGGCCGGTCATCTTGATGGGCCTCTCATATAGATCCATAACAAGAACAATTTATATTTTAATTTTAAATTAAGTAAAAGGTGTCACGTTTAGATTGTTAGATATATTCAAAAGAAAAATTGTTTATCCTTTTAAATAACACAACTTGTGTCATTTCACTCTTACAAAGAGGTGGAACCCACACCTTTATTTTTTTTATCCACTCTCTCCTCATTTATCTATCTCTTTCTCTCACTTAAAATGACACAACTTTTCATCCTTTAAAATGACAAATATTTTTCCCATATTCAAAAATATCCTAATTTGTATAGAAAAAGTTGATTGAAATACGTGGAAAATGAATTTTTATTTATTATTTTATATTTATAATTTCTTAAATTAGCTTTACTAATTTATAATTTTATTGGTCGGTGAAAATAAATATTCGACCTTTAAAAATCTAATTAAACTGATTGATCGAAGTGGAAAATATGAAATACATATCAAGTTTTAATATTATCATATTTAATCATAAATTAAAGGAAAAAACATTTCTGCTATTGTCTTTGTTACAAAGACGGAATCAAAAAGAAAGAAAGTATATTTGGTTAAGAGAGAAAAATATTATTAACTACATTATTTGGTTAAGAGAGAAAGTATATTTTTTATTGGGGAAAGATATTGTGACAACCAAGTTGTGTTACTATCAAGTGACTATCAATTAATCTAACCGTTAGATCGATTATGTTGATCCAACGGTTATATTTATATCCATCTTTGTATGGTCATGATATTCCAAATTTAATATTTTATATTTATTTCTACCTTTCTATAGTTATGATTTTTCATATTTAATACTTTCACTTTAAATATGAGAAATCATAACTTTATACAGATGAAAAAAATATAACCGTTTGATCAACGTAATCGATCTAACAGTGAGATTAATTGGTAGTCACCTGGTAGTAACATAACTTGATTGTCACAATATCCTTCCCCTTTTTTATTTACATAATAATTAATTGATGTTTCTTAATTGCAGAGTTTTATTTTTGGTATATACTTACAAAGTTCTATGTGAGTGTTGTATCATTTTCACCTCCCAAAATAGCACAAAATACTGACACGAATTTTTCTTTTAACGATTAATCAACGACAGATGCCGACAAATTTTTTGATCTTTTTCCTCTATATAACGCGGGGGTATTGCACTAGAAAAAATAATTAAAGGACAACACAAACTTTTAAATGTTGTTTACGTGACAAAAAAAAAGAAAAAAAAAAAGAAAAAAAAAAAGAAAGACTAGAGGAGGTTAAGTTATAACTTTTTTTTACAACCTCTTATAATCATATCTTACATTTTAACAAATTAAACTCTTTAATTACTTATTAATTCATAATAAAAGGGTGATAAAAGGGTGATAAAAACAAACACGAATATCTCCGTTGTTTCAAGTTTCAACCCCATTATGTTATAAACACCCGCACAAAATCTTGTGTTCTGTCCCTCTCTGTTGATAGTGAAACAAAAAATTATCCAAACTTAAAAATTATCCAAACTTAAGGAGAAGGGCTGAACTCAGAATGAGACTCAGTAAGATGGGGAGGGAAGACGCAAGATACTATCAATTTTGAATTTTGAATCTCAACTTCGCAAATCGAAATCGCCCAATCCCTCTTGGTAATCTTGATTTCCTCAATCAATTCTCTGTTTTCTTTTTTGTTATTTTGATTTTGCTGGGTGCATGGTAATTTACTTTCTCCAGTTGACTCTTCTCCACCGTTTATTTGTTGCAGAAATCTAGTTTTGGGGGAATACCCATGTTTTAAAATCATGGGGATGTATCAAAATTGCATATTTCTTGCGGGTATATTGTTTGAAAATGTTTCTTAGTTGGGCTTTTACTTCAGTTGTCTCTCTGTTCTTTTCATTCTCTGGGTTCTTTTTTTTTTTTTTTCTTTCTATTTTTCAACTTTAAGGTTCATTGATGAGAAGGTAGAATGGAATGGGATGGATGAGTTTATACTTCTACTGTAATTTTGTAATTTTTATGTTAAAGTATAGAAGTGCAAGAAGTAATAAATACAAAAATTAAGTTTTTATGTTATAAAATATCCAAAAAAACATTTATATCTTCTTTACTTTTGATGTAGTATTAACTTCGATGAGTGTATAATTAATCAAGACATGTATTATTGTAAAAGTTGCTTCTATGTCCTCTATATTCAGATGCAGAACTTCTTTACTATCAGCATTTACCATTGAATCTTTTTCTGTTGGTTTCTTTTTTCATCCTTCCCCTTTCGGTGCCCTTCTTTTCTTTTCTTTTCTTATCTTATTGAAATATTAGATGTTTTAGCAAGCTGTTGCACTGTTCTAAAGTTTGAACGGTTGGGTGATCAATAATTCTGTCAGGGTAGTGAATTGTCTGCAATCATGTTTGATGCATATTGAATATTCTATTGATGTATTTCACTTTATATTCAAAATACCCATTAGTGCCAAGACGATTTTCTAGATAATATTTGTTTGGATTTTACATGCAGTAAAGATGGAAGCAGACTATGGAAGTAATTGTGTCAAAATTGAGAAGATGGGAAATCTTTCCGTTCCCCCTGGTTTTGCATCCTTAACATCTTTCAATTTGAAAAGGGTTGGAAAGGTTAAGAAAACCGATAAATCGACAACTGCATCTGAACATGAGCCAGTCCACGTGGAAATTAAACCTGAGATGAATGGAATTACTGCATGTAACCAGATTCTTATGCATCGCCCGTGGATAATCTTTGACCAGAGCAACCAAAAACCTGAGGAATCTCACACAGAGCATCTTCCTATGGTTAAGTTGGGAATCTTGCAATTTTTTTATTTTTTTTTGTATTGATTAGATTACTAATAAATTCAAACTAGAAAGGCATAGCCCCAGTGTGCAGACAATAGCTTGTTGCTGTTTGTTTTGTATTGGGTAATACTTAATTGTTAAACAATGACTATGAGACACATTAATGATTGATATGTTCTTAGGTGGTGGGAAAACTACCTTGATTAGAATGGAATTTTGTTGATTGTATCTTCTTGTTGAAGTTCTTCATTGTTATTAGGACTCTAATTACATGTAAATAGCCTATTTAAACTGTATATGTGCTTGAATGATGTGTCCGGTGGTTTGGTACAGGATTTCTGGACTTCTCAGATATTTGTTCAGGAATTAGATTAGAATTAGGCAATATCTCATTACTGGTAGTGGTAGAACACGCACGCACGCACATAAGTACAATTATGATTTACACTGTGGATGACTCAATAGCAAGTCATCTGCTTTTGTGTGCAGAATTACAGTCAGAGTGATCTCATGACTGGATTCTGTTTTAAGTATAGAAGAAAAATTAATTATATGGGCTAAAACTTTTCTTTTCCAGTATATCCCTTCAAATGCTTGTCGTCCAAAAGGAACTATACGTGGATGTCCAAATTGCAGTAATTGTCTGAAGGTAAACATGTCATTCACTTCATTTTTTAAAGTTGTGACAGATATGACCACATCTCTTATAATTTTTTATTTATTTATCAAAATCTTGAAGCAGGTAACAGCAAGGTGGAATCCTGAGGATGCAAGAAGAGAAGTCCTGGAAGAAGCTCCTATTTTTCACCCAACAGAAGAGGTACCTACCACCTAAAATTAATATTATGCATTCACTTTTTTGTTTCCTTGTACATCTCTTGATTTATGTCACCAAATGTGGATTAATTGCTTGTTGGGTTTATAGAGTAAAATGTTTTAAGTAATTGTGTACACTATGAAGGAATTCAAAGACACACTTAAATATATTGCAAGCATACGTTCCAGAGCAGAACCTTATGGAATTTGTCGTATTGTCCCTCCTACTTGCTGGAAACCACCATGTCTTCTTGAGGAAAAGAACATATGGGAAAACTCTGAATTTGTTGCTCAAGTTCAACGAATTGATGGACACCAAATTCAGCATGCAAAAGAAATTCTGGCTAGCTCTTGTGAAAATCCAAAGACAAAGAGAAGAAGAGACACAAAAGTAGCTTTGGACTCTCAGCTTGGTAATAGAAGCACTTGCACAACAAATAACCAGAATATTGAGGACTATGAGTCTGAACCCGGTCCAAAATTCAGTCTCAAAACATTTAAGAAACATGCAGATGAGTTCAAGATCCAGTACTTCAATTACAAGGATAAGAATAAGATCATGGATTCTGATATAAATTTAGCTATACATCATCAGCAGTGGGAGCCAT
The DNA here is from genome assembly GCA_032173675.1 of Gastrolobium villosum. NCBI lineage: Eukaryota > Viridiplantae > Streptophyta > Magnoliopsida > Fabales > Fabaceae > Gastrolobium > Gastrolobium villosum. The sequence continues at coordinate 232,602 of JAVKPL010007961.1, read as the reverse complement.
CTGTGGAGAATATTGAGGGTGAATATGGACGGATTGTTCAAAATCCAACTGAAGAAATTGAGGTATATTGAAGAAAATAAATTGAAACATGCAATAACTCATACATCTGTAGTCTTTGACATATTGCGCAAATTCTAATTTATGTAATGCTGTCACACAATGTTCTAGGTGCTTTGTGGTAACACTTTGGAGGCTGGAGTTTTTATCAGTGGATTTCCAACAGTTTCTGGTCCTTTGGAGACATGCCCTTACGCTGAATATTTGAAATCTGGATGGAACTTAAATAATATACTTTCACTGTCGGGGTCTCTTCTTTCTTTTGAAAGCTCTGAAGCTTCACGCAATTTTGCCCCTCGGATTCATGTAGGGATGTGCTTTTCTCCTCACAACTGGGTAATGACATCACTTTATTGCCTTATAATTTCATGCACACCACATTGTTTTTTAGTATCTTTTTAATTTCCTAATGGTTTTCTGGGAGGAAACTTCCAGACTAATTTTAAAATGTAATTAATGAGTCTCTTGTGTTTTTACTTTTCTTTCTAATCATTTAACAAAACAGAAAGTTGAAGAGCACCACTTATACTCATTATCTTACATGCATCTGGGTGGACCTAAAGTGTGGTATAGCGTCCCAGGAAGATTTGCAGTTAATTTTGAAACAATTCAGAAGAAGTATCTTCCAGATCTGTGTGCCAGGAAGCCTGATATGCATGATAATCTGGTGAGTAGTGACGTGACTGCTTGTTATGAAGAATTGTTTTTTTTTTTTTGAAAAGTAATAGTGATGTATGCCAAACACATTTATTTCTCATATTTGTCATAACTTAAGCCTTTCAATCTGTGCATGCTTTTATGATAAATATAATATTATTGGTTATATGAATTCTGTCTCTGTTAGATTATTTATATACTAATTTCTCCCATTTTCAGCCATTATGTCACAACTATTACCATTTTTGGAAAGTGATTCTCCATACTGCATGTTTAATGCCAGAATTTCCTTTTGTTTTATATCATCTTGTAAATTTGCATTTCAAAAATTTCATTCATCATACAAACTGGTTTTTATTTACAATTTTGCTTCATATTTGAAGGAAGAATCATTGTATTTTCTTTTGTTGCATCAACCAAAATTGACTTGGGCAATGGGCTCTTAGAGAAGGAGGCATAGGTTTAACTTATACGACTTCTGTTTCTGCTTGCTTAAACATTTAGCTCTCGTTTCTTGTAATCAACCTGGTTTTGCTGTACTAATTGTACTATACAATGTCCTTGTGTAGTGGCGGAGCCACGTTGGTGCCAATAGGTGCCTTGGCACTGGCTAATTTAGCCACGTTTCTTTAGCTACGTTTGAAACATAGCAAATCATGTTTCCAATTTTTTGAAAATTAGCCACGTTTTCTTCGTAGCTATATAACCGTGGCACCAGCTGAATTTCTTGGCACCAGCTTAAATGCCTTGCTGGCTCCGCCACTACTTGTGTCAAGAGTTGTTTTATTTTTCAAATGTGAACAGCACTTTCTGCTCAATGTTCAGCCCCTGCAACACAGCCTTGTGCTAAAGTTATGGTCATCCATGAAACCAGCTTCAAAATAAAGCTCAAACTCCCCTAGGCTTCAAGTCTGCCAACTTGTAGCAGTTTCCTATAATCTTTCTTTGCTTGCATTCTTTGTTGATGCAGTGTTTTATAATTATAGCCATCAATTTCCAATTGAGATAATAGAAGTAGAAAATTATTCAACTCGCCCAATTCTCAGTGTGTGGATAGCTTCCTGTCTCCTGAAATATAACGTCTACCTTTGTTTCAAAACACACAAAGGAAACTCCATCTGTAGACATGTGAAACATTGAGGTCTTCATGTGAATATTTGGTACAGGTGATGCAATTATCCTGCTCCATATTGAAGGCAAAGGGTATACCTGTATATCGTTGCGTTCAGTATCCTCGTGAGTTTGTTCTTGTCTTCCCAGGAGCATATCATTCAGGATTTGATTGTGGTTTCAACTGTACTGAAGCAGTAAGTTTTGCTCCTCTGGAGTGGCTGCCTCATGGACAGAATGTTGTAGAGCTATATTGTGAACAGAGGCGAAAGACAATAATTTCATATGATAAACTTTTGTTGGGAGCAGCAAGGGAAGCTGTGAGGGCGCAATGGGAAACTGATTTGTGTATGAAGAGCACGCCAGACAAGTTAACATGTAAAGATGCCTATCAAAGAAATGGGATATTAGCAAAAGTTTTGGAAGTAAGTCCTTCAACTCTAAATCCTAGATATAATTAATTTGTCAGTTGACTTCAAGTCCTGTTGGTCATTAACATGTATGCAACCATTTATCTTGAGAAATGAAAATGATGAAACCATTTTAATATGAAAATGGAAATCATTACTATGGTATATTTCCTTTTAATATTTAGGCCTTCTATGAAGGGCCGGCTTGGCTCAGCGGTAAGCTTGCTTGCCGTGGTGTGTCAGGTCGCGGGTTCGAATCAGTCTCTCTGCAAAAAGCAGGGGAAAGACTGCCTAGAGTATTCCCTTCCCCAGACACTCACGAAGTGGGTATTTGAACTGTGTCAGCCCTTTATTTAGGCCTTCTATCCCTCCCTACCTCCCTCTTTCATTTCCATTTTTTCTTAATTTTCGGATTTGGCTGCATAGTTTGCTTCTTTCACATTGGATGCCTGACATTCGATCTTATTATATTTGTTTCCTTCATGTAGTCTCGCGTCAAGAGTGAAAGTTTGAAGAGGGAATTTCTTTGCATTTCTTTGATATCTGAAAGAATGGATGAAAATGTTGATACCACTTGTAAAAGGGAATGTAGTATATGCCTGCGTGATTTACACTTGTCTGCCATATGTTGTTCATGTTCAGAAGACAAGTTTGCTTGTCTTAATCATGCAAAACAGCTTTGTTTTTGCCCTTGGAGCAACAAAACTCTCCTCTACCGTTACGAAATCAGTGAATTGAATGTTCTTTGTCAAGCTGTGGATGGAAAACTAAGTTCAGTCTATAAATGGGCCACAGGGGATCTTGGATTAACTGTGCACTCTCTTTCCTCCAAGAGATCAAACCAAACCCCAGAAAATGTTGGTGGTTCAACCCACCCTTCTAAAGACTTGAAGATGAAAGAACCTATGCCCCAGAAAGGAAGTGATGCATACTCTGAGTGGAAACAACTTAAATCGCAGTCAATATCAAATGCATCAAAAAGGAAACAAAATGAAGTGGCCTCCCAAGTCAAGGGAACTTCTAGTAGTTCTTATGGCGGCTTTCGTTCAAAAATGAAGAAAACTATACTTCTGTCAACAATCCCAGATGAGAGAAAAGCAAAAGAGAAAATGCCTCCAAAAAGCATTAGTGGAGGAAAAAACTCTGCTGGCATAAAAAATGATATGAAGGCAATTGCGGGTAAGCGTACAATTTCAAAGAAAGTAGAAGGAAACCCAAAAGTATCTAAGGTTTCTTCAGTTATAAACTCAAGTACCTTGTCTTTTCTACGAGAAAACACATTATTTGAAATTTCATCTGATAGTAGTAGCACATCTGCGTCTTCAGAATCAGATGATGACACATAAGTAGCACATTATTTGATAGCTCACATTTTGCATACTGGAAAGGAAGTTATTAGAGTCATCTGTATTTTTGAATGAGCGGGATAATCAATTTTTCATGCAAAGAGCATGCACTGGAAAGTTGGATGGTACAATCCATTAAGAATTCCAGATAATTGTTGTTTATAATTACCAAGGTTCTTCAGCAAGTAAACAGAACTATTGGTTCATTTCTATCCTAAGTTTTTTTTTGTCATCATTATTGTTGTTGTTGTTTCTCTCTCTCCTGCTATATTTTGGTGATTCTGCATGTTAGCTACAGCACTTCGCAGGAAGTTGTTTTCTCATGGCTCGTTTGGATGAGCTTTTTTTCAGTCAAGTTATTTTTTTTTTTTTTAAAAAAAAACACTTATTTTAAATTGCATTTGGTTGCTGCTTCCAAAAAAAGCAGAAATCATAAAAAAGTTTAAAGCTTACTTTTTTTCAAAAGTTAAAAATTTTAGCTTCTAAAAAAAGTAAAAGTTAAAAGCTAATTCTTTTTTCAAAAAATAAACATTTTTTAGAAAATTTAAATAATTTTAACTTTTATAAAAAGCACTTTTAAAATAAGTAGGGTATAAAAGTAATTTTTTTAAAATGCATTCCTAACAGACTCTCAGACTCTGACAATAGTTGAATATTGCTAAAATAAAAAGTAGAGTATACTTTTTCTTGTTACAAATTGTATACGCCTTTGTTTGTTGAGCTTTGTGTTGAAGGTAATACTTTTGAATTTTTAGGTTGTTTTTCATATTTTATTTTTCTTGACACTAAAGCCCTATGAATTATGGATCTGACATGTAAACGAAGCTGTATTCTCAAAAGTGACCACATAAGCTCATCTTTGAAGTCTGAACCATATCTCGTTGCATTCATCATGCTTGCTTCAATTTCTTGGGAATTTCTAAACTACATAGGAGTAATACTCTTATCCGTTTTGTAACAGTTTAAATTTGATTTTTAACATGTATAAAATGTTATGTTTCTAGTAAGGTGGTGTAGCACTTTTAAAATGCGTAAGAATCTCGTTTATCAAAAAAAAAAAAAAAATGCGTAAGAATCTCTCCAATTCCTTTCACGCACATCATTCTTGGAGTAATGTTACTGTCAAGGACAAAAACATGAGTATTGCAGGACTATCAAGTAAGTGCAGCATGAATTTTCGGTACGAGAGTACTAAAATTAAAGGGGCCGACTCAGTTCAATATCCACTCGTGAGTGTCTGGGGAAGGACATATGAGTCAAGTCTTACCCCCGCTTTTACGGAGAGGCCGGAACCTTGGACATCACGGTAAATATGCTTACCACTGAGCCAAACTGGCCCTTCAGAGTACTAAAATTATTTTCCAAAAATACCTACTTACACACACAAGTATATCAACACATGCGCGGGAGCGCACACACAAAAAAGGAACTCATAGCTTTTTTCTTTCCAAATTAAAGGTCCAAGTTGAGGAATTTTTTTATGTACTAAATACGTTAATTGCTTCATTTTATATTAGATGATTACATCAATTATTGTATTAAACAATTATTTCATATGTAGGTGACAATATATCAATAGTTAATTAGTTTAATTTACGATTACCAAAAAAAAAAAAAAATAGTTTAATTTACGAAGCTTGTATAGTGTATCCATTTTTTGTTAGCCGTGTGATCAGTTAGCTGTGCATTCAGGCTCATTCTTTTATATGGAATATCATGCTTTACAACATACTTGTTTCTAGTGTAAGATTGTTTAGTGTCGTCTTTGTAATAATAATTAATAAATTCAGAATTTATTGATTGAGGGCATACATTTTAGTGGTGCTTATTTTGATATAGTCATTGAAAGAATTTCAGCAATTTTTGTGCCTTTTATTAACAAGAAGCAAAAGGTAATAAAACATGTAGGTCTTCTATTTTATTTTTAAAGAAATTTTTTATTAAACCTGATCAGAAATATTTTTATCGAGGTTGATCTTGTGATATTCATCTACACAAATAGTTTGGTGCAGCTTTAACCTATAGGTCTTTAAGATGGGACGTGTACATGCAAAGAACTCTTACGCTCAAGTCAGATTTTCTATAAGCAGGTTTATTCATGTGGAAGAATACCTTGGATTAACACATTTATATTAATAGTAGAGAGATGACCGGCATGGGAGATACTTTTCTTCGTGGTGAAGACAACAATCTCTCTTCATTGGTTCTTATGGGTGGCATGGAGATAAACTTGATGCAGAAGTTTGCTTGCCGGTGAAGTACGTAGAGAAGTTTGTGAAAAATAGCTTGCTCAAATGTAGCAGTCTTTGTTGACTTGATCTTTTCTTAATGATGAAGGCTTTTAATATGGGTCTTGTATTTCACTATATTTATTCGAGATCATCTTAAACTTGTAGCACCATGTAACCTAGAAAGAAATCATAAAATCAATGAGAAGTCTTGCTGTGCATTTGATTGCAAGATCGTTGACAACATGCAACTTTCTCTTTCTACTGTTAGCTAGGACTTTGGAGCTATCAAAAGTTGTTGACAATTCAAAATTCATTTATACATAGGCCATTTTAAAATTGTGTTAGTAGTGTTAAAAGTTTATTGTTTCAAATTGCTCATTTACAAAAGAAATATACAGTCCTAAATTACTTGATCAAGGTAAATCAATGAAAATGAAAATTAGAATACGTTCAGTAATTAAGCAAAATATGATACTTTTTTGTTTGTCTATCCGAGCAAAGCGCAAGTTTAAATTTCGTCTTCTAGTACAAAGAAGGGGAAGGCTGTTCAATCATGTACATTACTACTGATTAATGGATAACGAAAAAGAAAAATCTGCTTTAAAACTAACCCATCCTTCTGTTTGAGGGTACATAATCATGATATATGAATAACATTTTTTGAGACTACTCAATAAATTCTACATAATTTTAAATATATAATGTTATGATTTGATTTGATTGCACATTTTTAAAAATTCAATTTGATTATAATTCATAATTTTAAAATGCTTAATATTAGTTGAGCACAAAACAACAGTATATGAAGTTACATTAATTGTTACATCGGTAGTTTTAAGAAATTTTTTCTAATTTAAACTTAATATTAGTAGTAGAAATTTTTTGGAATTTGAGCTAACCATAATAATCATTGGATAAGAATTTTTTCTAATTTAAACTTAATATTAGTAGTTACCTTCTCCAATGTCAAGACTTAAATATCATGGTCAAACGTTACAACATCTTACTTTCGACAGAACATCAATAATTGACGCACGGAACTGCTACATAAACAGGCCCACAAGTAGGTGTGACATCGCATCAAATAATTCGTGTCCTTTGGGACCAAAAAAAGGAGGGGGAGGGGGGAAAATCCGAAGGTGATCCAGCAATAGAATAACACATGAATCGCACTTGAAATTGGGTGGATTCAAATGCTAATAGGTAGAAAGAATGATTAATGAACGAATAGAAATAGCGGCTCTAAAAATATGATATAATCACAACCCAGCTGAAACCAAATCATGCAACGTGACAATCCCAATCAAGATGTTGTCATCATTTATCACAGGCAAAAACTGGACGGGTGATGGAGGAGCTTCCATCTTCTTCATGGCGTCCACTGCCATAGCGTCTGGACCAATAATTCTTGGACCCCTGACATTCAAAAAGAGTGTTATCTCAATATATATCGCTGTTGTTGGTCCATATGATCTGTCGTGGCCCAAGTATCACATGCGCAAATTAATTCATCTTCATATGGTTTCAACAAGTTAAATGCATAATGTCCCGACTAACAAACCCCACCCCCTCTCTTCCCAAACAACATGAGCTAAAAACCAAACAAGATTTCACATAAATTCCTACTCACTTCCTGATTTAGAGGGTGCAAGAACTCAAGAATAAACTTTTGAACAATAACAACAGGTACACAAACTTCTATATGATGATTAAAGAATTGTATGCAGTCCTCTATTACCTGTTGCACATTTTCCCCACAGTGAGTTTAAAAATGGCCTCCCCACTAGCTTTGAGAGTACGACGTAGATCACCATCCGTAAATGTCCCAATCAGATGATGATTGTCATCTATAACAAGCAGGCATCCGCATCCTTTACTCGTCAGCTCCACAAGCTGATCCATAATTAGATCAGATTCCCTGCAAATGGGAAGCTCATCCTGCTTCTTCATGACATCTTTTACCTGCGCACAGTTATTATATAACCACCAATTCCTATCAGAACAAAAGTAATTACATGTCCTTGACCCATTTTTTATCCTTCGGATAGAATTGTTTTTTCTTTATATATATATAAAGGGGGAAAAATAATGAAGAAAAGGAATAGTTACTGATGGAACCCAGAATAATGGATCTTTGAAACAGAATTTACCAACACCAAATGTAAATGAAACCTCCAAATATATTGATATCCACGGTACCCAGACATTACAGAGACAAAGACTAGTAAATGCAACAAAAGAAATAACAAGGAAATAATAGTAAAATGACTATCCGTGAAATAAAGAGTAAAACACCAAAGACCTTAACTCATCCTCGAAGCCAACATACCTGGGCTTCAAGAATTCTCCACTAAACCAATACTGAATTCATGCCTAACTCACTACACACACACCCCTCATTTTATCCTACTCTTTAAGAATATCCTAGCAGACTTTCCTAACAAACTAACTAACCCACTCACCACTTTCAGGCCCATCAGTTACAAACTGAAATTCACTCACAATAACCTGCAGCCAAGCCAACTGCATCATGCACTAATGTCCTTGTCCGTTGGACCAATACTTTATGTAAATAAGAGAAAAGAGACAAGGACAATCGACAGTTAAATTAAATATGCACTCACAGCTACCACCACTAATTCATTCATAGACCACAAACTATTTAAGAATAAGCACATGACAACTACACGAGATTGACTTTACCACAAAGAAGTACCATAAATCTAATAACTGATTATGGAAACCTATTAATCTCATTAATTCACTAATGAAATCCAGATTCAACATACTTCTGATTCAGCTATTTCTCTCCCAGAAGATATATCGAATTCGTCCTTTGGGCACAAACAAATTTTACTATGACTTCATGAAGGATGAACGTGCATATATTCTAACATATGATTTTAGTCCCGCTTAGATCTTGGGATCACCGTTACTTTGCATTCCAAATAACTTATAAGTAAGCTTAAAAAAAATGGTGTGATTTTCCATAAAAAATTAAGCAAATCCAAATAAATACTCAGTTCTCATCCCTATCATCTGCAGTATGTAACAATCAGAAAACCCATGTGGCAAATAGAAATAATTTTGCAAGCGCCATCCAAAATAGCTACATTGGAAAACAAATAATATAAACTTGTAGTACCCAAGAAACCTCATTAAACAGGACTTATCGAGAAAACGGTAGACACACACCAAATGACAAACACCTAACATGCAAACATAACTGATTCAGAAATTAACATGCAAAATGACAAAATAATTTTAACTCGAGCTAATGCATAAGAAGACAAACATCATTTATCACAAACCAAAATCAAAATCAACCGTTAAACGAAACAGAAAACAGACCTTGAAGATAAGACTCTTGCCGATCTTCCCGGCGGGATGGTTACAGGCATACTCTTCCTTGGTTAGATTCCTTGCTCCCATGAGCGCGATGGCCACAGTGTCCCCGAAAACCATCTGAATCGCCGTCGAAGTCACCGGAGCAAGGTTGAAGGGGCAGAGCTCCCTCTCTAACGGCAAATGCACATTCATATCACACATCCCCGCCAACACGCTCCCTTCCACGGAGGTCACCGCGATCAACCGCGCCCCCTTGGCCCTGGCGCACGGCACAAGGCGCAGCAGCTCCTCGGTGGCGCCGGATTTGCTGAGGAGAACGAGCACGTCGCGATCGGAGAGGATTCCGATATCGCCGTGGAGGGCGTCGACGGGGGAGAGGAAGGCGGAGCGGATGCCGAGGGAGACGAGTGTCTGCGATATCTTATTGGCGACGAAGCCGGACTTTCCGACGCCGGTGAAGAAGACGGTGCCGGCGGCATCGAGGAGGGCGCGGGTGAAGGCTAGGGTTTGGGAATGGTCGACGTTGTCGAAGAAGAAGTTGAGGTGGCTCTGCTGTGATTTGAATAGATCGGCGAGGGTGTTTTCGTCAATGTGTGTGTTAATGCCTTGTTTGGATTGTGTGTTAGAAAAGCCATTCGAAAATGCAGGTAGAGAACCCATCGAGATTTGAGAAAGAGAGAGTAGAAGCTTGTGAAGAAAGAGGGTTCGGGTTCTTCTGAAACGAGAATAAAGGTGCATGCTCTATCTGTGTTTCATTACAATAATATTAACGGAGGTTTTGGAGTTCCGTTAATTTTTACGCGGTAACAAATGAGCCCCATTTCGACGCCACTGTAAGTGTCGGTGGCGCATTTAAATTTAAAGTTAATTTATTTATTTATTTGTAAAATTTCCATTGTTATCTATTAGGCCCAAAGCCCGTTGGACAGCCCAATTGAGCAAAGCCATATTTTTCTCTTTGGGCTAACGTTTCAATTTGTGTTGCTACAATTGCACGAACGGCTTCACATAAAAAAGAAGAGATTATACTAAATGTAAGAATTTTTAAATACTTAAATATCTATACCTTACTACCCCTTCAGCTAAATTAAAAGGTACAATATGAATGGCCTTTGTTTTCCCTTTTTTTAATATATTTTTCATAAATAAGCATTCCATCGATGTAATGCGAAATCACATATATTTTATTGGATTAATTTTTTTATAAATTATTTATTAATCTAATATGAAAAGAATAAAAAATATACATGTGTAAGTCGCTCGTATCCCCATAAACATTTTGCAGAGAATGACACATATGACAGGTACATTTAATTTGGGGTGATGCGTTTTTTAATCGTGCACCCTTCTCGGATACATTTCACACGAATTAGATTAATAATTAACTCTTTTCCAAAAAAAAAAAAAGATTAATAATTAACTGTTTTCCAAACAAAAAAGAAGTTTAATTTGTTAAAGTAATTAACGGGAAATATCTGATTTGACACCGATCACAGCTCTTTTCGTACGGGTACAGTTAGAATCAGTGTTTTGTTTTTTTATTGCTCTAATAATATTATTATTTTCGAGTAATTTCTTGAAATTGAGAGATCCCTTAAGTAAGTATAGTATCTATAAACAAATTTGTTTTAATAATTTTTTTTAGCCAAAAATTACTTTCCTTTTACGTAAGATATCTTCTCTCATGCTCTCTCACTTCGATTTTCGTAGCTCACTTTTTTCTTTTCTTTTTTCTTATAATAGTGGGACCCACCTATTTTCTCTCTACAACATAAGATAACTATCTTATGTTAAATGAGATTAATAAAAATGTTTATCATCTATAATTTAACATGACCAGAAAAATTTTTCCTACACTCACAACATTTTGTGGGCCCACAACAAAATAAAAAATAAAAATTTTAACACGTAAAACGAATCTCTATAATATAACACAAACATTTTTCCTACGAACATTTATAAAACTCTTAATAAAACTCTTTTTTATTGGTATTTCTCTTTTAAGGAAAAAAGCAATCTAAGAGGACAAGGACACGTCACGTCGGTTACGAAGTACCAAGTTACTGACCGTGTAGTCTTGTAGTTGTAGTGCATAAGGAGAAATTCTGATTGGAGTCCACGTGAACACGATTCTTCGGTGGAATACAAACAAGCGATACCATGAAGAAAACCACTTATTTTTCCTTATCGTTATATTACAAGGGGTAGGATATTTTTACTACCAAAATCTTCTACTACTAACTCACTACCCATCTAATCACTATTGGATCAACCTTTTCTCTTTTTTTCAAAAACTTTTTACCATTCGCTCTCTATAATTCAATGGTGATTAGATAAGTAGTAAATTAGTAATAGAAAATCTTGATAGTTAGAATATCCTTCCTCGTATTTCAATGTGAAAAACGAAACAAAACAACATCGTCCCCTTCCCCTTGTCCTCCTCCAAGCTTTTTTTAGTGTCATTTGGATGATTTTTTTTTCTTCCAAATTATTTCTTTTAAGGAAAAAATAGCACTTATCAAAAAAATTGTTTGAATATTTGCTTTCAAAAAAAATATAAATCATAAAAAAAGTTAAAAAAAAAAATTTGAAAGCTAAAAATTTTATTAAAAAAAATAGAAGTCAAAAATCAGATATTTTTAAAAAAATTTAAATAACTTTAATTTTTGTTAAAAAACTTTTAAAATAAATAAGACATGAAAAAAAAAATAATTGGGAATGCAATCCATCGGCCTCTTTGTCATTCTAATCAACTTAGCTTTGAGACTAGTTATTGATGGTGAGAGGCTGAGATAAAGTTATTTATAATTATTTCAAAAATTATGTCATTTTGATTAATGAAAGTTATTTTCATAATTTTAGGTAAACTGATGAATGATGTTTTCATAATTTTGTTTATTATATATATATATATATATATATATTACAAAAATATAAAATTGTGTATTTTTTCAAGTAACTATGTGATATTTTTTTGTATAACCTATAGATATCTTGCCACTATAATCCCTCATTCAAGGATGTAGACACGTTCTCTAGATCCCAAACAAACTCTTGGGAGCTCAGTTGTCAATTGAGCTACCCTTGAGGTTAACTATTGACTTTTTTATTTTAAAAAAAGTTTTATTTAGATACATAATATTAAACAAATGGAGACTTATTGCATATAATAATGTATTGTTATATTATTTAATAAATCTATCATTTTATATGATTATTAATATTATCAAACTTATTATATACATTAATAATGAAAAAATAAAATAAAATCAAATGTTTGGTCCGATGAAATTGAGGGTTTAATTCTTGAAAACATTACCTTTAAGCATGAATAGTGATAAAAACATTCTTGATTTTTTTTTTAATTTAGTTCCTCATAAATTAAAATTTAATTTTAATTTAATCCTTTCACTAACTCACTGCTAGTAAAAGAGATTATGGGCAGTTTGAGGACTGGTGGCAAAAAAGGTATAAATATTTGTTAACCCAAAATAAAAATAAAAAAATAGTTGAAGGCTCACTTAGATATAGATGTGAAAAAAATTAAGAAGCTGGCTGTTATGTCATATAATGAGATCTTTAGAGTGACAAATAAGCATTTTGTCTTTTTTAACTAGTGGTGAGTTAAAGGAGAAACAAAATTGAGTCCAATTTTGTTTACCGGGGGATTAAATTATAAAAATTAATTTAAAAAAGATTAAATTAAAAATAAAAAGATTTGAGAGGGATCTGAATAAGGTTTTTATCATGTTAAAAATCCTATTCTCATCGACTTCTATATTCATAAATATTCATAAAAAAATTATTTAGAAAGCATATTATAATTTTATTTTTTAAATATGTGGGGCTTATAAACCTATGGTTCAGTCTATATCATATTTTTCTTTTTTACATAAAATAAATAAAAATTTTATTTTAATTATTATGATAAATAAAATAATGTTATTTTATTTAAGATGATAAATAAAATAATATTATTTTATTTATTTTATAATTATTAAATACCTAATAAACTTAAACAGGCTAACAGATCAAAAATTTTATTTTTTAAATATAGAACAAAATAAACTTGTAATTTGAATTTATGCAAAATTAATAGACTAAATCAGGCTTAAACTTAGGTTAGAGTTAAACTATTTTATATAAACTTAATTTATTTAAAGCTCAATCCACCCATTTGCGTGCTAATGGGGAGCATTCAAGTAAGACTATATATATGCGCCTTTTATATATGTAAATGAGTTCCTATTTATCTTTGACCGGTTCCCTTGCTTGGTGTGATTAACTGATTATTTTTCTTCAACGAGAACTTTTCGTGCGAGAAGCTAGTTGAGCAATTTCCTTTCATTAAAAAAATATAAATAAAAATCTAGATGGAAATCTTTTAGTGGGAATTTGCTTTCCCTCGTACCAGACATATCACAGGTGTATGTCTTATTTATTATTAAAGTAATGGAAAATAAATAAATTTGTACTATTTTTGGTACCAAAACAAAAATGACACTCTGCATGCTTTTCTTTATTATTGTGTCCTTTTCAAACTCTCTATTATTGAGGGAATGAAACTGTTACTAGTAAGAAGATGGGATTGTAGCTAGGGACCTTTCGTATTGTATACATGCTCACAACTTCCTATGATCACTATTTTCTTTATAAATTATCAAATAGTAATTAAATCTCATTTAATTTTCTAAATAAATACTTTCATTCTATAAAAGATCTTCCCTATATATATATATATATATATATATATATATATATATATATATATATATATATATATATATATATATTCCACAATGTACGGTATTCGCATCTTGTAATCATATCGTATATATCCAACATTTTTGTATGCATATATCACACAAACAAAAATGTTGTACACCATAATTTGAGTGTTTGACTGAAAGGGATATAGGCTGCACCTTAGCATATTATAATAGGATATATATTTTTTTATGTCGTATGAAAAAAATTATCTCATGTTATAGAAATAAAAGTATAAGTAGGACCCACATGTAAGAGGAGAGAAAAAAAAAGAGTGGTGAGACCCAATTTCTTTTTGTGTGTGTAGGAGAATTGTTTATCTCATATAAAATGAGATAAACATAATCCTATTATAATATGAGGTGAGATATTCTCACTACCAAAAATTTTCACTACCAACTTACTACATATCTAATCACCGTTACATTAACTTTTTCACTCTCTTAAAAAACTTTTTAACATTCTCTTTCTTTCATCTAATGGTGATGTGATGGTAGTAAGTTAGTAATAAAAGATTTTGCTAGTTAGAATATCTCACTCTTATAATACACACATATATATATATATATATATATATATATATATATATATATATATATATATATATATATATAAACTAGCTAGGAATTGTGGAACAGACCGGTCAGAAATAAATCTATAGGGCATCAGATCTATTAAAGATTTAATACATTTAACCAATCATTTTATGATATGTAGATAAAAAATATCATATCATTAATTTTTTTTAAATAAAATGATATTCTTTATTTATATATATGTCACAAAATAAATGGACAAATACAGTTCAAAGCACTAAGAATTTATTCACATTGAGAGGGAGCGTGACCGTAAGTAGTAACTGTCTTTAAATATATGGTTATATCATTTTGACATGCATGCCACTTGGATGTGAACAATATATATATATATATATATATATATATATATATATATATATATATATATATATATATATATATATACTTTTTCAAGAAAATATTTTCGATATTATATATGGGTTTTATAAGAGTTATGTTGTAGGAAAAGTGATTGTGTTATATTATAGAGATTCATTTTACGTGCCAGAATTTTTTTTTGCTGCAAGCCCCACAAAATGTTGTGTGTGTAGGAAAATTTTTCTGAACATGTTAAATGATAGATGATAAATTCATTATATATGTTGTTAGTAGTTAATACTCGTATATAAATATGAAGAAAAAAAACAATACATTTATATCATTCTTATCTTTAAAATTATTTCTTTAAATTTTTTATTTTTTTATTTTCAGAAAGGAAGTATCGAAAATGTGAAAAAATATTTAGTGCTCCAGACTCTATGTGGTTATTCCATTCAATGAGTGACACTTGTACAAAAGTTTATATTTTATTTTTTTCTCTCTTCTTTCTTCGATGGTTATCTCATCCTGATTGATTTGGACCACTGAATCAACAGTGACGATGACCACCAAAATTCTTCTCCAAAAATGTGCTCCCTCTTCACGTCCAGAGATATAAAGTTCAACTTGGTGATGCAATTATTGTGTTACGCAGGTGTTGGTGGTTTCGGCACTTGGATCTGTAAAACACTGTTGATAACATGGGAAGGGTTCAGATTTCAGAGGTTGCAGTGGTTAGTCCTTGGATTGGAGGAACCGTTTTCTTTTGGTTAATCAGAAATGGCAGTCACAAGCTCAAATCACACAGTTATGGGGAAGGTAAACTATGTTCAGCTTTACTGCACTTTTTGGCATCCATTGCCCGATCTGTTATCTCGTAGCTCAAAGACTCACTGATTGAGTATAAAAAAAGAAGAAGAAAAGACTCACTGATTGAATGACCATTTCTATGATTTGTTCGACATTAAATATAGGGTTATATATATCTATTTAATAACACACACACACGATAAACGTGAATTCCATTTTTATTTTTTCTCTTTCTAATTATTTATAGGTCTCTCATATAATTATGTGTCATTAATATGAGATAATTTATTTCCATCGACATAAGAAAAATATTTTCCTCAAATATAAGATGAAAACATTCAAATAAATATTTTGTTTAAATTTATTCAACAGTGAAAGTTTAAAAACTATAAAATTATAAATTCTTAAATATTTAATTTTTGAAAAAGATGGTAAAAAAACAATAATTTAATCGATCCCGATACCAATAACTGTTAGTCTAATTTCACTCATGAGAATGGGGAAATTTTTTTTTGTGAAAACCGTACTCAAAAGTCAATACGATCGAGTTGGATAATATATGGGAAAATTGTTTGTTCTTTTAAATGACATAATTTATATCTTTTCACTCTCACAAAGAGGTGAGACTCACACCTTTATTTTTTTGTCAACTCTCTCTCCTCCTTTATCTATCTCTTTCTCTCTCTTAAAATGACACAACTTTACATCATTTAATATGACACACATCTTACCCATAATATATACTTGAAACATATTAAATTAAATTCAATAAGTAAATCTTAATCCAGTGATATTCTTCTCATTATAGATGGAATCGACACGTATAAATGGATTTTTTTTATCCTTTGACGTTAAGTTTTTGTCTAAGATTTATTTTGATATTTTTTTTGGTAAGCACTATAATTGATTTTAATTTTAATTGAAATTTTTTTCATTTAAATATTATTATTATTTTTCACTTTTTATTTACTCAATTACGATATGTTAAGTTGTTTGTACAGTGGAAAATGTGGATATAAATTTTGTTTTTCTAAAAAAAAACCCCTTCATACTTATTTAGATGGTAACAATGCATGAATGTTTTTTTTTTTTTTTTGGTAATCACAATGAATGAACGTTAAAAGTATATTAGTATAATACATTAGTTAAAATTTATATAATCAATTTCCACCATTCGAATTATGTGAAAATTATTTTTTCAAAATAATAATAATCAAAAGTGTAAACATTTTCATCTTTTATATATGGGTTTTATTAATTTCATATTAAAGTAGATAAATCATCTCATGTCATAGAGACAAACTTGTACGCTCCACCACCTGAAGAAAAAAAATGTAGCACGATTATCGAAGGATGTGTATGAGGAAAACTTATCTCATATAACATGATAATAGTTTTTTCCTTTATATATATATATATATATATATATATATATATATATATATATATATATATATATATAGAAAAACTGGTCTTTAAAAATTGAGATTGGATTTGAAAGCTTAATTATGTAAAGTTAATGGTAAACAATACATCTATTTAATAAAAAATTTATTTTATCCAAAAAATTAAAAATAAAGACATAAACAAACTAAATATATAGTTAACTTAAATAAGTTAAATCAAATGAAATAATCTAGAAAGAAAACATATTATAAGAAAAATGATTATTGGGTGCACTTTTCTCTACAAAAGTCTTCCCTCCAAATTTTAAATTTTTGTGCACCTCGATTTTGAACTTATTTTGTTGCCTCATTTTGACAATCAAAACGGTGCAAATTGAAAACATGTTGCATAAGAGTTGTAGCCATGTATGCAGGGTTGTAAAACGTACCGATGGATCGATTCATGTCGTGTCAAGGTTTGACCTGCGAATTAAATTACCCAATCTGAACGTGATATATTTTTGTTTACAGGTCCAAAATTGAAACTTGGACACTACCCTCCACACCTCAAAGGATCATAGGGTTGACATCAGTGTTATGAAATCAGTCCCGACCCCGCCAGGTCGACTCAGAACCCTACAAATTGGTCATCGAATCGGTTCGAGTCAAGCATCGGACATGCCATACATTGGACCCGACCAAACCCCGGCCAAAATTGATGACTCGGTCGGCAGTGGCGTAGCCATATTGGAACCTGCAAGTGCCTTGGCACCGACTGGTTTCCAAAATCAAAAGTTTTTTTTTATCTTCAGTGACTGTAAATGGTTTGCTTCCTTCATAGCTGCTAATTTTGGCACTAGCTTCCTCTATGGTTGGCTGATTGTTTCATCTTGTCAGAAAAAAATATAGAACTCATTTTAAAAAAATTCGTAATTTTATTTGCTGGTAGTATACTCTTTTCTACAATAACCTTAAATTTCAACTTCTCATACTAAAGCAATTTGCGGAACAATAAATTAAGAGAATGTGACATATGTCATTTTAATGTAGATGAATTTGAAAAATATGAGTCCATACAACATCTGGCCTTTTGAATGTCATTGAGAGATATGCTTATAAGAATTCTGAGTTGTAATTTTAATCGATATAGTAATAGCGTACATTTTCTTTTATTTGTGCTTTATGAACTTGTAAAAGTGTGATTGAGTAATTTTTGAGCTTATTTAGAGAATATTGTTTAACTTCATTTTAGATATACATCGAGAATATAATTAAATTTATATGTTCTTATTTACATATATTTACATATATCCGCATCAATCGGTCCGACTAGTGACCCACTGTTGCGACTCACGGCAAGTGCACCGATCGTACAAGTAATATAATATTTGAGTAAGAGATCTTTCCCACGAGGATTAAGGTTCAAGCACTAATTCACTATTTCAGCAGAAGGTGGACAATCAAAATTGGAATTGTAAGAGGATTTGAATTTAAATTTAAATATTAAAATTAATTATCGCAAGAATTTAAAAACAAGAATTTAAAGATTTGATTTATAATTAAATAAAGGGAAAAATGTTTATCCTTTTAAATGACACAACTTATATCCTTTCACTCTCACAAAAAAGTGGGACCCACACCTTTATTTTTTTTGTCAACTCTCTCTCCTCCTTTATCTATCTCTTTCTCTCTTAAAATGACACAACCTTACATCCTTTAAAATGACACACACTTTACCCTTAAATAAAACGTAGCTAGGGTTTCGATTTCCTTTAACCTCTGTATTATGTATGAATTCCTTCTTTATGTTAATCGTCCTTAATATCAATCTAATTGATTCTTTCATATGTAATTAGGCTCAATCCCTTCTTACCCTAAATCTTTACAATCTTGCAAGAACCCTAGTTTCCCGGTTATTCCCCAAGAAAGTAAGCATTAAATTCAAAAATCTCAAGATTACGCAAACCCTATGTCTATCCCTAGAATCATAAAGCTTACGATGAAATTAACAGATACAGATCATGCACCAACATTCCTATTGTCATACATTTACCTAAGATCAATATATAAGATTCAAGCTCATATACAACATTAAGAACATATAATTTCATTCATGATAAAAAGGAAAATTAACATAACGAATTGTTCAAAACATAATAAAGAAATTGAATTCCATTTAACCCTAACTAATTAAAGATTTAGCCAGACGTAGCAAGATCAAAAATGAAAGAAAATATAAAAGCTTCCCCAAACTCCATAGTTGATTGGTGAATCTTCAATATCGCCAGTGCAAGCTTGATTTTAATCCATCTCCGCTGGTCACGAACATGAACCGATGAATCCTCCGCGTTCCCTCTGCCTCCAAGTACTAAGAGGTCTTCAAGAATGTCAAAAAGTATGTAATTCGGCCCCAAATTGTGTTTTTAATGGCAAAGAATTCGTGCCCTAGGTGGATACTTCGAGTGGGCCTAAATTGGGTCTTTCGGGGCGCTTAAGCCTGAATTTGGGGGCTTAAGCGCCCTCTTCGAAGAGGAACTTTTACCTGGCAGCGAACTTAAGTCTGAATTCGGCGGCTTAAACTTCCTCAAGCAGTGCTTGTTAATTGGAATTTCTGGAGTTTTAAGAGGCTTAAGCCCCAGATTGGAGGCTTAAGCCTCCTCTTTAACAACTTGATAATCTTGATTTTCTTCATATAAGATCTTCAAATCTTCTAGTTTTGATCTCCATCTATCCAATCTTCATATTTGCTTCCATTTATATTCAAATCCCTTCAAATTAGCAAACATATTTTATTTAATTCATAATTCATAAAGTTCATGATTTTATGTCAATAAATCCTAGGTTTCACTTATTTAACTTGATAATTCATGTAAATTTAGTCTATAAAATAAGGTAAACTAAAGGTTTATCACCCACCGATCCGACCAATGACCCAGTACCTCGACCGGATCAAGTTTAATAACACTGGTTGACACTCAAAAATTAAAAACTTTATTTAAAAAAAAAATTATAAAGGAAAAATTTGAATAAAATATGCGGGTTGACCCGCGACTCTAGTAATGGATTGTGTCAAGATCACTAAATTTTGCATGTTCTCAACATGTGGTATGACACAATAATAATTCATGTCATTTATCTAAACTTGTACTAAACTCATTTTGTCGCACGTGTCGATTCGACTCGCATTTTGACATGTCATTCATAGGCCGACCCGTGAATTATGACACATTTAGCCACACATACACATATGTTATATTTTAATGGCACTACTCTTGCCTTAGACAAAGTTATGTAGCTCTAGATACGGGTCAATCTTTGTACACGAGTCTAGATATTCCAATAACAACGCCATTGCTTCAAGTTCTAAACCCATTCGGATCCATTAGATATCCAATCCAATTTTAGGGCTTTGCATATGAATTGTAGAGCTCTCGTTAAACTTTCAATAGTATAAATTAATATTCATCAAATGCATAAAACTCGTTTTGTGCCTGAAATATCAAACAATGTTGATAATCCAATTCTACTAAAGAGTGCATTACGTCCAATCCTTAACTCAAACTCATAAATTATGGCCAAGACCAATTAATTAAGTGCAGGATAGGTCCAAGAGGCTAAATGAGGATTAATTGAAATATGAAAATAATACTTATCAAATTTTCTACACTTAGAGTTTGTGTGTTCCAAGCAAACAAGAAATTCAACAAAGGAGAAAAAAAATAAGCACATAACTCAAAGGATAAAAACTCTAAAAACTCATTTTCTAAGGAATCTCATACTACGAATATGACTTCTATACTTAAGAGAGGTGAATTGAGTATGTCAAAGCTTTCATAAATGTCCCCTTACGTGTTTTTAAATTAGCATTTCATGCAAACTCTAATATATGATAAATTTGCCATTATATTCAAACTCTCCACGATATACAGTTTTTACAATTATACTAGTTGCACTAACACATACAAGATATTAAAGAAACAATTAAAGTTTTAGAATAAAGGAGTTAAGTGATATAGAGATTGTAAACTAAGATTTATTCTAGAGTTCTTTGGAATCTTATAGTCCACTAAGCTTCACATGTGCTTAGAAACCTTATATAGCCTCTGATCAGAACTAGTTTTATAATTGGGCTGATCATGTGATCTTCCTCTATACAAATGGTCTGGAACCGTCTTGAGTCAGAACATCTTGTAGTTGGACCAACTTTAATCCATGGGATTTCAATGGAACAAGATGGGGGTGTGCCTACAAAACACTCCAACGCTCAAGTCAATATGGTTTGAGCAAGTTTTTATTATGTAAAAGAAGATGTGTACATTTATGTTAACATGTATGTATTTATAGTAGAGAGATGACCAGCTTGGAAGATGACCAGCTTGCAAGTGGTGAGGCGGTAAGTCTTCTAATTGGTTACTGTAGGTGGCTGAGATAAGCTTTGCTTGTCTTGGTGCCAAAGTAATATGGTTGTAACGTTTAATATTGAGGAGCTTGCTGAGATAAGCTTGGGAGATGGAGAAGATGTAGCAGTCTTTGTTGTCCAAAGCTTTGTTTAATGGTGAAGACCTTGAATGTGGGCCTCATATTAATATCCAGATCAACCTATAATCTTCATGACGCTTACAAACCGTTCAACTACATTGGAATGCTTTTAAGTTTTTGCATCTCTCAAATTGTGGATATATAACTTGACGAACTATGGATATATGATTTATCATCAAATATGTATATGATCACAAAATATGCTCAAAGATATGTTAGAATAGTGTTCAAAACTATTCATTTGGGAACGTACACCCACACCCACACATATATATAAATAGGATCAGGATCATTTTACACCGGTGTAAGACTTATTAGTTTTACACCACATCTCAATCGTTGATTTTCGTTCATCCAACAGTTATAATTTAGAAAGTCATACGAATTAATTAATAATTAATCATTAATTACGTTACAAATATCATCCGATAATTACCGTCCATCAACGGTTAAGATGTGTAAGACTTGTTAGTCTTACACTGGTGTAAAAAAACATGCCCTATATATATATATATGTGTGTGTGTTATATATAGTGTTTCACTAAAAACTAGTCATTTGTTGTAGTTACTACAAAAACAGGCATTTAGCGGCGGTTCATTTTGGTATATGTGACGGTTACAACTACCACTAATTGCAAAAATGCATTTAGCGGCGGTTATAACCGTCGCGTATACCAAAAATGAACCGCCGCAAAATGCCTGTTTTATTGTAAATATGCACTTTGGTAGCAAGGTATTCAAATACTTTATTGTGTATTTAAATACTTTCTTTCCTACAGGAAAATATTCAAATATGTCTTTGACAATAAATGAAAAATAGTTGGAAATGCATTTTTTACTCATTTCATTTTCAAATGGCTCCTAACATTATAGAAATATATAATTGGCTTTTAGAAAAGTATTTATTAGGTTAAAATATGTTTAAAACGTATTAAAATCATTTTTCAATAATTCTGACTCTTATACATAAATTTCGCAAATGAAATTTAATTTGATTCAAAAAAATGTTTTATGCACATTCATGACTCTTGTCAAAAGGATTATCACATTTAGCCAATGTTAGCTATTTTTCTTTGTTAGAAAAGTATGACAAGATGACTTGTATAAAAATTGTGCAATTTTGAGAGATTATACAATGTTTAGCTCATGAAAGAAAAACACTATCATCCCCTTACAACCTTTTCTATGTACCAGGAGTCTGAAGGATATATTCAATGACTTTTTACTTAGCCAATCCTTTATGAATTGAATTTTGTCTTATCAAATTTTGAAGTCATAACCGTTGTGTAACAACGCGTGTTTCATGTTATCTCGCAGACTTATAACAATCTTCTATTATGTTCACCTTCTATTTTTTTTTTTTTTGAATAACCATATGATGATACGCATTCATTCTACTCTTCCCATCCCATTTCTAAATATATGTTTATCAAATGAATCATAAAAACCCATCTAATAAACCTACCTTGGCTTCAATGATCAAATGCATGTCCTCAAGAAGGTCCAGACATGGGAGTGTTTTTATACTTTCAAATTTGCATCTGCTGATCTTAATCAATAAAACTCATGGAAGAGTAGGTTTCTAATTATGCATTTTGCCAAGTTTTCCTCAATATCTCTAGAGAAACGCTTGAGTTATAGTCTAGGTTTTTACAAAAATGTTTTTTGTAAATAACATTTTTTTTACAAACTCAATTATGTACTCCGAGTATTACAAATACTTAAATGTGCATTCCCCAGATTATATAGTTGAGTTTGTAAGAGTTTATAAACAAAAAATTTGTAAATATGACCGTTCCCATATTTTTTACTTTTGCTTTTACTCTATTGTTTTTTTTATGATAAGAAGAAAAATTTTGTGTTTGCAAATAAATTAATATTTTACAAGCAACTATTAATATAAAATCAAACTTTTATCTTGAATATATAGGCAATTTGTTGAAATTTCACTCGTTGGAGAGCATCATATTTATACAATTTTAATCAAGTCATACATAATTTCACCACGAATCCTCAATCCTTGTAGATAATCCGGTCCAACTTTAAATAATAATGATATACGCACATCATCACTTGATAGCTATTTAATACACAGTTTCATTGATTACCAAAAAATAAAATAAAAAAATTACACAGTTTCATTATAATTGATGTTCCTATTTTTTGTATATCTACACAGCTCTACCTACGATTTGGAGAACGTGAGGTTTAGAGATATGCAGCTAGGAAAGAAATTTGTATATACGCGGCTGTACCAAAAAAGTGCAGCAAGAATCATTCAACTTTAAAAGGGAATAGTTTCAATGACCTTTAACTTTTAGAAAGAAAATGACGTACTATATTGTACATTATAAATGACCAAACTATTTATTTTATTTAATAATTTTTTTACATTAAATTTTATCAATTTCACTGTTTAACTGAAAATTCATATCAAGTTTCCAAAATTTCATAATTTTAAAAATAATGAATTATTGTACCATTTTATTTTAATATGTACTATATTTTAAAATATAAATTAATATCATCAATTAAATTATCAAAAAAACACAATATAATTTAGCTGATTAAATTCACATTCATTAAAAATAAAATTTATTTATTTAGAGATAGTGATAGAAAAAGAAACGCTAATGCCCCATATAGTATTCGTTTCGAAGATACGCGCAATTTACTTTATCGATTGACAATTCCCAATTCAATGCTAAAAGGACAATCCCAATATCTTCACTTGTTTGGGCCAATTATTTCATTCTAGAATAATGAGAAATCCCCTGGTATTTGAAAAGATTGTGGATTGATTTTTCCTTTATTAGTTGAAAAGGTGTATCCCTTAATATATTCATGTTGGGCAGCAAGAAAAATAAATGATTTCATTAGTCTTATTCTCTTTACAGGGTAAGTATATTGGATTATTTTAAAAAAGTTATATGAATTGAGTAATAAAAAATATAAATAAAAAATTCTTTCTTTTCAAAATTTATATTCTTTATTGCTTAATTTGTAATATTTAATATAATATTTTCTTTAAAAATATCAAAATAAATTTTAATCCAAAGAAAAAAAAATTAGAGGCAGCTGATAGCTATGAAGCACCGACACTTCAAAATACTGACGTGTCGTGTTCGACACTTCCCGACACTCACCGACACTCCGACACTTCCCGACACTCCAATACTCGTTGCAGAGACTCAATTTTTTTTTAAAGATTACGTTGCGTTGCATTTCGAATTCCAACTTATAGATTCATTAGATTAGGATTACAATTTTATTGAGTTTAATATAAAAATTTGGGAGATATTATGTTTCTTTGCAAAATTGATGGTTATTATAAGTTTATCTTTATCTTTTTGTCAAATTATTGAATACTAAATATAATATACACTATATAAATTAAAAATATTATATAACGTGTCCTAACATGTCGAAATTTATCATTTTTTAGAATTAACGTGTCGGTGTGTCACGACGTGCCATATCTTGTGTCCCGTGTCGGTGCTACAAGGCTGATAGAATAAGTATATGTACAATTTGTTGAATAGTGTCAAGGATTCTAATATTGTCTATAGTTCATGTAATTCGTCTGGTAAAAGCTCAAGATGCTAGTATGTAATGATTCAGCCTTAACTTGATTTAGAAAGAATAGTACTCTATATACTTAAATTTTGTATGTACTCTTTTAATTTCATCACATTTTTTAGTTTTTCATATTTGTAAATGCCTAAAATTTGCACATACTTCTATTAATTTACATTTTAAAAACTAAAACTTCTTGTTTAATTGTCCACAAGTTTTTGTGGAAATAGACTATATATATATGGGTCAGGATCATTTTACACCAGTGTAAGTTACACTTTTGATCTTGTCCGTTAATCTCACTTATATATAAGGGCTCAAACTTTTTAGTGATGTGAGCCATTGGATACAAGTGGATCAATGGTCAAGATTGAGTGTAAGACTTCTAACTCTTACACTGGTGTAAGAATATCTTGCCCCTATATATATATATATATATATATATATATATATATATTTGGAAAAAACATTTCTATAGTCACTTTTGATATGCTTATCTACAACTAGCCCCAAAACTACGTCTTTTTGATTAATGAATGGTGTTTACGTAATTTTAGGTGAACTAATGAAGGGTGTTTTTGTAATTTTATTTATTTTTCTATTATATACATTTTATTGAAACACCCTTCATTAATTCACCTAAAATTACATAAACACCCTTCATTAATCAAAATGATATAGTTTTGGGGCTAGCTGTAGATAAGCTTATCTAAAGTGGCTGTAGAAATGTTTATCCCTAGATATATATATATATATATATATATATGTATATAGATTAAATACGTCTAGGTTTTATACATTTAATTATTTTAAAAAAGAATGTACTCGTGCACACATGTAAATCAAATAAATGTATGTTTTATATATAAAATTATGGGTTATATTACTCTCATGTTGCATGAGATAATATCACTTCCTACACATCCATCGATTTCTGTGCTTCTCTTTTTTTCTTTTTTAATAAATAACGGGGCACACTATATGATTGTATTTATGACATGAGATAGTATTTCTCCTATTACATAAGAGTAATATGACCCTAAAACTATTTATAAAAAAGTACAAAACACATTATTTAGCCTTCCTCTAAAATTTAAAAACCCTAAGATTGATCACCCATGTAGGATGCCGTGTTTAAAATGGAGGGGTGAGACTTTATTATGGGTGCAGGATAAATTATTAAAAAACAGATGTTCAACATATTAATTCCATAAATATCACGGCTGGGCAAAATTATGCGAGAAATACTTAAAAAAAAAAAAAGAAACTAATTCCATAAATACTTTTCAGTATCAATATTCCCATGGACAAAATAATAAATGTCTAATTAAATCTAGTACGATGTTAACTGCAATAACAACTGATTATTTAACAAATTAATGATGGCATCATAAAGCTAATGCTTTAATCGTATAGCCTTCGTATAAACAGATAGTGCCCGAGGTCTAAACTTATGAAATATATACCTAAATGATTAGAGGAAGGAATAGATCCTTTATGTCTTAGTGGTAGTCTCATATATACCCCACTAGAATTAATCACTTCAAAAGGGAAAATAAGAAGGTTAGCTAATATCTCCAGCATATATCATGTGTCCTATTGGGTATAATTGCTTGGCCAAATGGAGGTATAATAGGTGCCTGCCTCTTCATGATCAAAATTCAAAGGGATTGCTGAAAATTCTTCCTTTTGAGAAAAAATAAAGTAATATATAATACAAAGTGGATAGATGACCCAAAATATAATTATTTATAGACAGGTTTGTCGGCCAAATTGACTAAGAAAATCATAGACATAAAATATTATTTTAAGAAAGTTTTTTTAATAAATTTTTAATTATAAACTAATTTGAATATAAATAAACTATCTATTATTCTTCCTGCTCACGTTTTCGTTCTACTATTCTATCTGCAGTATCCTCTTTCCTGTCAATGCAAAGTTTGCTTAATTAGCTAGAAGAAGCCACGTATTTGATTAGAATTTAATAAGCTTTCTATTCCCAACTACTTCAAGCTAGGGTGAAAATCCAAACATATTTCTAATTGTCTTATCATTCATGATTTTTTTATTTTTTTTCACAAGCTGGGTTTAAAGAGCTCTCATCAAGCAGACATAACCTAATTGAAATGAAAACAAGTGAATTCATGGCATCATGATCTACGCAGAAATTTTGGTTGGGCAGAGCTTGCATAAACATATATGAGATATTAATTAGGCTCGTATGCAATATATTAAGCTAATAAATGGAGAGATTTAGGGTCTGTTTCATTGTGTTCTGTTTTTTTTTTTCTTTTTAAAACTGTTTTGTAAAATAGTTATGGAAACTGTTGTTTTCTATGTTTTTTTTCTTTTTGAAAGTTAAAAAACAAAACATAAAGCAAAAACAACTCAGACATGTTCTGTAAATTTGATTTTAAAAACAAAAACAAAAAAATAGTTATAATTTTCAAAATATTTTTTACAAAATAGGTCTTACCAAATGAATTTTTAAGTTTTTTTTGTTCTGAAAACTAAAAAACTATTTTCGAAAACAGAAATCAACATGGAGCCTTAGTCATTGAGAAATTAATCATGTTGTCTGAGGTTAATTTTCTTTTGTTTGTAATTTATAATTTCCCTTTGGTTGAAATGACGGAACTACTACATATATGATTCAGTATCATCAATCAAATTGATCTACTTAATTAACGGTCAGCCGTTAGTCTCCATGGGAAAGAGAATAAAAATTGTCAGTTTGAAACAGAACTTATGATGATGAAGCTTTTTGGGCTCTATCATTCCGCAAAAAATACATTTGGAGGAGACAGTAAAGCGGTGAGTAGTGGCAACTGGGACCAAAAAAAGGAAGTAAGAAAAGAGAACTACTCAATTTTATTTTATTTTTAATATCTAGAACTACTCAATTTTAGATAACAAAAAAATAAATAAAAAAATCATCAATATGCGAAACAGAAAAATCAAATAATGTTAATAGTCATGACCATGTATGGAAGTGACTTACCTGTAGCTTCAAAAGTTGAAACAAACTATTAGTGGCAGCGAATATAATTGCTAGCAAATATAGTAAAATTGTAGCAAAAGTTATATTTACAATAAAAATTTGTTTACAAACCATACTAAATATGATCAAATCATACTTCAATCAAGAATGTATGATATTATACTCCAATCAATAATGTATCACCGGTCTCATACTTACTGCAATTCGTAAAAAAAATTTGTAAACGAATTATTCCCAAAATTATAACCCTTTAGAAATAGAAAATTAAAATGATATAAAAAAAAAAAAAGTAAAGTATCATGAAAGGCACATAATCCGCAAGTTTAAACTTGTCATAGATAGATGATATTGAAGAGTACACATATAGCTAGAACTATGAATAATGCCATGCTTTAAGTTGCTCACAACTCACACAGATCATGGCCTCCATGTACATTCACTCTCACTAACACTTTTTCAGTACTCCAACTATCAGTCTACTACCAGTACCGCACTGTCTGCTTTAAAAGCAGATCGATGCATGATATCCCAGATTTTTCATCTTTTGCTTCTGCCACAGCAAACAGGATCCAAAGACAAAACAGTCTATGTGGACCACCAAATAAGAAAAAAAGAAAAAGAAAACCCTAAATATGACACTAAATTAGAACATGACTCTAAAAGCATAGAGATAAAGATAATAAATCTCTCTTTTGAAAGAGAGAGTAGAGTTTTTTTCCATGGAATGAGAATTCCACTAATGAGTTGCACCTGGTGGTGGAAGCTGATGGTGATGATGATGATGATGAGGTAGTGACAACGATTGTTGTTGTTGTTGTTGTTGTGGTAGTGGTGGACGCTTTCGTTTCTTCTTCTCATAACTAATCCCTCTTGCTTTGGATTGCAGATCGCGAACATCACGAAGGTAGAGCCTCACAGCTCGAGCTCCAAATGGATTGTTCTCAGGTTTTCCTCCATTTTCTTCAAAAGCTGCACGAAGACGACCTATGAGAGCATCAAGGCTTCCCCAAGCTTGTCGAAGAGGACATGGACAAGGAGCTGGAGGATTCGGGTGACCATAAAAGGGACAAATCGGTGTGTGCACTTTTGTCTTTCCAAATTGATCAAGGTACCTATATATACACATAACAATGATAATGAATATATATAAGTTTGCTTGCCGTGGTGTTTCAGGTCGCGGGTTCGAATCAGTCTCTCTACAAAAAACAGTGAAAAAACTGAATAGAGTATTCCCTTCCTCAGAACTCACGAAGTGAGTATTTGAACTGGGTCTGCTCTTCGACCCTCTATATATGGAGAGAAAAAAAGAGAGAGATGCATGGTAACTAAAAGAAGAGGGGAAAAATCTTCGGTGCAACTGATGCACTCGATTGTTCATTTATCTTAGTATATGTAGATGGATCCTGTATAAATTTATAGGATTTCAGAATCCATCTACGTATCTCAGGATAAATGAACTACCGTTGCACTAGACTTTATTGCATCTGTTGCAATGAAGTTTTGTTAGAGAAGAGGGCATTATATTATATGTATATAAATATATACCTGAGAAATTCAAGAACATGTGCACCGCTGCACCTGCAGAGGGAAAGAGGGGGACGGTGATTCTTGAGGTACTGACCAAAGGTATTCCAGTCACGGCGCTTCTGATTCTCGTAGCGGCTGCTGGTGGCGGTGGTTGTGGTGGAAGAAGGTGATGAGGAAGAGCTAGCACTGGCGGCTAAGGTGGTGACGGTGGTGTTATTGGTGAGGTTGCAGGTGTTGTCAGAGTTACATGTGCTTATAAATTCTTGAATTGAATCCATGGGGGGAAGCTTGACCCTTTAAGGTTTTCAGATCCAAGGTTGTTTTTGACTTTTGTGTTTCTTTTTTTCTACAACCTAGAATACTTTGCTGGGTTGTAGTTCGTTCTAGGGTTCCTAAGACAGTGACCAGAGTGAGAGTGTTGAGGAGATGGAGGTTAATTGAGAGATATAGAGTTACTATACTTATAATTTCGACAACAGTTGAGGAACAGTCTTTTTATGATCTGAATAATTTCTTTGTTGATGTTTTTTTTTTTCACTTTTGAAGTTACTGTAAATGAAAACATGTACTACAACCTTGAAGGGGGAAAAAAAAAATAAAGAAGAAGAAAGAAAGGAAACAAACTCTGAATTGGAGATTGGTATAATTACTGATTTTTTTTTTTTTTTTGTATTTTATTTGAAGAGAGAGAATATGTACCTGGAAATGGTGAAGCAAAAGAAGAATTTTTTGATGTTGAGAATGTGATGAGATTAATGGGGAGTGAGAGTGGGCTGTTTGCAGCAGTAAGTGTTTATTGAGAAATATAGATACTAGAAAGCTCCTATGGCTATATAGCTGTGGCAGAGTTGGATTTTTTTAGTAGCTTTGATTTCTGAGATTGTCAAGGGATTGGGTTTTTACCTTAAAAGGGTGGAGCAAACTCAAACTTTCAGCATCACTTGTTAATGGTTATATTATATTCTTTCTTGTGTTGTGCTGTTTAGGTAAGAGAGAGAGAGAGAGAGAGAGCTTAGGGCTTTGGAGGAAAGGAAATAGGAAAGAAGGGGTTGGACAGTAGGTTTGGATGGAGACAGGAAAAAGTTTGAAGGGGTAAAAATGAGGGAATAACATGATTCTGTTTCTTGACCCTGTAGACTTGAATGACAGTTCCTTTTGAGTTGACTGTAATGCCCCTCCCAATTTACTCTTTTTAACTTTTTCTTTCACTTCAAAAACATCAAACTTTAATTTCTGACACTAGCTTTGTCCACTTCTCACTTTCTTTATATAAAAATTAAGGAAAACACGAAAAAAAAAATATGGGTAAAGTGTGTATTATTTTAAAGAATATAAAGTTGTGTCATTTTAAAAGAGAAAAAGAGATAGATAAAGGAGGAGAGAGTTGACAAAAAAATAAAGGTGTGGGTCCTACTTCTTTGTGAGAGTGAAAGGATATAAGTTTTGTTATTTAAAAAGATAAATATTTTTCCCAAAAAATATATATTCAAAGGAATTCTTTTACATGAAATATGTTATAAAATTGTGAAAGAATTCGTTTATAATTTTTTTTAATAAATTTTTACAAATTATATTATATTATTTACTCTCAAAATACATAATGTAATCTAATGTATTTTTGAGAGGACATAATATAATTTATAAATAAATATATTGTAAATATAACTCTCCTATATTAGATTTAGACTCTAATTTACTGAGAAAAAATAACTATATATATAAGCGAAAGTGAAGTCACGAGTGTCTAGTTAAATCTCAATGAAATTTTACTGGTAATTAATATAAAATAATATGCATTTGTTAGTGCATGTATAAATAATAAACTTTTCTTTTATTATAGTAATAACAAGCAGGTATGTTAGTTAAAATAATAATAATAGTAAATGATAGATGCTTATTTTTTTCTAAGAAATTTCTCTTGTATAAGATTTAAAATCATGCCAAAATTTAATTTGTACAAAATATATATTTAAATTTTTTTATTCGTTTTTCAATAAATTCATAAAATCATGTGTATATATAAAAATCTAATACACTATTTAAAATTAAATGCAAATACTTTATTTAAAGTGAACATATGATTCCCCAATATAATACATGAAATATATCTAGTTTATCCCTCAATACATAATAAGAAAAAAAAATTATATATTATTTTTACGTTTTATTTGTTTGAAAAACTAAAAGTAGAGAAAATATGCGTTTGAATCTGTGTTTTTGACGTCAAATATTATTACTTTATAATAAGACTCTTGTTTCTCTCATTTAACATGGATGAATTGAAGTGTGACATGTATCTCTTACGTGAAGTAATTAATTTTTTTTATTGAAATTAACTAATGAAATCTTGATTGTTATTATTATTATTATGATTATTATTTCATTAAAAATAGATAAACAAACATTATAGGGATACAAAATATGCGTAAACTCCAAATGATTATCTTGACAAAAGGAAGAAAAACACTTATATATCCCTCTAAATCTTACAAATAAAATTAAAGGGAGTGAAAGGGATAGAGAAATGATTCAGGTATGTTAGTCTTTTCAATTAAGCTTAAGATGTCTTAACTATATATGTCCCGCGGAGTTTTTTTTTTTCTGGCACCAAGACCTTACTGTTCCTTACTAAGAAAAGCATTCTAGATTTTGACTAGACAAGGAAAGAGATTGTAGGAGTATAGTAATTTATAGTAGAATTAACGTCTTTGACGTACGACATGAAAATTTTATGTAATATATATATCAAAAAATAGAAAGAAAACTGATTATGCTATTTCCCCTACAGATTTTGTTTACAGTTTCCAATGTATATGGCATCCACTCAATATCTGTTTCAAATGAATTATTAGAACACAAGAATAAAAAAGTGCGTGGTCTTATGTCAATATCTTTATTTTTTTAATCTATAACAATAAAATCATATATATTAAAAGGTATTGGCATGAAGTAGACATAGAGATTATTGGTCTAGTGGTAAAAAGTTTGGATAATTTATATGAGCTTAATTGTAGATTCAAACCTCAGTATCACCGTTGTATAAAAAAATAAAAAGTTTTGGCACAATTCAAGATTAAGCTGTCTACAAAAATTCTCATTCAGTACAATTGTACAAACATTCATAGATTAAATGATATACATATTTACGTGACTATTAATAGATCAGACATGCTATACTGTTCATATATTTTGATGTGTTTTCAAGGTTTATTTTGAAGTTATTTTGACCCCTAATAAACATAACGTGCGCATATTTATGTGTTGAGAGGCATTTGATTCCCTTGTTTCTATGTTGTAATAATATATCAAACTTTATTTGGCTTTTTGACACTTTGGTCTAGTCCACAGACTTAATATCTATGCTTTAAAGATTATTCGGATGTGTTTCCAAAAAAAAAAAAAAAAAAAAAAGATTATTCGGATGAACCTTATTGATTATTTTTTTTTTTTTTAACTCCACTCTTAAAGGTAAAAGTTGTTCCATCTGCAATTCCTGTGCGGATTGGTTAGCAAATAAAGCTTTGGATGATCCTTGTGGTGTTACTACTATCTCATCCCCTCATTCTGATCTTCTCAATTTGCCCACTGCTGATTTGCTGGATCCGGGTAGCTCTCGGAGGATTACTAGTTGTTGATTATGTTTTCTCTTTAGTTTCTGTTTTTTTTCTAGGTTTCTTTTTTTTTTGTTTTCTGTTCTGTTTTTTTTTGCTTTATGTCTGTGGGGCTTTGCCCCATGCCTTTACCCAAAAAAAAATAAAAAATTTGTTCCATCTCCAAAGTTAGGATATGTAATATATAAGATTTAGCAAAACCTTACTGTAATAATTATAGACGACATACTAATGAAAAATTACAACAAAAAATTGAATATACAAATAAGTCACAGAATGACTTGTCAGTGTTCAAAAGATTCACCAAAATAGACCTCCTTGTATATTTTTATTTGTGAGATTATATTCGTCAATAATAACTTAATTAGTTATTTCACCAAAAAAATAAAATAACTTAATTAGTTATGCTTTGCTGTTTACGGTAGGACAAAATTTTATGACATAAATTCAGATGATATAAGAAAGTTTGTTTCTAATGATCTTACCATTAGTCAAAATTTTCAACGAAAAATATTTTGCCAAAATTAAAAACGAAAATTTCAACGGAAAACATATTCTGTTGTTTTTTACGGAAATATTCCATCAAAAACCATATTTTTTTAAAGTTTTCCACAGAATCCTTTTTTTGTCAAAAAATTCATCGAAAAATGTTGACGAAATCAGATTTTCTTCAAAAAATTTCGACAAAAAAAGAAATCCAGCGAAAACCATATAAAAAATGAATCAAAAAAATATTATATTTATGACTTTTTCGATGGAAATCAAATTGCGTCAAAAAATTTCTATGAAAACGAATTTCGTCAAAAGTCCTTTAAAAAAATAAATCAATAAGAAATTATATTTATGAATTTTTTGACGGAAATCAGATTCCGTCGAAACTTTTCACGAAAATCAAATTTCGTCGAAACCCATATAAACAAATAAATCAATTTTTTTTTATATTTATGAATTTTTCGACGGAAATCAAATTCCGTCGAACATTTTTGAAGAAAAATGAATTTCATCGAAAACCCTTACAAAAAAATAAATTAAAAAAAATTATATAAGAATTTTTTGATGAAAATCAGATTCGGTCGAAAACGTTTGAGGGAAATTTGATTTCACCAAAAAATTTCGACTGAAAACGAATTTCGTCTAAAACACTTATAAAAAATGTCTGTCGAAATCAGATTCTTTTCATTACAATATATAACATACTTTTGTACACGTAATTATATTAAGATCATATGATTTTGATATATTATTTACTTTCATATTTGTTTATCAAGTGAAAACAATAAATTAGTATTAATTTTGAAGAGAGAAATTAAAAAAAATATTACAAAAAATCAATATTGTCAAAATCTGAGGCAATAGTTTTCGACGAAATTTGTTTTTCGTCGAAAATTATTACAAGATCTTTCAATGAGATTTCATTCATTTTTTGTCAAAAAATTTCGTTGAATTTTTTTTTTCGTTGAAACTTTCCATAGAAATTATTTCGTTGAAAATTTGCTAAGGAAATTAATTCCGTCGAAATTTTTGGACGTAAATTATTTCTGTAAAAAAATTTCGACAGAACCTCTAATTCCATCAAAAAATTGTTACCCACGAAGAGATATTTAACGGCTTCATTTCCGTCGATAATAAAGTTTTCAACATAATTTTAATTTTTTTTGATGAAATTTTTGCGTCAAAAAAATAGCATGTTTTAGTAGTGAATAAAAACAATATGCTTGAATCAGTGCATATAAAAACTATTAATAAACAAAATATTAACACTTTTTTTTTACAATTTTTTTTTCTTTTTCTAAAAAACTGCGGAGCATTTAAAACCTATATTATACAGCCTCACATATAGGGGTGCTACACGAGCCAGGGCTTTTGGCTCTGCTCGTGAAGGCCTGAGCTTACATGTCTAAAATTGGTTGTTGGCACCATGTTTGGATTTGTATAAAAACTCGTTGAATAAAAGGCTTCAGGCTCCAATTCAAAAGTTCGGCCTTAGATCCTTTCAGACTGACCTATTATATTTTATATTTTTATTTTTTATACTACTTGTAATAGCCTCTTTTTCGCCTCAATCCATTTCATCCCATTTTATTGGTTAAATAGATTTTTTGGATGATTTTGTTCTATATTATGCTGTTTGGATATATATAATTTCTTTTTGAATTATTTTTATATAATGGTTTTCGACGGAAATCGAATTCCGTCGAAAACTTCATAAATATATATATTTTTATTTTATATAATGATTTTCGACGGAAATCGAATTTCGTCGAAAATTCATAAATATAATTTCTTTTGATTTATTTTTATATAATGGTTTTTGACGAAAATCGAATTCCGTCGAAAATTCATATATATAATTCTTTTTTGATTTATTTTGTATAATGGTTTTCGACGGAAAATGAATTCCGTTAAAAATTCATAAATATAATTTCTTTTTTATTTATTTTATATAATAATTTCGACGGAATTGATTTTCTGTCGAAAATTTGGACTTTTCTATTACTGTATTCTGTTTGGATAAATTTTTGTTATTTTATTTTTTTTAAGTCAGCTAACTGGCTAAACTAGTCTTTTACTTTTTGTAAATAAGTCAGGCCACAGGCCAGTAATAATATTTATAACAGGCTGACACATTTAAACACAGACTTAATCTTTTAAGACCAAAGCTCACCTCGGTTCGGTCCGTTAACACCCCTACTCACATGCATATTTTTTGGGAGGAATATTATACTATTCTTTAAAAAATAACGTGTCATTATTTATTAATTTATAACTCTCTTTCAATCTAACAATTTCAATTTTTTTAAAGGGTTCACTTTTTCTGCGGTTACTGCAAATAAGTTATCTTCAGTAAGCCCAATACGACGTCATTTTGGGCGGAAATCGTAGTGTTGTTGTAATTTTAATTTATTTGAGGATTATAATAGTCTTTATATTTATAATTTTTTAAGATCTCAATACCAAAATGACGTCGTTTTGGAAATAAATACAGATAAATTATCTGCATTAACTGCAGAAACATTTTGCACTTTTAAAAAAAATATAGATATACTTTTTTGAATTCTAAGTAAATTGAAAAAAAAGGACTTACACGAGCTATTCACTAATATATTAATATACTAATATTAACGTGCTAAAGTACATATGATCGTCGCAATTCAATGTGGCTTTTCTTCTTATTTCTTTAAACAAATTATCATGGATGCGAGTTTAGCGGTAACATATCGCATTTTAAGTGTAATGTTGACCCAATAAAATCAACGGAGTTTAAATATTCTCTTATCAATTAACCATCTTTTTGAAAAGAGATATGAACAGGTTTATTATAAAAAGACCCACTATATTAAATTATGAGGTTCAATTATAATACTTAAAATTTATTTATCTTTATTTTTCTTATGGGATTGTAACCTATTCATTAGCAACAAGAAAGAAGTCATATCCAATGAATTTTATCTTCCGATCGAGATCCACACAATACTTATATTCCCATTATATAGCATGATTCTTATATCCAATTTGATTATGATTATGTGTAAACTTGTAGTATTCTCAAATCTCAAGTACTCACTTGGCCCTTGGAATTTGACTCAAAATTTACCATTGAAACTGATATTAGGCCATCAAGCTCTAAATTTCTTGTTTAGTATACATTTTAAAATTAAATTTTTTGCTACCTTCTATCAAGTCCAACTAATTAAAAGTCAACCTAATAAAACTCATGATTATTAGCATAATAACCTTAAACTTCCTTACCAAAAAGTAAGAATGAAGATATGTAGTACCCATTCACATATTTCACAACCATCACATACATTTGGTTTAACAATTATAATATTCTATGTCAACAAACTTGATTATCCATGCCTTTTTATTCTTCTTCTTATTAAGAACGAGGCAAAAGTCCAACTAAAATGCCACTGGTTGATTGGATTATCCTTGCTATGACTATCATAACTAATACTTTTATAAATACTGTTCCATCATCACCATATGGTATCACCGTTAGCTGTGTCACCACCACGTCGCCGAATAACTGTGTGTATATTTGTCAATAGGATTTTCATTTTATCTTTTAAAATAATATAACAAACTTTCCTACACACGCAACATTTTGTGAAGCCCACACATTTTTAAACAAAAAAAAGAAGAAAAAAATATGTCACGCAAAACGAATCTCTATAACATTCCACAATCACTTTTCTTACAACATAATAAACATAAAACCCTTGTCAATATTATTGCTTTTGATATCATAAAGTTGAAAACATATTTAACACGTCATTTTGTCTTTATAGTAAGGTTGAACTCAAGAACATGCTAGTACTCGTATACTTAACCTCAATTAGGACTCATTTAACATGCTGAGTTAAACATGACAGAATAAATTAAAACAATATATTATCAATTATCTATTGCTATAAATTTACCTATCAAATTCTATTTATATATTAAAATGATTGATGACTTAATTAAGCGTTGGAAGGGAGATTTGAATTTATTGGATTTGGATGTATAAGCTCATGTAAATATTTTTTCATTACAACCCTAAAAATATTATATTTGAGGTAACAATTAATTTAAATCTTTTAATGCAAAATTGATTTAATTTTTTTTTCTTAGTACAAGTTAATTAAATAAATTACATAAAATTAATAAAGAAAAATAGTACAGTCCAACATGAGCCTGAATAGGGCTAGGTTGAATTAACAAATTGCCAAATTAAAATATACTTAGCATATTATTGATCACTCACAATGGCCTACTCAACCCAATTCACAACCCTAAGTGGTAGTGATTAAGTATCATTTGAGGCATGTCCTAAACCGGTCGGTGTTTTGGTAGTGGTAGATATGAGTGATATTGAATGTAAATAGGCCAAACAACTTATTAGAAATCTACATGTCAAACTATCTCAAGTCATGCTTAACCTCTCTAAAGTAGTAAAACAGAGCAGTTCTCAGTAATTTCAACGAAATTTTTTCCGTCGATAATCGAGATTTTTTTAGTAATGTAAATAGATCACGTGTTTATTTTAAAAAGCCTATAGATTAGCCTATAAGTTAGATTTTAGGTATTATGTGATGGTGTTTTGCTATTTAAAATGATATATGATGTTTTAAGTTGAGTACTGAAATTCACATGGATATATTTATTTTTGCTGAATTTCTCATTGATAAATATTTTAAAGAGATTAATTGGTCGTCGAGTTCTACCTGTTTATTCTTTTATTCTGATTTCTTAAACAATTCATGCCTTCTTTTTTAAAAGATAGATCAAATCTTATTTATGATTTGGCTTCCACCAGACTAACGGTCAGGAATGGGTTATCTATGTAGCACTGATACTAACACGGGACACGTGACACGATACGACACGACATTTTGACACGTTAATTCTAATAAATATTATATTTCGACATGTTAGGACACGTTTTGATATTAAATAATATTTTTAATTTACGTAGTGTATATTATATTTAAGGGACAGGATCCGTTTACAAACTTTTTGGAATTTTTTTACAAATTAAACTATGTTCTCCCAGGAGAACATAGTGTAGTTTGCAAAAGTCCGTATTCTCTCGGGAGAATATAGTGTAGTTTGTAAACAAAAAAGTTTATAAATATAACTGCCCCTATATTTAATATTCAATAATTTAACAAAAAAAAAATGAAGTTAAACTTATAATACCCATCAATTTTGTAAATAAACATAAGATATCCTAAGTATTTATATTAAACTCAATAAAATGGTAATCTTAATCCAACGAATCTAGTAGTTGGAATAAAAACGCAATGCAACGCAACCTTTGAACCGATTTTTGAGTTTCTACAATGCGTGTTGGAATATCGGAGAATGTCGGACACGACACGTCAAAGTTTTTGAATTGTCGATGTAAAATAGTGGGTTATTCTAAGTCCAACCGTACTTTTCCTATTTACCCCCTTAGGTGACATATTAAATTCACTCATGTCCAATGAAGTTGATTATATCATAAAAATTGATATCAATAATTTTATTTCAAAAATTGAATGGATTTTAATTTTGTTAACATTAAATATAACATATTTTCACATCATAAAATGGGAAAAATGTTTATCCTTTTAAATGACACAATTTATATCTTTTCACTCTCACAAAGAGGTGGGACCCATACCTTTATTTTTTTGTCAACTCTCTCCTCTTTTATCTATCTCTTTCTTTCTCTTAAAAAGACACAACTTTACATCATTTAAAATGGCACACACTTTACCCTTATAAAATTGACAAATTGAATAGGACATATCTTTTTCAAATCAATTAATAATTAACTGTACATATAGACAATATGCAGTATAGAAATAAAATTAAACTATAATACTTAATTATACAGTAATATATAGATAGTAAAAAATAAATAAATTAGTGGATATAACTTTGTAAAGTAACTATTACACATGCATTATACATACGAGTTTAGACCATCGAAAAGATTAAATAAGTTATTTGCTATTGGATCTATATTCTTATGAATTATGTTAATCTTTATGTGTGGACCTGCTTCTTTTTTGTGGTAATAGTGGACCTGATTTTTTATTGAATATAAATAATGATTGCAAGTTTTTTTTAGGATTTAGAGATTTTTATTCATCCAAAAATTAGTATAATATAACATTTATATAAATATCGTGTTTTTTTAAATAAAGAGAGTTTTTTTATTAAAAAAAAGTATTAATTGCTATCAATGTTATATAATGTATCACCAAATATAAGATAATATTATTTTGCTTATTATTGTATTGTTGCAATTAGATATGAGGTAAATTAACAAAATTAAATGAAGCACTTATTTATGTAGCATCACTTACATGTTGTTACATATGCTTGTTTTGCCATTTGCCAACATGCACCCAAGTGGGGGCAATTGAATAATTCGATCTTGAGAGCGAATTTTTATGTCTCCGTTTATTTTTTAATTCTTGCTGGGCTGTCGTCCATGACAAAATCTCGTACTTATCTTAGACTGTCTTTCTGCCTTTCACAGTTTTACGTAAGTTATAATTAATTCTTCCAATGAATAGCGTAATTGATTCCTCTTTTTTCTCTCTTGTGCCCATCATAAACAGTACTAAAATTTTATTTTATATTATATTGTTATCCTTCAAATGCAAAATGTTATACCCATATAAAAAGGAATAGTGGTAACTCAATTGGAACATGAGAGCTGAACAGGTTGGGTGAGAGTACGTGTTCGATCCTGACCAGTATCATATTTGGAAATGGTTTAAAGCCTTAATTTTGGATCCGTCTCAAAATCGGATTAGTCGCGAAGCGATGAACCGATGTAATATTTCAAAAAAAAAAAAAAAAAAAAAAAAGGAAATCATGCCAGAAACATTATTTCAAGATTATGTGTGGAGGTACCACATGCTTCTCGTAGATTATATGAGCTTGGAACACACCCATCAAATAGGCTTTAGTGGGTGGACCATTCTAGCTAGTTGATATAAGAATTGGGGGCATCTTTTCTTAAAATTGAATTATCAATGTAAATGTAACTTTCAAGCATATTTGAGAATTCATGAAGTGCCTTTCACATCATAAAATAGATAATCAATTCCATTAAACACTTCATATAGGCGTGTTGTTACTCGCACTTTGAAATTTTAGCCCACATGTGGTTGTGA
Organism: Gastrolobium villosum; assembly: GCA_032173675.1. Taxonomy (NCBI): domain Eukaryota; kingdom Viridiplantae; phylum Streptophyta; class Magnoliopsida; order Fabales; family Fabaceae; genus Gastrolobium; species Gastrolobium villosum. The sequence continues at coordinate 191,670 of JAVKPL010007961.1, read as the reverse complement.
GAATCTATGGTCAAATTAGTGATATTTAGAGTGGTACCAATCGCCATTACATACCCTCAAAAACCTACACGAATGCATTTTAATACAAAAAACGTTCATGAGGTAACCCGTCATGCATGAATAAATTTTCTCTAACCTGGAATTAAGTTCATGTGGTCAATTTTCTAAGCTGGATTGACGATAGTCCTTTAACGAAACAGCTGCTCTGGGTTGTAAAAAATTAAAAAATGTATCACCCGAAAAATAAAATAAAAAATGTATCAATATATTAAGAAATTGAACAGGAACATTTTTTGTATGTTTGCCAATTCCACTGTTCTGTGGGGGGAACCAATATTAATGCTTGCTAAAGCAGAGTCTCAAATCCTTCCAAGCCTATGCGTAGGGAGTCACATTCATCCACTGTTTAAGTCTTTTTTTCCTTGTTCCTATCTTTATATGAGCTGACATGTTAGTTATCTCACTTAAGATGAAAAATAAAAATTAAGGTAAAATAACATATTACCTCCTCCATCCCAAATTCTTACGGATCCGTAGAAGGGCTCATTGATTGATAGGCTCAACAAAGACCAATCTAAGATTTAAAATAAGTATAATTATGGAAAGGTATCCATTAAGGAATAAATATATAGTGGTTGAGGACCAATGCACCCTAATAGAAAGAGGAAGAAGAAGAGAGAGAGGGGGACCATGAAATTTATTTTCCCATAAAGGATATTAATCCTAATACGACAAGATGGGTTTGGGCCCTTACCAGAGTCACTAAAGGTCCACATTCTACTATCACAAGTAAATCTTATAAATAAGAAAATAAGAGGTAAAACCCAAAGATACGTTACGCTCTACTGTTATCTTGTCAATGTATGCACATATCCCATTGACAAATCCGTTATTCGTTCATCGTGCATAGGAATCTACTTGATTTAAAGATATCTCTTCCATAGATACCTAACATACCGATCCATTGGGCCGGATAACTCGAACCAATATCCCATTGGAAATTTGAGCACACTGTTTTTCAAATCTACGCAGCAATGGAGAATTGGAGAAGGGGGTAATGATTTTTGGGGCTCACGTGGGGGAAACGATGTTAAAATGTAACAGTACATTATTTAAAACAAAATATTAATATAAAAACAGAAATCTCAAATTAGAGTGAAGAAATTAATATTTGATAAGTTAACTTGAATTATATATATAATAAAATATTATTTTTGATGTAATTACGGTTGTATTTCACTTGTATTTGTATAAAAAATTAGTGATCATTTTGATACTTTTATCTTACATCTTGTTATAATATAACCTCTATCATCGTATACGTATTATATTAGATACTATAAAGAATTATTTCAACCAAAAAACTTAAACTATTGGTGAGGTTATTTTAATAATTTTTATATATCTCTAGCATAGCTCTCACAAGAGAGTCCAATGAACTTGAAAGGTGGATGATGATGCATCAGGTACAACCTACCTGCTAAGAATTTTCACAAAGAAAATAGGGGTGACGATGATCGAATCCAGAACACTGAGGCTATGACATCAAAGAACCAATTTAACTCAAAAGCTTAAATTGTTAAGTGAGGCTACATTAATAATTTTTATATAACTCTAACAGATATTTTTATCTTATTTTTTTAATTATTTTTTAAACTTTTATATCAATATAACTGAAATACAATTATATATATATATACAAAGAGAGAGAGTCAATATCATTTTACTCCAGTGTAAGTTACACTCTTAATCTTGTCCGTTAATCCCACTTATATTTAAAGGCTCAAATTTTTTAGTAATGTGGGTCCTTGGATATAAGTGGATCAATGATGAAGATTGAGTGTAAGATTTCTAACTCTTATACCGGAGTAAGAATATCATATCCCATATATATATTCGTTTCATGGGCGAGAAATTATTCAACCTGAACATGATATGTATTGGTTTACAGGTCAAAAGTTTAAATATAGACACAATCCGTCACATACTGGTCATGAGTCACATGGATTTGCATGCAAAAAATTGATTTTTTTTTTTTAAAAAACCTTATAAATAGCAAGAAAATCTGAATGAAACATTTGGGTTGAACTATGACTTGTAGCAAATTCTGTCAAAATAATAAAAATTCTAATTTCCTTTTTTTTTTACAAAAAAAAAAAAATTACGAGTTGACATGATGATAAATCATAAAGGGCAAACTCCCAAGCTCGAACACAACCCGTTTGGGTTACGACACGATTTGTTATCCCTACTCATAACGGTATTCTCTTTTTAATGTTCCGTCTCATTATTTTATTATTTTTTATTGTTCAAATGATCATTTTCTCTTTTTATATTAAGTTTAAAATTTTGAAATTAATTTAATATTTATAAATTAATATTTTTTATTTATAAATATTGATGTGTACGTTATTTTATTTTTGTTATATCTATGATTAATTATTTATAATATTTTTTTATTATTTATGTCATTCATTATTTGATAATATTCTTTATGTTTGAATATATTTAGTAATGCATATTAATTATTTTTAAGTAATATATTTTTTATAGTATGTAAAAAGATATATTATTCAAATAAATAATCTTTGATATGTTGATTAAAAAAAAATAGTAATTTCCTCATAATTAAATATAATCTCTAGTTTGCCGTCTAGTTATGGGAATATCTATGATACTATTGCTGTACCATTCACTCAGTGCATCTATCCAATAGAAAATAAGAAATGACTGTCATGATTTATGTAAAGGAGAGAAAAATATTTTTTTTATCCAAATGTCACCTAATAAATAACATATGTCTCTACTACAGATATACATAAGATACTCCGCCAGTGATGGTCTACTCATTTAGTCCCACTGAATGAAGCAGTGTTAGCGATATAAGTAGTGGAGATGTTGCAGCGCATACGAATTAGAGAACTGAGCAAAATTTTGACCATTAAATGGCCATAGTCTTTATAACGTTGTGATTAGCATGTTTTGCATCACATAACGAAGAAGAAGAGGCTACTAAACGCTTTTGATCATCTATAAATTTTTTAATCGACAAATCAAAGATTTTTACTCGAGTAATATATCCTGTTGCGTAATATAAACAATATATTACTTAATAGAATTATAGAATAATAAATGACATAACTCAATGATATAAATAATATAACTAATTTTATTAGGAGAAAGATTCATTTACAAGCTTTTTTTTTTTTTACAAATTACATTAAGTATGAGTCATATTTTTTTATTGAAGTATGACGGGTCATATTTAATGTAATTTGTAAACAAAAATTTTGTAAATATAACTTTACCCATTTTATTATTGAACAACAAATGCATAAATATCAAAACAACAAATGATGATAAATGACAAAATTATTGTAAATATCAACAATAAATATAAGATAAAAAAACAAACTTACAGAAATACCGTTTAGGCTATCGAGATGTGATAATTGAAGTAGTGAAGGCGTTGGTTGTGGTATTTCTTCTGAGAGGGGAAGCAGGATTTCATAAATGTCATGACTTGTGAGAACAGAAAGAGGACCAGTCACCACTCACCATGTTGTTATTTCGCTTTAGTGTTACTACTTTCTATTTTCTAGCAGTATCTGTTATGGAACTTTAAGTACAATTTCTAAAACTTGGAAGGGCGTGCTTGCTTTTTTGTCTTATGCTCTCCTACCCCTGTTAATTGTATCTCTGCTCAACTTCATTAATTATCTTCTTTCAGAACACGTTCAATTTACTCGTTTATGTAATATAAAGTCAGATACCTGCAAATAGTAGGATTAATTACAATACAATTCTCTAATGCTAACATACAAAAAAAAAATAGAAATTTTTTTCTCTTCTCCTTAATATAGATTTCACTTACTTTTTTTTGTATGTTATATAAGATAACATGAGAAATAATATCTCCTTAATTATTTTAACTAAAGTAAACCGTATTGTGTCTTGTAATATGATTCAGAGAAAGAGAGACAGAGAGAGAGAGAGGCTTTTATGACAGAACTTAATGCTTTAATGGGCTTCAGTGGACCCAAAGGAATCAGGATTTCTAATTCCAAATAAGAGTTTGCACTGCTATCTTGGACCCATAAAACAATTATACAGATCATAGACAACTGGTTCTTTAAGGAGGCAACAAGTACTCAAACTACTGTCTAGTTAATGAATTATTTCTTGTTGAACCTGACTGCAAAAACTCCTGAAAAACTGATCAATTGGTTTTATAATTTTTTATTTTATTTTGAAAAACTATTCACATGCTACTACATGAGATAAACTTTTCCTCTTACACACAATTCGATAACTGTGTCACTTTTTTCTTTTATTTTTTATTTTTATTTTTTCAGATGGTGGAGCCCACAAGTTTGTCTCTATGACATGATATAACTTATCTCCTTTAATATGAAATTAATAAAACCTTTTTTTTTATCTGTTTCGTTTTAAGAGATAAAGGAATTAAAATTAATTTTTTTTAGGTTTAATTATGATATACTAGAAGGATATTCAAGAGAAAGTAGTTGAGGCGAAAATAGTTTTTTAGTTTTCAGAATAAAAAAATTAAAAAACTCGTTTGGTAAGACCTGTTTTGTAAAAAATATTTTTAAAACTCTAACTGTTTTTTTTGTTTATAGAATCAAATTTAGAGAACATGTCTGAGTTGTTTTTGTTTTATGTTTTGGTTTTTAACTTTCAAAAAGAAAAAAGAAAAACATAGAAAACAACAATTTCCATAACTATTTTACAAAACAGTTTTAAGAAAAAAAAAAAACAGAACACAATCAAACAGACCCATAATTTCGATTCTTTTTGGTAATCTAAAACTTGTCTGAGCGAAAGTTTAACTATTTATGCATGTCAATAAAAGCACTCGTTGTAAAACGTGAGTCACGTGACATGATGTTGTTCTTTAGGGCATCAAAAGCTCTGCTTACTTGTACTTAGGATGCACTGAATGGGTAAATTTGTAATTTTCAATTGCCCATAACTTAGGTAAATTCCCATCCAAATTGGATGATCAAAGTCTGGGAATCGTGTGATGTTTCTCTTTTCTTGAGGAAAAGCAAAGCATAATACTAATATCTTTGTCTTGTTTTCAACTGAGATTTTCTTGAACATGTTTTCTTGAAGATTTTTAAAGTGGAAATATATGGAATATATTCCTAAACCATTATTAAGGTAATAAGGTTAAGATTTGCTCATACTTTGGGCAAGGTACGTCAAAGCAAACTATGACACGTAATGGAATATGGCTTTTTCTTTTTCCTTTCTTTCTTTCACGGTGGCAATTAAATTTTAACTAAAATTTTACATTAGAGTACATTTAGTACAATGCGATTAACCATTACATTATTTTTTTTCCCTCAGTTGGTGAAGAACTAATACAGCACATTAATTCATTGAATTGCTTTTCAGCTCTTGGGGGCAAAATTTGTACGTGACTTTTTTTGACCTAATTAGCACGTGAGACATGTACTAGTAGGCCACAAAGAACGGCCCCTATTTAGTATTGTTAGTGTCAATTTTGTTCTTGTTTTTGGTTTCCCTTCTTGACTAAAGACATGACCTATTGAGTATTGTTAGTCCCAATCTTGTTTTTAGGTCATGTCCATAGGCAGAATGTTATTGGGTTAATGTAGAAGTTCTCAAAGACAGCTAGTTTTCACACCCAAATTTACATGGCAAATAGCCCCATAAATTTGGTAATAATAATGAATTGCTTCTGTTTATCATTGTCCCTGACCCATTTCATCAAAATGGTAATGAAACCACCCCCAAGAACAAGAGTTTCTCAATTATCAGTTTTATTTTTCAGAATGATTCTCAAATATACACATTGCAACTGTTGGCACTAAACAATCACACATAAAATCCAATGTCGACTACGTCCAGCAATGTTTCACTATATTCTCTTCACCGCACTTGATACAAAGCACTGTGTTTATAAAGGGAGTATAAATAAACTTAAAAATCCTAAACAACAATAATTATTCATGAGCTCAAGTCCAAACTATTAAAACAGAAAAATAAAATAGAATAAACCCAAGATCCACAAGAGTACCTGAGACTCCCGTTGGCTTTTGTCATCTAAATGCAAAATAAGAACCATATCAATAGCAACAACTAGTATATCTAACCACAAGCCATGGCTAACTCATTGTCTAGATGTGCTTAACTAGCTTAAGCTTTATCTGTTTAACAAACAAACCAAGCATGGTCTGAACCTAAAACCAGCCAACAACTTGGATAATACTCGAAACTCTCAGACTGTAATCGACTTTGCATACCTCTGAAAGGTTTTTTTTTTATTATTATTATGCAGAGGTCAATAATCCACATGCTAAGCAGTGATATATAGTATATACAAGTCAAAGTGAAAGCATAGATTGATACTGGGTTGAATAAATAGTAATAAAACTAAATGCAGAAATATCAGAATATGGTACAATAGTTTATGGTAGGGTAACAAGATTCTATACCATATGTACAAATATGTACAACAGTGACTAGGGACCCACATCAGTTATGACTTATGACTCCAACAAAACAGCGTTTTATGTTTACATCTTGGCAAGCTAAAGCTTCAGAATTAGCTTACCTCCTAAAAACAGACCTCTCCACTAGAAAGCAACAAAACAAAGGGGAAAATAAATAGCCTACAAAAGCAGGAAAAAAAAAACACAAAAAAAACTCTTGACAATGGCACAATTGATAGAATTAAAAAGAATAAAAAAAAAAAAGTAATGAAAGGAGTCTTAAAGTCCTCACTAGCAGAAGGAGTTATTAAGGCAAGAAATAAAAAGGGTATAAAATAACCAAAATTGTCTATCTTCATGATTTTCCCTTCCCTTCACGCTGATTACGAAAATGACTGAGAAGTTGTTGCGCCTGCATGTATGTGAACAACACTTTAGTTAGCATTTCTTCCACATTTCAGATTATGCTTATGGCTTTGGATACTGTATGCCATGACCACCAATGTTCATATACTCATTCATAAGTTTCAGTGTTACTGAAAATTTCCATGTGAAAATAAATATATCTTTGAGCATGCATTATGTTTTCTCCTATGTATCTACTTGATAGGAGAAAACATACTAAATGCACTGCTGCGCATATCTTAGAAAGCAAGATTTCACTACTTATTCCAACAAACTGAATGTGTAACCATGATTGAACCCCAAGGTTTGAACACTCTACCTAGAGATGGATAACAGCTAATTGAAGGTATATGAACATAACAAAAATTTAACCGCCAAAATAGATGACAAAGACAAAAGAAGATTAGCTCCATACCTTTTCCTTTGCTCTTGTTGTACCAGACTGAGATAATGCAACTAGGGGAGGTACAGCCCCTTCTTGGAGAATGAGGGTACAAAACGTACGACTATGAAGACATAGTTGCAAGAGAATTGAAGCAGCATTTTCCTTTCCCCTCTGTGAACCTGATTCAACAATTTCAACTAGTAACGGGATACCCCCTTCCCTTGCAATTTCTAATCGACCCTCCGTAATTGTTGACAGGTTTGCCAAAAGAGCAACAGCTTTGTCAACCAATCCATCAGCAGGGTCCAATAGCAGAACCAGAAACTTCACAGCTCCAGCTTGAACTATACGAGCTTTATTCTCATGAAATATTGATAGGTTAAATAAAGCAGTAGCAGCATCCTTCTTTCCCCTAAGAGTTCCTGAGGCTAGAAGATCCACCAAAGCTTTAACTGCACCAGAACGGCCGATTTTTGCCTTATTGTTATCTATTACAGAGAGGCTGAATAGAGCTGCAGCCGAATTCTCCCTGGCACCATCATTTCCTGTCTGCAAAACATGGATAAGTGATTCTATGGCTCCTGCTTCCGTAATCAAGGCCTTGTTGGCGTCATTAATTGACAAATTCAGTAGAGCTGTCACAGCATGTTCTTGTGTTATCTGTATGTCTGAATATAGCAGTGAGAGTAAAGGCCGGATAGCTCCACACTGCCCTACAATGATACGGTTTTCCATGTTATGCTTAGTACATAGCCTCAATTCTTCTGCAGCGGCAGTCTGCGTTTCATTTGATCGACTGTGGAGGTCTTCAATCAACTTATTGACATGAGATGTGGTGGTCAGTTCATCAGATCCTAAGTTGGAAACAGGATGGGAATCGACTTTTGAATGGCTAGTATTATTATTCTTAGTATCCATATTTCCAATCTCCATCGGTCCGATTTTTGATCCAGGGCTTTGAAGTTGCTTTTCTGATAACCAAGGAGAAATTCCTGGTTCTTTTTTTGCAAGGGAAGCAGGACATCCATTAGTAATTTCTCCAGACAACTCCACATTTTGATGCTTATTAGATATCCGAAGCATCTCTTTTGAAAATGGATGTACATAATCAGTACTAGAAATAGAACTTGAAAATGATTCACTCCTGCTGTAACTACATGAAGGTGCAGGGGATTGTTGCTCAAACTTTTCTGTCTCTCCACTCTGGCTTCCATTGGATTCTCCACTTAATCTGAAAGCGTTATCACCCTTTTTCTTCTCAAATGCATTTCCAGTTTGAAAAGATGATCTTGAATTGGAATTGCTACTATGTAAAGAAGCAAAACTACACACACGATCTAAATCATGATGCAATAAACGATCTGAAGGGGACGAAATATGGGCAGAATTACTGTGTTTCGAGTTAATGGAAAGTTTGACATTATTTTCCTCACACCAATTTGCTATCATAGCTTTAACAGTATAATTGGGAATGAGATTTGTATGCGTAAGTCTTTGATGAGTCTTGGGACAAACAGTCAGACCGTGATCAAGCCACTTTTGGATGGATTGCCTCTCATATGTTTGACCTGAAGCCACAATAACAGGATCCAACATGAGTTCCAATGATAAAGGACATCGAAAGTATGGTGGGATTGAGACACTACTTTTGACTTCAGAGCACTCAATTTTCATTACATAATCACGTAAATTGCACATAAGATTCACAATTTGGTTAATTTCATCCATGTTCCCTTTGGTTTTATTGCCTTCAGCATTCAATCTTTCCTTTTCCACAGCAATACTTTCTTTCAGGAGTTCCTGGTTTGATGTAAATTCAAGTAACTCTATCATTTCCTTTAGATGTTCATAGCAAGGTTCAATATTATCCCTTTGATTTCTCAGTGCTTCTTCTATATAGATCATTGCTTGTTCCTTCTTAAGACACTGGAGTTCTTGTATATAGTGCTGAAAAAGTTGCTAGCAATTAGTCTCGTAATTTTATTGATCAAGAAGACACTAAAAAAAAACTGATAATAACTTTTCCTTCCAAACACAGTAGTTTGATTTTTTCCCCCTCCTTTTCCTTGGGAGGGGCATCAGATATGAGAATAATGATCAGGAAAAAAGTAACTTCCAACCATGGACATACCTGAAGATTAGCCAAAACGGAAACTGATGCAGGTGACTTTAGGAATCTAACTATCATATGACAAATCTTAAGTGAAGCGCCCTGTAACTTAATCAACAATTCCCCACTTTGAAGAACCTGAAAATAGAATAATCCCAACAAAACAGTTAAGAGTTTGCAATCAACCTTTCCCAAAGAAGAAAGAGATATTGAGGAGGTATTGGTGGTTCATTTTTTCCTTTCAACCTTGTTCAAATGCCAACAAAGAGTCTTAGGATCTTAAACAAAAAAAAATAACAGTTATTACTGAATAATGGTGTTAGTTTGAGTATAAGACTTAAGTAATTACTTACACTATGAATCTTGCTCATCTTTGAGTACCAATTTTCAATGAACTCCCTAGCTTCATTAACCCGAATGTCCAATTCTTCACATTCTCTATACAGATTTTCATCCAAAGGGATTTTGTAATCCGCAACATCATCAAACACGGGTTTCAAATGCTTTAACACACCAACCATATTATTAATGTTCTTCTGAACAGGCATAGGTTTCACTGTTTGGCAAGAAACTAGATGAATGAATCGAGAAATGCTGTTGATAAGACATTTAACTGAAGTTGTATCCGTTTGACCTGCTTTGATAAGACCATGTAACAAACTAATATTACAAAAACGATTAAAAAATTAAAAAGGAAACATTTGTAATATGTACCAGGGAATCAAGTTGAATTTTAAGATAGCCTCATGTTTTTTTGGCTAAAATGCAGGTAACCCCCTCTAGCACTAGACCAACTGCAGAAAAACTCCCTACGTTTCAAAACTCAGCAGCTTGGCTTCTTAAACTTATCAAACAATGTAGAGTAGTATAAATTTAACCCTTATGCACAGTTTGGTAAGTTCAAGGAGAGTTGCTAAGTCTTGAACCATATGAAAGTTTTCTTCAATTGACCTATAATTGAAGGGGATCCCTTGCATTTTAGCCTTTATTATTCATTCATTTCCAGTTCTGACTTTCCAACAACAATTAGCAATTAAAAGTAACTAGACTCTATTATTGAGTAATATTCTAACTTTTAGTACCACGTGTTTGTGTCCATGCATAAACAAATATCAGCAATTAAAGACTCAAATACATAAGCATTTTTGAATGTCCAGCTAAAGTAAATAAGAGTAATAGATTTGCATGAAACCAACTGAAACAAAAACGAAAGGCAAATGGATTTCACTTGCAGGCAAAACGGGGTCTAGTACAAAATTAGAAAGAGATTATCAATGATTCACTAAGAGAGGCCAAATGAAATAGCTGATACAGGCCTACTCCAACAAATTCTCCTAATTCAATAACAAAGTAAACTCAAATGATCCTAATCTAACTTTCAAACAGAGTTTTCATCTTCTAGAATCATATATTAATAATAATAATAACATACTCCAAATCACTCCCTCTTCTAGACAACTTCTCCCTACCTAGCTTTTCCACCAACCAGTTATCTTTCTATAACCAACACAACAAATCACTCACAAAGAGCTTCAACAACAACAACATAGCAAAAGGTACACTCTTGTTAAGGAATTTCTCAAACGTATAACACCCTCGCTAATCCTCACAAAACCCAGAAACCACCCAAAACTCATACTTTTGGTAAAAAATATCAGAATATCCCCAATGAATCAAAAACTAAAAAAGGGCACCTAAAAAAGCCATAAAAACATTAAAAAAAAAGAAGCTTTGGATAATTGCATTTGCATACCTATATGCATGGTTCTGAAACTCAAACGCTGCTACACAGGTAAAAGAGATCCTGATCAATTCCAAACCATGAGGATTGAAGTTTCCATAAGCAAAGTGATTAATGAATTCCAATGGTCACTGAAGGCCTCTCTCTTCATTCATGGCAGTGTTTCCTAACATAGCTACCTGGGAAGCCTGAGGCAGAGGGACCAACAACTTCAGGGAAATTTTGATCAAATTAAGAAAACAAAATAAACATAGAAAACAGATAAAAGGTTAAAGTGGTGGGTCCTTAAAATTTTAATATGGTTGTAGATTTGTTGGATTTTGTGGGAAAAATTTAATTAAGAACATAATACCAAAATTAATACTGGATTTGAGATGTCATTCATTAGATTAGAGATGCTTCTTTTTGTTTCTTTATAGAATTAGAAGAGAATAAAGATATAATAATCTATAAACACCAAATATAGGGAAATATTTTCTATGTTCCAGATCACCCAATAATTTGGTGCTCCTCTCACAACACAAATTTTTTCTTTCCTTTTTTATCCCTGTTACTTTTCTTCTTTTCCAATTTTATCCTCACATTTACACTAAGGGACCACCTAAAAAATGGTGGTCCCGCCACACAATAAATTCTCTCCAAATATAGACATTTTTGGAAGGATGGAAATGGAATGAATTATGAGTCATGATTTTTATTGTTTTAGAGACATTCTTATTTATTTTTTATAATAATTGATATTGTTTCTAAAAATTTTCTGGTTGGAATATTAGTACAAAATTTTCCATATCTATATACCAGGGGTTTTCTATCTCAATTGCTGGATGAGAATTTCAAATCTACAAATTTTCTTGCATTTTTCAGTATGAGCGGACTGCAGATTTTATTTTTCTTTCTCTACCCTTTTTTTTTTTTTTGGCATACCATTTTTCGTTTTGACAAAATGGGAAACAGTGATCACTTTACACCAAAAAGAAAAATAAAATAATAATGGAAATAATGTCTTATGCATAAGTCATTATTTTTCACTAATTGCATAAACAATTTTTAAATTTGTCTAAACATAAAATAGGCATCGCTTATATATTTTTCACTATTTTTTATGATGACATTTCATTGATCGTGCCTTTCATGTTATTATAAAATTGTTTTATAGTAAACTCTATAGGAAATATATTTTTATTTAAAAGATAATTTTAAATTTATATATATATATAATTTCTTTTTGACATAATATTATACTTATAATGTGAGTCATTATATTTATGAAAAATGAAATTATATTTATGAACTTTCAACATAATATTATTTTTGTGGAAAACTTTTGATGGAATATTATTTTAGTCGAAAACTTCGACGGAATATATTTTTCGTCAAAATTTTCATATTTAATTTTGACGAAATATTTTCTATCAATAATTAAGACTTTTCTAGTAGTGACATAAATGTGTGATATCTTACACATAGTTGTAGTCTATGTAGTACCGATACTGACACGAGACACGGGACACGATACGACACGACAATCCGACACGTTAATACTAAAAAATGTCAGATTTCGACATGTTAGGACACGTTTTGATATTGAGTAATATTTTTAATTTATATTGCATATATTAAATAATTTAACAAAAAAGTAAAGTTAAACCTATAATACCCATTAATTTTGCAAAGAAACATAAGATATAACAAATATTTATATTAAATTCAATAAAACAGTAATAATATTCCAACGAATATAATAGTTAGAACTAAAAATGCAACGTAACGCAACCTTTAAACCTTTTTTTGAGTTTCTACAACGCGCGTTGAAGTGTCGGGAAGTGTCGGATATGACACGTCAGGATTTTTAAAGTGTGATACTTCATAGGCCGTAATCATTCCTCACATAATAACAAGGGTTTTATAATTCTTATGTTAAATGAGAGTTGAAATCTTATGTTGTAGAGATAAAAAGCATATGAGACCCATGTGTTAAAAAAAATTATATGTAGGACCCATATCAACACGGAAATCAAAGGTGTGTAGAAAAATTTGAATTCTGATGTTGAACGGGGATTATAAAACCCTAATAACAATTCAATGGCGGCAGCTTTATCCTTTGTTGTTGTATATTCTCATAAAGTTACACCAATAATGTCCATATCCTCATGATCACATCAATAATATTTGCGTATCGAAAGACCTAAATAATCCTTAGATCACTTATACTGTGGATAATAAATAAAAAATTCATATTCAATATACTGATCTTTTGGCTTTATATTTTTTTCATACAAGTTGAAAATAATGTAAGAATCTTGATGCATAAATATCATCGCCCCCCCCCCCCCCCCCCCCCCCCCTTTCTCTCTCTTCCCAAACTATAACCCCAGAAAAGCCATTTACTTTCCTTATGTTTTTCCCCCTAAAAGCCCATCAATATTTGATCTAAACTGAATAAGAACAGAGAACACTCATTATATAATGACTAACTATCAAATGATCAGAAGGTTAACGATAGGTTGATCCTAACCTTTATATGCATACCCCTCTTTTTTTCTTTTTTAAAATAATGCTAAACACACATAAATTACCTAACATCTAAACAGTTTTGTCATCAAATTATAAATGGTTTCACCACTTTTTTATTCACTTTAAATATTATGTCACATATTCTAGACATGGAAGAGACGTAATCTTTAAAGATGTGCAACTTAGCAAGTATTTTTTTACTTTTACTTTTTACTTTTTTTTTTTAACTTTATACACCTCTCAAAAACAATATGTTGGGAACTCAATTCCCTCAAATTCGGCTAAGAAGTCTTTACGGAAGTCAAACATCGAATTAGGAGTTCGGCTCTTCAAAGTCGGCAAGCGTAGCGGAAAAACGAAAAAACAGAGATAGAAGAACACAACATATTTTAACATGTGAAAACCTTATCCAATGAAAGAAAAAAAAAAGAGTAAAAACCCATGAGACACTAGTCCATAATCAATCTTTCACTATGAAAATAATGGGTTACAAAATATCAAGCATCACCATCAATGGTGGTACACTCAAACCTCACCTACAATGATGGTTTTTTCTCAAACTTCCTTAAAGAGGTATCACACTCAAGCTTCGAGCTCTCAAAATCAAAGCTTTGAGTTTTGATTCAAAACTCTCAAATCTCACAAGTGAGCTTTTTCCTTTTTCTAACTTACCTTCATCCCATAACTAGTGTATTTATAGGGAAAAGAAGAGGTTTAGAGTTTTAGGATAAGCTTTGGACTTAGCATTAAAGAGGAAACCAACACAATTAAGGGGTGCCTTCTATAACATCTCTCCTCGTTATCCTTCACAAAACCCCAAATTTGGGTATTAATTGAGAACTTAAAAATGTCTCTTAGATTAAATTGCTTATTTTATTTGCCGTATACATCAGGGTTTGTATTGTTGATCATTAAAGGACTTGTTCCCCAATCTCCTCCTTCCTCCATGTGAGTGATTAAATTTGGATAAAAACAACAACATTAAAGAGTAAAGAAACTCATGTCACAGTTACTTAATCAGTAGTCCCCAATTCACAAGCTTCTTTGATGGCTAAACTTTTAAATTGAGCCCTTCCTGCATGTGAAAAACGAATATTCTGCTTCCTTTTTTTCTCTAACGGCACTTGCTGACTCCTACATTGAGTGATGATGATGACAAAAATGTTTATGTTGGAAGCAAGTCACACGTGATGTTTATATTTCCAAAGCTGTCTCTCACTCTCTCCCTCCATTGAACCCGTGCTTGTTTTTCCTTGAGAAAGATTCCTGGTTTCCAAAGCCCTCTAATTTTGATGGGAGTGATCCTCTTTATTTAACACGATTATGTCATATGAAAAAATCATAACCATACAAAATTGAATCAATGATAATAAAGGAATAGAGAGAAAATATATTGATATAAAATCATCACTATTGATTCATCCTATGATTAGAATTCTCTTGTATGTCATGCTCATGTTAAATAATCCATGAAAGGATTCATTTCCAATTTTGACATATTAATGAAGGGTTTTATGTTTATTATGTAGTAGAAAAAGTGATTGTGTAATGTTATAGAGATTCGTTTTACGTGTCATATTTTATTTCTTTTTTTTGTTTTAAAATGTGTGGGCCCCACAAAGTGTTGTGTGTAGGAAAGTTTGTTGTGTTATGTTAAAGGATAAAATGAAAACTCATTAATGAATTATGTTATAACCCTGCAAGAAAATATAGAAGCTGTTTTTCCACACACACACCCGAATATGGAAGAAACCTACCTTCTGTTTTCCTATGTCCTCTCAAAAGTTATTACTATTGATAAATTACTACATAAAATTGATATTATACAAGGATTGATCAAAATGAAGATATCTAATGTGCCTGAAGGATTTATTTAACAAGAATTAACACAAAAACTATAATATTGAGCATTTAGAAACAATACACTTGAAATCTTAATTACTATTCTACTTTAAAAAAATAATAATAATTCTTCATTGCAAAAGAGACGATTTTGTACATAAAACAGAAAAGAAAATATATAATCAGAGTTTATTTATTGCCTCTTTGAAAAAATAAAAATAAAACAACAATCGATTTACTTCAAGTTTCTTTGAATTATATTATATTAAATTTAAATTTAAATTTAAAACTAAACAGATTAGCTGAAAACATAAGAAAACTGATAGATAAATTTGTTTTCCTCATAAACTATTTCAGACGAGTTTGGTGAATTTTAATTGGGATTGAACAAATGTGCTTAGCACATTTAAATTTGGTCCTTACTCCTTAGTAGTTCATTCAGTCAGCGACAAATTCATCTAATTCATATCCGGAAAGCAAGGAACTTTAATAGTGACATAAAAAAGATGATTTATCTGAAGTATTATCACCAAGACCCCAGAATTAAACGCTTAGCAATGATGAGCCTAGTGTTAGTTGGACATCACAGCTTTTTAACATTGAGCAGCGAACAAAATGAAAATAGTTGGAACCATGCTTGCTGAACGCTCCCTTTCATTGTCCCTGATCACTAACACGTTACACATAAAAACAAAAAAAATATTTTAATGAATTATTTTTGAATAAAGAAAATCAATTGATATTTAATTAGGATTTTAAAGTATCGTAAAAAAAGTCACGTAATATTCGATTAGGATTTTAAAATATTGTTTTAGAGTCCGTCCAAATCCGGTTGTATTCAATTAGGATTTTAAATAAAAGAAAAATATTCTTGTGGTATTCAAAATTCTGACGATTTAAATGAATTTTCTATTAGTGTGGATTTTATAAGATATTTTAGTGAAAAGTATAAATAACATATCTCTCTTACAATCTCACCCTAATCCTTGAGATTTTTTTATTGAGTGTCTCACAATCAAAGTCAAGATATGTTCTTTTTGGACTCTAGTATATTTTCTCTATTTTTATCATTCCTTCTTATGCTATTTTTCTTCATGATTAACGGATGATATATGGTTGTGCTTGTTAACATTTCTCGTTATGCTTGTCGTCTCTAATGATGTGCTACATTTTGTTTGGTATAGTCGTAGCACTGGTAATAGTTGACGATAAACATGTTTAATAAACAATATATTGCCGATAAAAGTTTCTCATGACTTTTTATGCACAATATTTTTTTTAGTACAAATGCACCATATTAGCCACGAAATCCGAGAAAAAATTTCAATGTTCATTTGTTGAATAAGAAGGGGGAACGCTATTGCTATTGCATACCTTCTCAACTGAGTTAAAAAAGCTACTCAACAATGTTAAGTATTCTCATACCATAATAAATGCAAGTTACTATTTGACAAGACAATGATCATAAGAATAATGCCCATTGCACAAAACATATGCCAGTTTTTCACTTTATGATCTATTAAATTAAGATAAATACATTTGCATTTACTATACATAATTTCATATAATAATTTTAATAAATTTTTTTGAAAAATATTGATTAAAGTGAAATAAAAAAAATTTAAATTTAAATATAAATAACATGTTCCATCACACTAATAGCATGCAAAGATATCAAAAAGTTTTAATGCATTTTATGCATATAAATTTGTAATTTCATTATTTTTCTTAAAAATCACATTTGAATATTTGTTAAAAGTTCATATGATTTTTTAAATTTTTATAAATTAATATTATCCTTTCAAATCGTATAAATTCTATTAAAATCCTTTAAGATCTCATATTATAAAATCTTAATTGTAAAAAAAGTCTTTAAAAAATCTTTTAAAATCTATAAGATTTTTATCTCAAAATAATTTTTTAAAATCCTAATTCAATACTCCACATTTAATCAACTACGGTTGGAACTTAATGAATCATATATGGGTTAAGTGTGTATACTTTTAAAGGACTCAAATTATGTACTTTTAAAGGACATAAATTATGTCATTTTAATTTTTAACACTATATACTACATATAGTCATAATTATAATATAAAAAGTTATTTTTTTCCCTCTCCATGTCATCTGAAGTGACTAAAAAGAGAGGAAAAAAAACTTTTCATATTATAACAATATACTATCCGTAATACATAATATTAAAAATTATGTGCCCTTTTAAAGGACACAGGTTATGTCCTTTTAATTTTTAACACTATATACTACGGATAGTGCATAATTATAATATAAAAAATTATTTTTTTCCCTTTCCATCTCATAAGTGACTGAAAAGAGTGAAAGAAAAAAAAAAACTTTTCATATTATAACAATATACTATCCGTAATACATGATATTAAAAATTAATAGAACACAATTTATATCCTTTAAAAGAACAAAAAAAAAAAAGCACAGTATACATATTTGATAAAAATTCAGCATAAGACAATTTTTTTCTGAAACAATGTTTTACTCCAATTTTAATGCAGGCCGCTTCAAATTTTCCAGTTGGAAAGAGAGAGCCAATAACTTAATATGTAGCTAAGGACATCATAACACCACCATCCCATACTCATGCAAAAATTAAAAAATTGCTTCATTCTTGCTCTACTTCAAATAAAATTCGCAAGAAAAAGAAAGTAATGCATAGCTACCAAACAAACAAGTTAGAGCTAGTCTGGACAACAGTTTACAGCTTGTTTGTTTCAAATTTTGAAACATGGCAAAAAACTGTTTGCTGTTGACAGGAATGTAAAGCAAACAAGATGCTAGGCTTTGTGATTCTTGAACATCTCATCAACATCAAGTTCCACTGCCAACACCGGGGAATCCCTTCTCATGCTGAAATGACTGGCAAAGGAGTAGAAGAATATATCAATATATCAATAATCAAAGGACACATCCACCCATGCATTCGAAATTAGGTTCAGAAATTTAGTTCACCTGTTCAGCACACGGCCATGCTCCACAGCATTTTGCAGGCAATATATGACTCTGCCTACAATATCTGTCATGTTAACTGGACCAAATGATCGACTGTCATTTGCTTCCTGCCATATTACAAAGAATTATTCCATGTTCTACAACCATTTAAGGAGTTAAAAACAAAGCAACTTGGTGCTATAAAGTTCATGCTCTGAATTGCACTTACAAGAGCCTAATTACAAGAATCGAACATGTGACTGCTGGGTCACATGGCGACAACACTAACAATTGTGCTAAGGCTCTCTTATCGAGTCAAAAGACAAAAAAAAAAGAAAAGAAAAAACTCCCCATGAGACCCTAATTTACGAGGATAGAGATGAGGGAAATCCATATACATAGCCTTACTTTTACATTTTTGCAGAAAAGTTATTTCCTAACCTTTCATGCATACAAGAGCAGCTTTACCACTAAAAATCATTATTGATAAAAAAAAAAAAAACTAAGATTTCTTTTGTTACTATTAAAGTTGGGTTTTATAATTCTCATTCAACATGAGAATTACAATTTTCCTACACACTTCGATTTCCGTGCTGACATGGGTCCTACATATAATTTTTTCCAACACATGGGTCCCACATGTTTTTTTATCTCTACAACATGAGATTTCAATTCTCCTTCAACATGAGAATTATAAAACCCATTAAAGTTATTATGAATCACTTCACTAGTTCTTCTCACCACTCTCGCTGCTGTTAATGGACATTTTTGTGGATTTCAGTGATAAAAAGTAGGGAGAGAACTAAAGTGCCAAGACTAAAAGAATGTTTGCTTTATCAAATTGAATAGAATACCAGACAGGATAATGAGGAAAAAGGATCCAAAACTAAAAGAAAGAGTGTTTGCATGTGATATCACATTGCTTGAATTTTACTCTATAAATTCCCTGTTTCAACATCAATACAAATTATAAAGCTTTTTGAATAGTGGCAGAGGTAATGGTAAAATTTCTAAGAAAATATAATGATTAGTATTTGCCATATATATATTTAGAGGTAAGAGGAAATAGTCTTTGACCAATCTCACATATATGGTGGAGATTAAAAGTTACTTAAAGGTTGCACGACCACCAAAAAAAACTACCAAGATTTTATATCCTAATGTTGACTATAAGTGAATGATCTAAAGTCAGGATTTGCTCCTCTCACTCTCACAATAAGATACTCCTGCCAATTGAATATGCTCCACACACACACACATATAAAAAATTCGTTACCACAAAAGTGAGCAGTTTACCTTGGCTTTCAAATTTTTATTGTCAGCCACTACCCAGCATTGATCCTTCTCAAGAACAAAGGGTTCATCCTTCTCATTAGTAGAAAGCATTTCATAACCTTCAATGGCAGTTAATCTTCTGACTAGATAGTTATCTGTCTTCTCAGGATCCTTCAAGATCACTACATCTCCTACAAAAACGTGCCTGTCAAAGAAACATGTATATCACCAGCAAATAATTACAATGTGAAAGCATAGAGTAATGAACTTAAGATGAAAAAATCAACCATCAGTTTAACATTTTTGTGGAAATCTAAAAAAAATGACAAAAATAAAAGGGAGCGAGGACGAGGACCACCTCATTTTTTTTATTTATGTATTTATGTATTTTTTATTTTTATTATTTTTTGAGGGGGGAGGGGGGGGGGGGGGGGGGGGTTGTAAGACTCATATCATACCATCCAATATCCACAGACCATAATAACCAAGAAGATAACAAAAAAAAAATCTACATATAACCACCTCAGTGACAAGTAAAAAGTATATCACACCACAGGATGCTACCATATTTAAAAATAGCATATGTAAGTGCAAACAAATAACTGAAATGGATCTTCACAACAATCAAGATATAATTTGTCAACAGGTAAGAACCACCGAATGGTTTCAACTTTCAACTTTCAACTTTGGAACAGATAAACCAGGGTAAGCTAGCGCTCAAATTTAGACATTGTAGGAGTTTTGTAAAATGGGAGAATTTTATTAACATACAGAAAGTCAAATTTATAGTTGATACCCCAACTAACCTGGTAACTCAAATTTACCATGCCATTCATTTTGTCACAACAAAAACGAAGACCGCCAGTTATAAACTCTATTCAATTTTTAAGTATTTGTCCAATCATTCAAGAACAATTACTTAAACAAGAACATTCACAGTCATTAATCTTTATGGGCCACTTATCTACGGGAAACCACCATGTTGAATGATAAAGGAAAAGAGAGGCAATGTTTAAATCTGTGTGTATCAATAACAAAGTAGAAACTCTATTATATAAAGCGACAATAATAATTACATAAGACTAATATAACAACATGAGACTTTTAATCAACCTATTTTCAATGCTTCTAATATTCCCCCTCAAGTTAAAACTTACTAATCAACCAAAAAATATATTTGGGCTACACGAAAACACAGATGCAAAGTTAACTCAAGAATGCTGGAGACATCGGAGAGATGAAAAATGCTGGAGAGGAAACTCAGGTGGCTGGAACGACCATCAAATAGTTGGTTGAAAAATATTGTATAATCAAGGAAGAAGAGACTTCGGTAGAATGACCATTAGCAAACACGTCTTGGTAAACAAGTATACACAACAAGAACTAAAACTTCTCCAAGTTCATCAAGAACAACATTTGGAGGATTCAACCAAAAGAAAACTTAGGACACCCAACCAAAGCACGTCCAGGCAACCCAGATACGGTGGTCATTGGCCGGAAAACTCGTTGGAAAAGTTGTCGGAGAAGATGCAGACAACGGCCTGAAGGTCAATCAGGTGACCGAAGATGCAGCGAGCATTGGATTTGAGGAGACGCTCCAGATCCGGTGGTCACCAAAGGAAAAAGTATTGAAAATAATGAGAAAGCAAAATGCAACTATGGACAGTTTACCTGAGATGCAACGGAAGAAACTAATAAGAGAAGGTTGACGATAGTTAACATAAAGTTTCAAATATTAGGGAACTCGGCAGCAGAAAAGTGACAGGACAGGTTAGGGAGGATGGAACACTCATACCATGTGGAAAAATGAGACAAAAAGAGGAAATGTTTAAATTTGTATGTGTCAATAGCACAACAAAGACTCCATTATATTGAGTGACTATAACAATAACATAAGACTAATATAACTATGTGACTTCTATCAACCTATTTTCTATACTTATAACCATGGTTGTCAAGATCAAGATCTTACCTAAGATCGAAATATGGTAGGAAGATCGGGTAAATTGTGAGATCACCAAGGATCGTAAGATCATGCATTCCCAATTTTAATTATATAAAATAATACATATGCATATAAAATAACATCTAAATCACAACTTTAATCATAAAAGATAGCAAATATAAAAGACAACAAACTCCAAAAACATTATTACAAGTTGTAATATTTAAAATAATGTCTATAACAGCAATGGCAATGAGTTGTACTTATAATATATTCCAAAAAATTATTATGGGATGTACTATTTATTATTTCAAAAAAAAATTGATGTATCAATAATACCTCCATAATTCAGCTTCATATGAATAGAAGACAGAGGTTGCTATAAAAATTAACAAAGCATGGCACATGTCAAAGACACAGGTTGCTAGTTCACAAGAAAGAAAGCAATCGAAGATAGATGCAGAGGAAACAAAAAATAACCCAGTCCCAGACACATATGGACATACTAGTCACAGAAGAAGGAGAGGGTCGTACTTGCACAAGCCAATCATAGTAGCAAAACCTAACTCAGTCCAGTGGCAAAAGAAGGAGAGAAACACAATTCAGTCGCAGGAGAGAAACGCGGAAGATGAAGAAGATGCAGTTGTATGCGGCCTCACAATTGCAAGTAAGGAGAGTTAGGGTTTAGAATTGGGAATTTGGGATTAAATGAATTCAGGACATGGGTTACATGAATTTGGGTATGGTTTTTCACCCAATTGCTGGAATGATAGGATCAACTGATCCCACCAATTTTACAATTCATCTTCACGATCTTAACAACATTGCATATGACACACTATATGAACTCTAAAAGTGATGTTATTGATAATGCATTAAAAAATAACAAATAAGCAAAACATAATGGATTATAGCAAAGATAGAATCATTCAGCCAAAAGTATACTTTTTGTTAACGATGCATCAAACCTGATCTAGGTCTTATTTTCATGAATATTAAAATCATTCATTACTACATAAGTTCTGATTAAATGTGGACCATATGAAGTGGATAGCACAAACTAAACAAACAGATGGTTAATTAGTGTCACTATGAAACCATAACATAAAGTCAATTGAAACCAAATAACTATATTCAATGAGAATTTAGAAATTTATGCATGTCAGATTGCTTTCAGAAAGACTAGCTCACTAGAGTGACACAAAGAAGAAAATAAACAATCAAAAAGAGGTAAAGAATACGAAGAACCAAGAATCCATCAAAGAATTAAAGAAACATAGTTTAAAAATTAAACAAATAGTTTTCTTTCATCAGCCTGAACTATATATATCTTCTATTCACTAATGCTGAAGAAGAGAAGTACAAAGAACTAATACAGAGAAAATGGTGTCTCTTAATAACACAGACTCAGCATAAGAGAAAATGACATGTGAAATGTACATTTCTTCTTCCCTTGTACACTCTATACAACTTTAAAAGTTCACCAATACCAATGTATGACATGCAAGTAGTCAAAAAGTACTGGTCTATACATAGATGGTGAGAAGAAAACGAATGATTAAAGCAACATAGTAAGATAGGCAAATAAAATCAGATAAAGTTTATTATGTATAGCATCTTATATTCAAGAAAAATTGTATGATGACAACAATTTTCCTCCAAAATTTCCATAGGAGTTAAATTTAAAAACAAAACATAGGAGTAGTTAATCTCATCAGAGGTTATTTTCTTCCTATTGGTGTCAATTCAAAGTTATTATATGCGGACTGCGGCCTGTCAAAGACAACCCTGAATAATGCTATAGGGCTATAGCGGGTTGTGGTTGCGGTTGGGGAATAGATCAATAGAAAAATCCTAAAATCCGTTAACTGTATTATTCTGTTTCTATCAATAAAAAAAATAAAAAAATGCTATTAAAACAAGGATACGGACAGTGGCAGAAGCATCAACAAGAAACAAAACATTCTTCAATACAAGTAACACAACAAATTATTAAAAAAACAATGACACCAAATAAAAAGGTGAAAAGGTAGCCAGTAGCCACTGAGTTTTGTTGCCTCTGATTTTAACATTTTATCTTATGTTCTCATTATTAATAACTAGTCTTTGCAGTGCCAATACTTCTATGGATCATGTACTGAATTTAGTGTATGGAAATTCAATTATGTAATTTTACTTTTATATATTGGCTTTGTCCCCACTAAACATAATTTCTGGGTCTGTCACAAAGGAAAATGCAGGAAAAATGCAGTTTTATTATCACAAGTATATGTAGACAAATGCAGTTAATAAATTTGCTCTAAGGAAATTCTAAGGAGTCTATAACACAAAGATAATGACAAAGAGAGAGAAGCAGAGAGAGGCAGAGAGCTTAAAAGTAAATAATACCAGATAAATAATAAAATATTCTTTTTTTAAGAAAAAAACAGAGGCCTGATAGCATGCAAACGAGAGAGGCAAAGACAATGGAGAGAGTGCGAAAGAGGCAGAGACAATGGAGCGAGAGAGACAGAGAGGAAAGGGAGACTTGCGTGCGGCAGTAAGAGGGAGTGGGTTAGGGTTAAACCGAAAAAAGACGAAAAAACCCTAAAGATATTTGTTACACTTTTAAAATGAGGGCAAACTCGACCTTTTGACTTAAAAAACCCTTATGTACTGACGCGGCGCGATTTGGCCTCGACTTGCAGCCACAACAGCTGCTATTGCGTTTTGGTGTGGCGCGGCGCCACAAAGAGCAACAAGCGCGGCTATTGCAGCGCAATTGACTACTATGTGTCAATTATTAAGAAAGAGGGTACAAAATATGAAACTGAATGTTGAAATCAAGATGCGAAAAAAGTACTGTTATAAGATGTCATGTGACAACATTAAGATTATGACATGGAATGGATATGTGATATCAGAAGAATGAGACCTCTCCAGCATAAAATTGCCCATATCAGCCAACCGACATTACGAATAATTACTAAATTTACAAAATTGAAAGTGTATGCTGCACAATGAATATGATTACGCTGGATCTGCAGTTGGTAATTTCCGAACAAGAAGAGTTTCTCCTTTTCCAGCAATAGTAGGGGCCATCTCCTCTCCTTTATTCCAGTGCAAGTATGTCAACTTTCCTTGAAAAAAATTCTTCCAAACAAAGTCACGTAGTAACTCTCTATTCGTGAATTGACCTCCTTCATAGTTCTGCACATCATTAAATCAGTCAGAAAAGACTTATAACGTAGGGGATTTTAAGTGCTAATATTTTGATACATTGATGCAAAATAAAGTGTAAGGAAATAATATTTGCAGTTTTGCTCAACAGTAAAACTTAAACGACTAGGAAACCTATTCTGGACTGGGATTCGGATCCCGCTTACCAACCCAATGGGCCCTCAGCTGAAAGGCAGGTGGATCCCAGGGACAACAAAACCCTTTCTAGCCCCATACATGATAGCAGTCTCTAGAGGGCTGACCGAATCTCAATAGACAGGAAATAGGGGATAAAGGGATAGAATCCCTTTATGATATCAATCAATCCCCAATAAAAGGGAACCGAATCTCAGATGGATTGCTTCAAACAACCACACCTCAATATAAAAGGTTTAAGCCACTCACATATGCATCATTGACACTTGTGCTTCACTAGGGCAAACCCTAACTTGAGCAGAATGCCTTTGCAGCTACACCATCTGTCTTAAACCTGACTCTAGGACAGAACAAAACCCGTTACTTTAAATACCTCTGCTTAGTTGATAACTTCCCAATTCTTCCAAATGTCTCACATTGAGGTTCTATTTTATAGCAAAAACAAAGGCAGGACCTAGGGTAGCTACCTCACTTCTCATATCCAAGCTTTAAGTATGGTCTTTCACACAGTTATGCTTCAAATATTCCCTCAGATAAATCATCTTAATTTCAAGTAGTAAACGATTAACAACATATGAAATGATTAACAACAAAAAGAATAGTTTTTTTCCAATGAATCCCAGCATTCAAATGAGAGAAAAAATAATAATAATTGGGATCCCGAATCGTATAAATTGGATACCCATTTATATCATAATTCGAAACCAGTAACCACTCATGAAAAAAAAAATTAAAGAAAAAATCAATAATCATCACAATTCTGGTTAGTAGTGATAATAAGCAACAATACAAGTATGTGATGAATAATTATTTTTTTAAAAAAATGAAATTTAAGAGAGGGTTGGAGCTGGAGAGGGAAAAGACCTTCAAGCCAAGAGAGAGGGAGTATTCGAACTTGTGAGCAACGTAGCGAAACCATGTTGACAGAGAAACCATTGCAGACACCACCACTCACCACTCTGCACTTACTTTCAGTTCAGCGAACAAGAACCCCTTCTCTTTGATTAAACCCCTCCTATCAAATGTTTTCGAGTGCCGATTTATTTTTCTCTTTTTCTTTTTCCGATTCTTATGGGAATATACATATATATAGAGAGGGAGAGAGAGACGATGACAGTGCGGAAGGGCAGTTTCAGTAAATATAAGAGCTTTCAAAAATCACATTTATTCGGTTAATCAAATTTTATTTTTATTTTTTGGTGTGTAAAACGAGATACTCGCGGTCAATCTCCTCCTGCCACCTTTTCTTCAAAGTACACAACTCTAAAACTAGCTTTTCATTAAATCGTTATTATATGAGAAAGAATGACATTAATCCCTCGAGGATAAGGCGATTTTCCACTAGTTGGACTCTTTGACCGTCCGTTATTTTTCCATACTCTATGCATCCATTTAGTATTGGATGACAAAAAAATTTATGGATACTTGACAGAGGAAAAACTTTTTTTATTTGGAAATTTGATTTTCAGAAATATAATGAAAATATTCGATAATATCCAAAAAT
Organism: Gastrolobium villosum; assembly: GCA_032173675.1. Taxonomy (NCBI): domain Eukaryota; kingdom Viridiplantae; phylum Streptophyta; class Magnoliopsida; order Fabales; family Fabaceae; genus Gastrolobium; species Gastrolobium villosum. The sequence continues at coordinate 165,155 of JAVKPL010007961.1, read as the reverse complement.
TAAAAATTTTAAAAAATCTAATTTTCCAAAAATCTTAGAAAATACCGGCTACCAAACATCTAAGGGTATTTTGTTTTGCACGGGTCCCAACGGCTTTGAGTCCAGCTCTTTCCCCATGTAGAACAAGTTTTTTTAAATAAAATAAAGAGTTCTGCCCTTTCTCTTTGGGAACTTCGACGACATGCCACGTGGCACAATCTCAGCTATCGGATTTTCATCCTCTATCCTATAAATAACACATCATTTATTCACAATTCATTCTCTCCTTTTCCAATAATCATTACTCATTAATCATCAAGCATTATGTAAAATCCCTACATATAATTAATTATATATACCTATGTTAGGATAACACAAAGTAATAATTTGAAAAAGTATAACAACTATTTAATGATAAAAAAGGTTCACTTTTTTTCTACAGCATATAAGTTTTCTACAGTTACTTATTGCAGATAAGTTATCTGCAGTAAGCCCAATACGACGTTATTTTGGGGCAGAAATCATGGTATTTTTGTAATTTTAATTTATTTCAGGGTTATAATAGTCTTTATATTTATAATTTTTAAAGATTTCAATACCAAAACAACGTCGTTTTGGGAATAAATACAGATAATTTATCTGCATTAACTGTAGAAACATTTTTTCCTAAATAAAAGACAATATTTTTCTCGTGTTTTAAGATAAAAATATTGACTCATGTAGAGACAAAAATAAGTGGGCCCTACATCCTAAAAAAAACTAGCCCAAATTTTAATGTCTTTATAGGAGACAATATTATTCTCTTGTATCATGGGTAGGGGTGTTAACGGGTCGGGCCGAGCCGAGCCGAACTTTGATCTTAAAAGGCTAAGCTTGTGTTTGAATGTGTCAGCCTGTTACCTGTCATGAATATCATTATTGGTATGTGGCTTGACTGATTTACAAAAAATAAAAGTCTGGTTTAGCCTGTTTTAAAAAAATAAGACAACAAAAATTTATCTAAACAGAATATACAATCAACAGTACTAATAATTTCATAAATATTCATAAATTCAATATATATCCAAACAACATGATATAGAACAAAATAATTCAAAAAGTATGTTTAACCAATAAAATGGGTGAAATGGATTGAGGAGAGAGAGGAGGCTATTACAAGTACTGTAAAATATATAAAAATATATATATATACTAGGCCGACCTTAGAGGCTTTAAGGCCGAGTTTTTGAATTGGAGCCTGAGGCCTTCTTATTAAACGAGTTTTTATACAAGTCCGAGCCTAATTCCAACAACCAGTTTTAGACATGTAAGCTCAGATCTTCACGAGCCGAGTCAAAGGCCCCTGGTTCGTTTATCACCCCTAATCATGGGACAATATTTTTTTCCTGTATTAGTTGAAAGATATTGCCCTTAAAAGAAACCCTGAGTATTAATCACAAATTAAATTATATGAGATAGTTTACGTTTACAACTTTTTGGTTTACACATTCTTACAACTTCAACTATGTACTCTGAAAAGTAAATTCTCATATATTTGTACTCCCTGAAGTACATAAATGAGGATTTAAAAATTTGTATACAAAAAAGTTGTAAACATAACTCTCCCCAAGTTATATTATTAGAAAACTAAACACTAATCATTATGTAAATTCTTTACATATAATTAACTACACATGCATAGTAATCACAAAATAATTATGGGTGGGATGTTATTTATAGGGTAGAGAAATGAACTTGAACGGCTGAGATTGTACCACATGGCATGTTGTCCAAGTTCCCAAAGGGAGAGGGGCGAAACTCCCCTAAAAAAACAAAAATGTTTCGCGGGACTCAAACCCACTGGGATCCCTATGCGTAACAAAATGCCTCCAATAATAAAATCTTGTCACCCAATATCAAACTGGTATATTGAGTGTGGAAAAACCCAATATAGTCAAACATCCGAAGTACTGACATATATTGGTACTAGTAGTGTAAATGAGCTAATCCGAGTTAGATTTAGTCTAAAATAAATAGGCTAGGTATATACGAAATGTTTTAAGACTGACTTGACCTATTAATTTGTATTAGCTACATTATAGGCTTGACCTAGTTTACATTTAAACATCAAAATATTTGGTTTAAACCTATAAACCTAATAACAATCCTTCAATAGAAATCAAAATTAGAAGAAAGAAAATATGTAAAATAATTGAGTAACAATTATAATTTATAGTTTATAATAATAAAAAAATAACAACAACAACAACATTAGTAAATAAAATACTTTTAAAATCTTTCACCAAAAAAAATACTTTTAAAATCATAAATAATATTTAATTACAAATAACAAAAATTAATAAAAATATATGCTTAGTTAATTATAATAATTATAAAGAATAGAAATTAGCAGTTTAAATAAAAATATTTTTAATTTTTTTTTTCAAATCGTAATTTAAAACTTTGTAGCAATCATACTAGTGTATCATAATCCTACTTGTTGTTTGCGTATATTTGTATCATCATAATCCGTAAAATCCGAAGTATCAATATTGATCACATAAAATCTAATTGATCACATAAAATCTTTAAGTGCCAAAAAATTATGTAGCAATCATATTGGATTTTTTTAAAATATTTTCAATTCCCATAATTTTCTAATATTTTTTTGTTTTCAGTTAATTGTGATTATGTTGGAACAACTTTTGCTAAAATATAAACTATAGATCTTTATAATGAATGAGAAGGCAAAAGCACCATAATATCGACATTGTGCAAAAATCTCTACTGTTCAAAACACATTTGGAAAGTTTTGTCATACTACAACAGTCAAATGTATAACCTGACTTGACGCATTCAGTTTCGTCAATAATACTGACATCACTGGTGTCCACATCAACAAAGTGGAGGAGTTTCATGCCACGTGGCTTAATTCGGTTGAGTCTCGTCACATAAGTTGACGCCATGTGGCTAATCGCGTCACAAAATATGATGGTATTCATCACCTACTGTCATCATTTTCATTGACGGGACCCAATCCACCGACGCAAAAAGACAAAAAAACCATACTGCATGGAATCTCAAATGAACGTCTGTGAATAAAAGGGAAAGCAAAGTATGCATATAATCCGAAATAGTTCCGCCTGTAAATAAAAAGGAAAGCACTCCACCACAAGCAGCTCCACCATATGGTCTTGTCTCCTAGATGCCCCATCCGTGTTGATTTTTATCCAACCCACGTCTCAAAGGATTCCAACCAACCGGAATGAATGTAGGAGCCCTTGTAGTCTTGAAGCCTTGTTTCATTTTCCAGCAATCAGAGAATTCCCAAACCTTAACCTTAATTGTTTGGGCTTTGTAGGCATGCTCTTCTGTCTCATTATCGTGAACAATTAAAATTTCTCTAAGTCCAAGCCATCCATACCGCCACTGCAAAAATTAAGGCCCATGAAACATTGAATCTCACATAGGATTCTATTTTCAAAATTTCCAGCAACCATGTATCAAGATCATGGTTAAAAAATTCAGGAATCAGATCTGAGTACACAAGTTCCAATCATACCTTCTTCATGTTTCTGCAATCTCTGACCATGTGAAGGATAGTTTCATCTTCCACATTTCATAAAGGACACGTAGCATGGGCTAACCCCAAATTCGCTAACCAGCTTCTAGTTGGTAAACGATGATGAGCTACTTTCCAAAGAAACAAACTAATCCGAGTAGGACCTTTAATTTTTCAAATGTGATGCCAAATCTCTCGTTCCTCGAAGATGATCTCATCCTAACCCTTAGAGCAAAATATATTTGTTTGACTGCGCTCCCATTTGATCCCCCAAGGTCCCAACAGATTTTATCTATCCCATTAGATGCATGAGGAGGAAGAAAACTTCTAATAACCCGAATAACTTCATCTGATAGGAATTATTGCATGTCATTCGTATTCCACTCTCCAATTAGACTCACATAATCCATAACATTTTTATGGATTTATGTCTGTGGGATATGAGTTATAGCTTTGATGGCCAAATTTTGATTATGCTCCAACCACTTGTCTTCCCAAGATTTAACAGAAGAACCATCCCCAACATCCCAAATTAATCTGGGTTTGAGTTTGTGCCAAACGTCACACATAGCCATCCAGAGTCTGGAGCAACCACGTTTTGGCATAAACTCCTTATGACCATTAATAAGACTGCTATATTTTGCTTGAAGAACCTTAACCCAAAGATCATCTGGTCTATTTAAAAAAGACCAAATCAGCTTTCCAATGAATGCCTCATTCATTGTTGATAACTTCCTTAGGCCCAAATCTCCAACACTCTTTTGTCTAGTAACTTTATCCCAGGCAATGAGGTGCAAATTTCTTTTTCGCTCTGAATCTCCCCAAATAAATCCTCTTTGAAGTCGCTCTAACTTTTCACAAACAGATTTTGGGATCATAGTACTCTGCATATGAAAGAAAGGCATCATAGATAAAACTGACTGAAATAAAATTACTCTACCCGCTTGAGAAAGGGATTGCCTATGCCAGGCAGACAACCTCTCTTTAACTCTATCAATAATTCCAGAGAATAGATTCTTTGTCACACGTCCCTGTTGAATCATCGCTCTAAGATATCTCCCCACATTTTCACTCACTTAAAACCACTAATATCTATGATTTTGTTAGCTATATCATTTGGAGTATTCTATGAAAAGAACACAGTGGTTTTTTGCTCACTCATCTTTTCACCAGAAATTTCCCCAAACAGACCAAGACATTGGAGAAGAATATGAATCTGATCCTCACTTGCTTCTAAGAAAAGCATAAGGTCATCCGCAAAGAGTAAATGTGAGATTACGGGCCCATTTTTTGCTGCCCGGATAGACTTCCACAATCCTCCGCTGACAGGAGTGCTAATTATATGAGAGAGCTTTTCCATGGCTAGAACAAAAAGGTAAGGTGATAAAGGATCACCTTGCCCAACTACTCCCCGCTAAGCATCCATGGCTGAATGGTTAAAGCGCCCAACTCATAATTGGCGAATTCGTAGGTTCAATTCCTACTAGATGCACGCCAATAGGACCCCCCCTCCAATAAGTCTAATGGATTTTTGTTCAAGAATGAAATCTTATTGGAACCGTCCAGTTCATCCTTCGGAACCATATCACATCCTGGATTTGATGAAATAGGATGAATTGAGACGGTATTTTGTAAATACATAATTATCTTGAATATATTGTTGGAATTTCTCAGTTACTTACCCATTCCTTACTCAGTTGGAAGTAAATACATACAACTTATATCAGTAACTGCATAAATATTTTTCTATTCACTAAATATATTATATCAAATATTGTTTTATGTAAGTTGGGTGACTCTTGATAAATCGCCTAACTCATTTGAGATATTCATTTATTAAAAGTATAAAAAAAACTTCAATGATATTAATTATAATTTTTTTTTTAATTTTAACAATATGAGATACTGCTTCTTCAGTATTAAGAAGATATTTTTCCTGAAATACAAATAATTATTAATAATCCCACCGCACCAATTAAAATATTAAAAAAGTTGAGTGTTTATCATTTTAAATAACATAATTTTGTGTCATTTTTAATAAAATTACGTTATTTTGATGTGTTTTGTCATTTTTTCTAATTTATAAAATTAAAAATAAAAAAAATGGAAAAAAGAGAATATAAAAACATATCAAAACGACATAATTTCATTAAAAATGACATAAAATTATGTCATTTTAAATAATAAATATTTTTTCCTTAAAAAAAATATGTGGCGGACCCACCAGAAGCAATACATCGCCCAGTTGATTACCTGGCCCACACACGATAATCCATCCACGACCACAAGCCTCCAACCAATCCACATAATCCAACATCAAAGTTCAAACATTCACATATTCAGTTTAATCTTCGATGGTTAATTTTCTACTTTCAACGAACTTCATCCGATCTAGGGTTCCCTCAAACTAACCCATTCCATTCCAGGTTTGTCATTTTCTCATAACCTTAACCCCTCCGACAACAAATCGAACACACAAAACATTTTTTTTCTTCTTCTTTGTGATAACTTTTGCATTTCGTTTTCATTTCATAGTTTTCTGCAAAAAAAAAAAAAAAAACACGTTAACCGTTTTCTCCTTTTTCATTGTCTTGTCAGAAAAATGGACAAGTCGAAGCTAGCTCAACTGGGGGAGAGGCTGAAAACGGGTGGGGCACAGATGGGTCGAATAGTGAGTGGGAAAATGAAGGAGATATTGCAGAGTCCAACACCCGAATCGAAGATGGTGGACGAGGCAACGCTTGAGACTATGGAGGAACCAAACTGGGGCATGAATTTGAGGATATGTGGGATGATCAACAGTGAGGAGTTTAATGGGACTGAGGTTGTGAAATCCATTAAGAGGAAGATCACGCACAAGAGCCCTGTTGTTCAGAGGCTCAGCCTTGACTTGTTGGAAGCTTGTGCCATGAATTGTGAAAAGGTGTTTTCTGAAGTTGCTTCTGAGAAGCTTCTTGATGATATGGTTCGATTGATTGATAATCCTCAAGCTGATCCTCACAATCGAAGAAGGGCTTTTCAGTTGATCAGGGCTTGGGGTGAGTCTGAGGATCTTGCTTATCTTCCTGTGTTTCGTCAAACCTATATGGTGAGTTTCGTTTTATGATTATCTGAGCATAACAATACTTGGCATATGGTGTTAGGATGTTAGTTGCTCGTCTTTTCAGTCTCTCTAGATTCCCTAACTTTGTATATGGTGGATTGTACATCGCTTTACCCTTATACTTTTATAATTTTGCAATGAAAGGATGTTAAAAATTGATTTAGTTCAAGTGACATAAAAAGTAAAACAAAATACAAAAGCCTTTTTTTCCATTACGTGTGTTTGGCTACATGGATCAAACAATGTCATTGTGTTTTGTGAAAAACCAAGTTTTCATAGAGGCTATTTCACTTGGAGGTTTTGTGGTTGGTCTTCCTCTGCCTTTAATTATTGGGTTAGCCTCCATATAATCAGCTCCTCTTAGGCTCTTACTAGGGCTGTATAGGTTTCTTCCCACATGGGCGAGTTTTTTTTAAGCTTGATTCTACCGATTTTTTGGCTTATCCATTGCTACATTACTGCTCAACATTCAGTACCATAAAGTATCTCTCCTTATGGTTGTGCGTTAACATCTTCCTTTAATGTTGAGAAGCACCTTCTGATTACAAATAATGCTTGAAACATTCCTCCATTTCATCTACCTAGCTTGAATGCTATGATTTATATCTCTATTTATCAGTTACTTTGTTTGACAGAGTTAAGATATGCTACACTGTATGACTTTTGGTATTTGTGATCTCCAATTTTGACCTCCAAGCCAGTGCAAGCACGTGTCTTTTTAAACTTGCATTCGATATACTCCATTTTACTTAAAACAGAAACCATGTGATTTCAAAATAAGCTTCACTTCACAAATGTAGTTTACCGTTTATTCCTTCTCCTGGATAATTTAAATGACATAGGTGCTAAAAAACCATTGAGATTTTGATAAGCAAATATCCTTGGCCTCTAATTATCTTTGAACAGAAACTTCGTTGTTTTTGGTATTCACTTTATTTTTATTGTTATTTGTAGCTTCTAGATATTGTTTGCAAAAAGTGTAAAAACTTAAATTTAAACCACTCCCTGTTAAACCCGACTAGCGAGTGTGGGGTGGAGGAAATCCTTGTACGCAACCTTACCCTTGCATAATTACAAAGAGGCTGTTTCCTGGATTTGAACATATGACCTTTCAGTCATGAAGGAACAATTTACCACGGCTCCTGGTTCGCCCCCTTTATATTGTTTGCAAAAAGTGTACTATGTGAAAATAGCATTTCCTAGGTAACCCTGGGAACTTTATCTTTTACAGAATATTGATTTTGAAGTGCATAACTGCTAATTGTATAGTGCTTGATGCCCTCCCTAATTCTACTCTTTAAAATGCAATGCCTTTTTATTTTTATATTTTACTATGATTGATGCTTTTGCATCCGTCTCTGTTTGAATCCTATATTCTCCATGGTTAATGGCAGAGTTTGAAAGGAAGAGATGAACCTCAAGACTTGGCAGGAGGAAATTCACCACCTGTTCCGTATGCCTTGGAGTCATATATGCATCAACAGCCTCTAGATCCCCCTGAAAGATACCCTATTCCTGAAGCAGGACTATATGCTATGGATGACTCAGCAACTTTCTCTTCTAATCACCAACACATATCAATTGAAGAGAAGAAAGAGCATCTTGTGGTTGCTCGAAACAGTCTTGAATTGCTCTCTAGCATATTAAACTCTGAGGCAGAGCCAAAACCTTTAAAGGTAAACTTTTTGAAGTTAAACAAAAGCGACATTACCTGAATAATAAATTGGTGTTTTGTGACTACTTCATGATGTTTGTTGTATCTATTGAGCCTTTCTATCACAGATTTTTAATTACTGAAATTGCCAAATACGATACTTGCTTGCAGATGGGGTGTATAGAGAAATTTTTTTCGCCTATTCCCCCCACCCACAAATTGTTATCCACCAGTTAATACTGTCAGATAATTACTATATAGTTATATAATAGAATAACTTCTTGCTGGTAGAATTTACAATATTCTTGTGTGGTTGCAGGAAGACTTAACTGTGAGCTTGTTGGATAAGTGCCAGCAATCACTATCTGTCATCAAGGGGATTGTGGAAAGCACCACAGACGATGAAGTGACACTTTTTGAGGCTTTATATCTTAATGATGAGCTGCAACAGGTAGTTTCCAAATATGAGGAACTGGAAGCTTCTCAAATATCTGGGGCACAACAGCAACAAAATGCGGACACTGCCAAGCATGATGCGGAAGCTGTTCAAAATCCCAATGAACTACCTGAAAGATTTGAAGGTGATGAATGTGAAGAGTCTGAAGCTACTCAGAGTCTTGATGGAATGCCACCCCAAAAATCTAACACTCTGGAAGTCAATGCAACCGAGGTGGATGGTCATGTTGAAACCAAAATAGTGGATAGCACAAAAGAGAAGAATGCCGAGTCTAGCTTCAAGAGAAATACTGAATGAGGAAAGAAAGGTGGCATGTTTCTTCTAGCATTATATTCTGTCTTTGTCCATATCTTGTAATAACCTATGGTTCCTTCTGTGATTGCCCGAATATGTAATTGGCAGGAGTTTCATCCTGAGGGTTGTGATATTTAATCCTTGTGAATTATGAGATCATGTTAGTTCCTCATAATGTTAATGTGGTTCGTTCCTATACATGCATGCCTTCATTTTGATTGTGAGGCCTATAGTTGGTACTTGGGAGTATGGAGACAACAGATCACACATGTAAGCAAGCAACTATGTTCTCTGATAGTTGAGCAATGTCTGTCAATTTGTTATGTTTGATGCGCCCTACCTATTGCATTAGCTGTTACTTGATCTGTGATTTGAAGTAGGCACAAAGGGACAGGGATTCTTTCCTTTTCTTCATGAACTAGTTTATTGTGGATCTTGTGCAGTTGTGTCGTGTCTTTGTTTATTAAAAAGTGATCCGAGGTATGTTTTTAAAAGAAAAATTATTCTAGTTCGACACACTTCTGTTAAGGGCCGTTTGGTATCCGGATTATTTTTCATTCCCCGGGAAACCAGCCTTGGCTACATAACAATCCTCCGTTTGGTATAAAAAAAAGTAAAACTTTCCCGACTGAATATTTTCCCCGGCAATGGTTGTTGTGTGTAAGTTGAACTACGGTCCCTAGCTCCAAAGTTCCATGGATTAGATGGAAAGATTTCTTGCCCGGGAAAATGGAAAGTAAGCCATGAAATTGTTGACCAAATTAACCTTGTACGATTTGTATGAAACTTCCCTCCGTCTACTTGGTCGCTCGCATCTTTTTGGAACAAGATTTACTCCACCCTCCAAGCTAGGAGGTTTACCCGTTTAAACATCACAAGGTATACTAGAATGTAGACATCATGCATGTAACATCTGAGCAGGCTGGAAGTCGTAAATTTTTTTTTTGTCAACAGTTTCACGTAATGGGAGTGGACGAAATCTGCAGAATGGTGAAGAAATAGATCTACTAGTTCCAGCATAAGTCTGCAACTACTCCTTGTACGAGGGTTCCATTTTCATTTTCAATTTCACCCTCTTAACCGCGGCATGTGCTTGTCCATTTCTTTAATTTCCCTTTCCTTTGGTTAAATGAGATGTGTGGAACGACTTGGTGGTTGAATTTTTATTTTATTTTTCTGTATAAATTTTTAATCTGCAACTTCAGTGGCAGATAAAGGCTACTCTTTCCTTTATAAATTGTTAGTAGTTGCGGTGGCTCACGTTTGGTATCCACATCCGTTTCTTATCTGTTGTTAATAAACTCAGTAAACTTACCCAAATATTCCGGGATAAATTTTAGTCAACCAAATAAATTTTTATAATTTATCCGGAAAAGAATATTTCCGATCACATTCCGGCAAAATTAGTTCCCCGGTTTAAAAAAAATTTCTCTCCTACCAAACGCCCCATTAAAGAAATGTATAGGATTTGACGGCTTCTACAATTGAGGTTGGCCTTCGAATTGTGGTGATACACTTGTTTTGCTTTAGCTGTAGATTACTTTTATGTAATCAAATTAAGTTAATTACTTTGGATTTATAACTTATAATCTATATAATTTAATTTAATTTAAGTGTGGCTTTCAAATTTAAATAATTAAACGTGAGTGCCATCAAAATGAGCCGAAGTGTAGAATTGACAAAATTAAGGATAAACAATCAGAAGGTGACATAGTAAATGCTATTAAAAACATAATACACTTTGGATGATACATTTTCCCTGTCTTGTTAACGGATTATTGGTTTTGATTTAGGTTTTAAAGAATTTTTATAAAAAATAGTAAAATGTTGGTTATAAATTGAGATAAGGAAAAAAATTAATTATAAATAAACTAAAATAAAATAAAATAATCTAAACACAAACACTAAACAAGTGAAGATTTGAAAAGAAAGAAAGAAAAAGAAATGCAGGGCAAAGAAGCTTAAAACGTCATGTCGCACAAGTAGAAACTCGCTACCGTTCACCGTGTCCACTTTTCAGTGGCAAGTCGCTAGAGATTCTCGTTAAGGGTCGCATTTTCTTGGTGTTTATGAATTATGGTTAAGCCTGAGCCTGAATTTGATGTCTGTGAATCTCTATTTCTACACTTTGTTGTATTGCAAGTGAGATTTATTGATCTTGTGTACATTTCATGCAGATGCATTTTCTTTTGGGACATATGGCATCGAATTTTGTGAGTTATGTTCCCATAATTATCTTTTAACGTTAGTATACGACTGAACAAAAAAATGTGTTATTGGTCGTTTGAGAATCGGAACTTTCAGGTTTATTATGCCGAATTCAATTATTTGAATTTAATTTTTGTTTAATAATTTTTATAGTATCAAATAGAGATGATTACTCTGTTTAATTTTTTAGCTAAAGCTTGAGATTTAGCGCTATAGATAATGAAGTCCGTGCTCCTCAATTATATTGAAGTCAAGTGTAAATGTTGATCTTGTGTGTATTTGTCCTTTTTACCAGCAACTAAGTTCCTCGTACTAAAGCTTTTGCAGATAGATGAAGAGGAACATTTTCTGATCATCCTATACAGTTTGCATTGTACAGTATTGTACTTCTTTCTTTTTTACTCTCATGCTCTTTTCATTTCGATGAATATCATAAGCAGGACAAAAAAAACTAAACAAATAAAAACAGGGGAGAAATGGTATCTAGAAGCAGAATTACTTCACGCTGTTAACTATAGAAGCTAGAAATAATGCAAACCTATTAGGTGTGTCTTTATTTCCATGTTTAGTTGAAGCATCTATTTACTCTAAACATTTTGCATCTCATATGTTGGTTGGGATGATTAAAATTCAATAATCATGATTATGTTCCGGATGGCAGAACTTCGTAGTGGCCCAATAGTTTAAGCCCAAGCCTCTCAACTGCGTCCACATCAGACCTACCAACTCGCTAGCCCCTCTATGTCCAAGGCGGCACTTTTCTCTAGGTGAGACACCAAAATGTCCCACCTTGGGACCCTAACTCCCTGAGGACCGCCCCATACACCATAAGAGGTAACCTCCCATCTGTCGCGCGCTGACACCGCCAGGCACAGGAGCTACATCACTAATATGATAGCAATGTCAACCTCCCCCAACGGATCCCAAGGGGAGTTGACTCTCTCTTACCAACCCACACAGGATTAGCACCCTGATCCCCCAAAGTTTATATGATCCAGGTCCATCCTATTTTTCCCTGCTCCCACTCACATTTAAAATTTCTTTTTGACCATTTTGTCCCTGCTTTTTCTTTTACTTTCCTTTTTTAACCTTTGCATGTGAGTGGGAGCATTTATCCATTCTGTGAGCCTGGATCAGGGAAATATTTCTCCCTATAAAGACCCCTCTCCATAGAAAAAGGAGGTATCTTATGTATCATTATTAAATCATTTCCATTGAGTCACACGTACACACACCCAAACTCCATTATCATCTTCCTATATAATTGGGACAGTATCTTCTAGCTTGGTTTCTACCTTTAGCTGGAGATATAACTCATACAGTGACTAAAGGGAACATATTGGGCTCATAGATCCCAACGTCACAGATTAAGTAATCAATTTTTTGTTAATAAATTAAGGTCCGACATTGCCTCAACAATGAAAGGAGTTTCTAAAAAATGGTCAATAACTCAGAAGCTTCAAGATTTCTGCAAATATCAGCCAAAAACTTAAAACGCTAAGCTTAATGAAGGAAATGCATTGGAATAGTAACAAGGAATTATGCAGAAACAACAACATCAATATTGGGCAAAGTAGAAGTCTAAAAAGTAATATTCAAACCACTAAACTAAGCACTCACTTAAAATGTCACATGTTGCCTGTCTCATAAAATCAAGTCTCTGTAAACAAAAAATAATAAAAACATTAACCACACCCAAAGAAACTCTGAATAGTTTAGTAACACCAGAAGGAAAAAAAAAAAAGGAAAGAAATTGAAATTGTGTATAACTTATCCAATATGCAATAATCAGCCTGCATAAAACCAAAAAAAGAACCTAGGAAGAAAAGAAATGAAACCATGGTCCCCCCAGCCATCGGTTTCAGCCACTGCACCTGGATAGCAATTACAATACAAAACAAGCTTGCTCTTTGTTTCATTATGGAGATGCCGAAGCCACTTGCACTGTCATATTTTATGAGGTGTAACACGCAAGGCTTAGATAGCCATGCATGCTGAAGAATGTCGAATGCTCAGCACCCTATGTTCTCTAACGTGTCCTTCCTTCACTCTTCTCTCTTCCCTATAAATAAGCACAATTCAGGTTCTCCGCTTCACAAACACACAACAAACATTCTACAATGGCAAAGCTTCTTGTGCTCTCTTTTTCCCTTTGTTTTCTGTTTTTCAGTGGCTGCTTGGCTTCCAGAGAGGAGCAGTCACAGCAGCAAAATAATGAGTGCCAGCTGGAACGCCTGCAAGCCCTTAAACCTGATAACCGCATAGAATCGGAAGGTGGCTTGATTGAGACATGGAACCCCAACAACAAGGCATTCCGTTGTGCTGGTGTGGCTCTCTCTCGCTGCACCCTGCAACGCAATGGCCTTCGCAGACCTTTCTACACCAATGCTCCCCAGGAAATTTTCATCCAACAAGGTTCGGTTGATCTTGTTCAAATTTCTTTATATATTAATCTTCTACATGTATCTAATTCATTTTCATTTAAAATAAATAAATAAACGTGTAGTGTTTATAATAATGTTTTGGTGTTTGTGTTTGTGTACTACCAACAGGTAATGGAGTATTCGGAGTTATATTCCCTGGTTGTCCTGAGACTTATGAAAAGCCACAGGAATCTCAAAAAGGACGGGGCCAGAGCCAGAGGCCACAACCACAAGACCGTCACCAAAAGGTTCACCGGTTCAGAGAGGGTGATGTTATCGCAGTGCCTACTGGTGTTGCTTTCTGGATGTACAATGATGAAGACACTCCAGTTGTTGCCGTTTCTCTTCTTGATACCAGCAGCAACCAAAACCAGCTTGATCAGTTGCCCAGGGTGAGCTTGCATTATCAAATTAACCTGACTCATTATATATATATATATATATATATAGATCATGATCATTTTACACCAGTACTCTCAATTTTGTCCTTTGATCCCACTCATATCTAAGGGCTCAAATTTTTTAGTCATGTGACTCATTGGATACGAGTGGATCAATGATCAAAATTGAGTGTAAGACTTCTAACTTTCATACCGGTATAAGAATATATTGCCTATATATATAAGCAAGACTTGTTAGTCTTATAGCACTCTAAAAAGAACCAACTTGAAACGAGTCAAAAAAATCTTGCCTATATACATATTATAATATGATAATTTGATAAATGATGGCCTAATGTTAGTAAGTGCTAAGTAACACGTTTTTATAATGCTCCCATGAGTCCTAACACTAACAGATTGGCAATTATTTGTTCATGACAATACTTGATAGAGATTCTATCTTGCTGGGAACCACGAGCAAGAGTTTCTACAATATCAGCAAGGGCAAGGAAGTCGACAAAGCCATCGTGGACAGAAAGAAGAGGAAGAAGAAAATGAAGGAGGCAACATTTACCAGGGCTTTGCCAAGGAATTCTTGGAACATTCCTTGAGCGTGGACAAGGATATAGTAAGAAAACTACAAGGTGAAGACGAGGACGAGCAGAAAGGAGGCGTTGTCAAAGTGAAAGGAGGTCTCAGCATCATAAGCCCACCAAAGCAACAAGATCAGGAACAGGAACAGAGACAGGAGAAAGAGGAAGAGGATGAGAAGAAGCGCCACCGTAGAGGAGACAAAGATAATGGCTTGGAGGAGACCTTTTGCACCATGAGACTTCGCGAGAACGTTGGTAGATATTCATCACCTGACATCTACAACCCTCAAGCTGGTAGCGTCAGAACCGTCACCAGCCTCGACTTCCCAGCCCTCAGATTGCTCAGACTCAGCGCTGAACATGGAACTCTCCGCAAAGTATGTTTTTCTTTTTTCTCTTTCCTTTTTTTTGGTAGATAACATGTAGTTATTTCCACTCAATATCCTCCTATAGTCTTATCTTCGGAGTACGACCTAACGCTAGTCCCTCATTAAAACAGAGGATACATTAGACCAGTCATCTTGTCTTCGGAATATGATTGAAGTCTGGAAATGCATTAGACCACTATCGTTGGAAGTAGAGTGAGAGTGATTTCCCTCCGAGGGGGAGACGATTTCTCTCCCTACTCTAAAAAATTTCAAGAATTTGCTTTAGCCAAAATTTGAACCCTTTGAACAAAGCAAACTTTTAGATCTCAATTGCCAACTCGGTTACCCTTAGGTTTTTATCTCTTTCCTTTTAGATTCAAAATTTATGATATGTTCTAACTTGTTTGTATATTTGTATCCATGTATGGTACGTAGAATGCTATGATTGTGCCTCACTACAACATCAACGCAAACAGTATACTGTATGCATATAAAGGACGGGCAAGGGTACAAGTTGTGAATTGCACTGGCAATGCTGTGTTCGATGGGGAGCTAGAAGAGGGTCGGGTTCTGATAGTTCCACAAAACTTTGCTGTGGCTGCAAAATCCCTGAGCGACAGGTTCAGGTATGTGGCATTCAAGACTAATGATAGAGCAGCGATCGCCACCCTTGCGGGTGGAAACTCGTTGCTAAGGTCTTTGCCGGAGGAAGTGGTTGCAGGAGCATATAACCTGAGGAAGGAGCAGGCCAGGCAGGTCAAGAACAATAACCCCTTCAAATATCTGGTTCCTCCTCGTCAGTCTGAAGCTAGAAATGTTGCCTAGAAAAACACTTGATCAGGCCTTTTTGCTTTCGTGACATGTGTTGTTACCCACACTTGTCTTTTTGTCACTTGCTAGTATGTCACGATGATAAAAAATTGAATAAGTAAACAAGGGCTTTTTTTGTTTAATGAGAAATTGAAAATGTAATGTTTAATGAGTACGAGTATCATGAACCTTTTGCTGGAAGAGCTTAAATAAAAACGGAAATTCCAATGCACAATTTTCTGTCAAGTTTGTGTGGTGTTCCTCTTATTTGTTTCTTTCTTGTCCTTCTTGCAAAAATAAAAGGAAAAGAATATCAGATAATGATATATTCCAACTTATAGTTGTTGGTCAGCTCCATGTTATATACTGTTAATTAGTCCCATGTGATAAGTAATGTCTAGATGATATCATTTTGTATAGTAGGCAGGACATGATGATAAGCAAGGACTGAATTGAAATAAAGTATTACACGAAAGAGTTATTTATAATAAATGATAAAATTGGAAAAAATTATTTTATTATTTTTATATATATATATTTTTTCGAAGGAGCCAAATTTCAACCTTTGTTTTTAATCTTCGCCGTGACCCAAGTACCCAACAAGAATCATGCTTCCAGTTCTCTGCCTGCTGCATGCGCAAAACAAAATGGACCACTCTATCTCCTGGACTATATAGACACCTGCCCTTACATAGTTAGGTGTAAGTAATTAGTATTTTAGTGCACGAACTCAAACTTAAAAAGGATAAAAAAAAAATTCAAATATTTGAACTGGGTATATATCTAAAAGTTATAGTTAAATAATTATTTACATGTGAAACAAGGTCGAGGCATTACTTTACTTTATAGCACAGTTGCAAATATCGCGGAGGTAAGATTTTATTTTAGCCTGAGACAAAAAATTTGATACACCAAATTATCAAAATATTTATCGTAATTACATAAGTTTATTATGAAAAAAATTTACCATGAATTGTAGCATATTTATCTAAATTATTTACTAAATAATGTTACGTAATATTGAAAATTCAAATAAATAATAGCCAACTATTATATATCAAAGCAAATATAAAAAAAATACTAACCTTTCCGGCAAGCATTTCAAACAAAAGAATCACACTTTTCCCACAACATAATAAGTAATGGTCTTTGAGATGAAAGTTATTATTTATTTATTTCATATATGAGGGATCCCTACACTGTTATTTGAGAATCATAAACCAATACTAAGTTGCATATATCTTTAGAATTCACATTTTTTACTTTTGCTTGATATTAAAATAAAGGTGTTGTAAGTCACTAAGCTATCATGAATTAATTTATACAACTGCAGGCTGTATCGTAAAAGTATTAAGTAATTGCTTGCAATTTCCTAATTAGTTATAAAATGTTATTGTGAGAAAGAAAAAAAAAATAAAATAACATTTTGTTTTAAAGAGAAACGACATAAAATGCAATAGTTTTTGTCGCTCTGAAAAAAGCCATCGAGGTGCTGCTTAATTTCATAATTTATCAAGAGAGAGTGTATAAAGTCATAAAGACGATTCAAATTTTTAAATACATGAAAGACCAAAACACTCAAAGGCGCTCCACTCTAACAAGCATATCTTCACAAAATAAAATCAATCACAGGGAAAACTAGAAAAAATTTAGAATAAAAAAGCACCAATTTAAGAACAAATATCATTGGGGCTTCTAACTTTGAGAGAACAACAAGCAAATACGAAGACACTGTTGGAGTTTCCAACTCCACTCAGAATGTATTAGGCTATTAGCTGAAAGAGAGAGCATAGATGAGACCAAATTTTAACTTTAGAAGGGGCCAGATAATAATTAATTATAAAATTATATATAATAATAATTTTTTAAAAAAATCAGTAGGGGCCTAGGCCCCATCTAAGGACAACGTGGCTACGCCATTGGTTGCAAAATGTAGATCGAAAATAAATAAATATAAAAAACTCTTGAAAGAGAAAGGGATTTTGAAGACTAGGTTTCCATGCAAAAATCCAAGAATTTTGTCCCCACTGAGATCACGAGTGAACCTCTTTATGTAATAGAGAAAAAGTCGAAAACAAAGTACGAAGAAAGCAATCAACAATAATTTTGATTCAATCAATAATCAATAATTATCCAG
Source organism: Gastrolobium villosum (assembly GCA_032173675.1). Classification (NCBI taxonomy): domain Eukaryota; kingdom Viridiplantae; phylum Streptophyta; class Magnoliopsida; order Fabales; family Fabaceae; genus Gastrolobium; species Gastrolobium villosum. Next base: position 147,208 of record JAVKPL010007961.1, on the reverse strand, counting down.
TTGCAATCAGCAATCAATGATAATTTATCAGCAAATTATAATTGACCATATTTTACGTTATATGATCTAATTGAGCACCCATCATAAAGCTCCATGCTCCCCAATTTTCTTAATCTTCATTTATACTCCATGAAACATAGGGGATGTGGCCTTATGGTGAAATCTGATGCTCCTTTTTTCATGATAATATCTGCCGACCCGCTTTTGCCGACACGTAATACTAAACACATTCATAACAATGTTGACCAGATTTCAAAATTATACATCTCGCATATCAATGCTTATGGAGATTTCACAGTATATGAGAATTTGGTCAAGCAAGAAGTCATATAATATCACGATAATAATTGTCAGGATATAAAAGTAAGGAAAATAATGTTTCCTTGTTATTTTATAGCCATCGTGCTTGCAATAGAGGACGGTTCCTGCATTGGGAGTAAGATAAACCAGCTCGGGTCTTTTTAATTTGGGTCCATTGGCATGGTTCCAACATGTTATTCTTGCCTATTGAAATCTGATCCCGACTTTGGTTATGATGCCGAACTATCATATTTATTGAAGCCTGATCCTGACTTTGGTTATGATGCCGAACTATCATATTTATTGAAGCCTGATCCCGACTTTGGTAATGACTTGGCCGAGATGCTTATTATTGGATGTTATTCAACCAACTTCTCTGTATTATGCATATCAATTACCCATCTTTTGTTTGGGAAAATTGTTAGTGGTTACCAACAATAATATTATCTACTTGAGTAGATTGTGCTGGTATAATATCGCGACAATTGAAAATAAATGAGGGAAAATATCTCTTTATCTGACTTGTATTTCCAAAGCCAGTTGTAACATCCCCGTCTCGAGCCGGTTCAATTAACATACATATGATAAAAACAGAAACAACGGAAGACTTATCTTACGAAAATACGAGCTAACTTTTTCTTTTTCTTTTTACATTCTTATTCAGCGTAAACGGAAATCGGACAGAGTAACATCTATAAATCAGACAATTGGGGATTTTCCAATCCCACTCCAAAGAGTTCCTGATAGACAGTTTCAACAATATTTATATCCAGAAGTACCAGACATGCAATTATAATCAAATACCCATCCATGGGCGCATGCAAAACTTGGCTCTGTGCCACTAATCTAACAACATGCAATCCAAGACATAAACATAACTGAATACTACATAATCATATCAACATGCCTGAATACAAAAATGTACATGCATCAAACTAAAGAACATGTACAAAACATATACAGGCCATATACAGAGTGAAAGACCAGACATAATGATCCTCAAAATAACTAAAATCTAAACTACATCAACACACTCCAAAAAAAGTAGTAGCCTACAGCCACTCAAAATCCATTCAGTCGAACGTCTCAGCCACATGTCGCGTCTCTGCCTGCTGAGGGCTCACCGGCAGTCTGGGAACCTGAAATCATGAATGAAGCTCCAGGTTTATAGAGAATTACAAATCTCTATAAGCTCCAGGTTTATAGAGAATTCTCCATACCCCTGGCTCGCTCCTGTATGAAAGTCAGATACAGAGTATACAATGCTCATATAACATATATCAGAACAGAACAAAACATATATCCATATCATATCAGAGGCGTGCGTTGTCATTCCCAAGGGAGGACCCCAAGCGGAAATTAACGCATGTGTTCCCAAGGGAGGACTCTAAGCGGAACCAGAACATATCAGAGGTGTACATCATCAATCTCAGGGAAATCCCAAGAAGACATCAGTGTACCATATATCAAAGGCTAAAGATTATTTCAGAATTCATATTACAGAAATCATATCAGAACAAGTCATATTAGGTTATCAAATAACTCTATATGAATGCACCTATACAAAGTATCAAAACAACAATCATTCAATCCAACCATAGTCCATTAACCATGGTGGAGCACTCAAGCAGGAAAAGACTCCTTAAATATAGAGCTTACCTCTTGAAGCTTTATCGATCTGCTTACTTGTGACACAAGTTACTTTTTTTATCTTCAAGAGATTTCGATCTTTTTCAGTCCCTAGGCGCACCTAGAGAAAGAATCCAAAATACAAATCAATAAAATGCTATCATGCCTATATTTTCCATAAGGCATGCATTTTATCACTTATCTTCATTTCTTTATATTTTTGCCAATGCTATGCCAATACACAAGTCTAGACCTCTTTATAACCGTTGATGTTCTTTAATTTAATCAAACATTCTCTTAAGAATTTTCAACATCAATCATGTTATTTTTCTTCAAAACTTATCACTTTTATACCATTAATTACAACACATTTTATTTAAAATAAAATGTACCAAATATATCCGTAAATACCCTATAGGTCGAACTCTACAAGGACAATAGGCAAAAGGGTTCTTTTCTTTTTAATTGTTCTTTCTTCACTTAATTTAATAACTCCACATACATAAATATATCTCTACCAAGTTCCAATTAAATTTTTGGAATCTCAAACTCTCTAAATCTTTCTAGGCCGAAAATCAAGGGTATGTTTCAAAGGATTTTTCTTTACAATTAAACATTCTTACTAACTCATCTATTTACACTCATTTCCAACACATTCCACTTTCACAATACATAATATAATTTTTTTTTGCACAATAACCCCTACTACCCTATCTAAGGCCGAACATAGAGAGAAAGACATGATTTTTCTCTAATTTTTTTTTTACATACTTACAAAGCTTCTTTTCATTTCATACATCCAAAATATCAACTATTCCTCATCAATACATATTTGAACACATCATGCTTTCCCACCCGAGGCATATACACAATCTTATAATTTAAATAATCAAAACAACATCATGAAAATAGAGGTTTGTTACCTCAAATCAACTACCCAAAGCCTAGAGGACCTTCACCAAGAGAATCTCCATCAAAAACTTCATTTTGCCCTCTTGATGAATAGTGCACGAATTTGGGGGAGAGAAGAACTCTTCACACACTCAACAATAGCTCAAATTGATGGGAGGAATGGGTTCATTGGGTGGTTTACAAGCAATTTCATGTGATGGGTCATTGGATTTGGAGGATTAATGGTGGAGAAATCAAAAAAAGAAAAATCAACCCTAACCCCCCTTTCCCAAAGGTGTTGATCGGCCTTGCAAGAGAGAGAAGAGAGTGTTTTATTTTTTGTGAGAAAAGTGTCCGCTTAAGTGACTTATAAGGTTAGCACATGTGGCCTTTTTAATCCGGTTATTTTTCCTTCGCGTAATTTTAACTTAACAGACCCGGAACTAACTTAACGCTACGAAAATACTTTTATTTTTCTAAAATCATTTACATTAATCTTTAATTCCTACGGAACAATAGTCCAAATTCACAGTATGGTTTCTGCACCGTTTTTTGACGAAATGCACTGTGAACCACTAACTGTATTTCGTTTGCTTCTGAACTTACAACTTATAAACTTATCATCTTCTTGGGCCTATATTGACTTGCTTGGCATATATTGGATTTTCTTATTCTTATTTCATCAATTATTTGCTTCTGGACTCTACCGGTTGCTTAAACAGCAGTACAAAATACCCGGGAGAAACACTATTCATGAGATTTTCACAGAAAGTGCCAGACTATACAAATTTTCATTCTGAACTCATATTTGTCGTCAAAATTGTCAAATTATGTCTTTAAAATTATTTTGCTTATTTAAGCTCTACCGGTTAATTCTCAAGACTACGAATTCTCCGGCAGAACGCACTATTCATGATATAGTCATGATTACAGTCAACATACTCGGAATCACTCACTGAATCTTATTATGACATAGTAAATGCTATTAAAAACATAATACACTTTGGATGATAAATTTGCCGTGTCTTGTTAACGGATTATTGGTTTTGACTTTTGATTAGGTTTTAATTTTTTTGTTTATAAAAAATCGTAAAATTTTGGTTATAAATTGAGATCAGAAAAAAATTAATTATAAATCATTTTAAGAATAAAATAAAATAATCTATACACAAACACTAAACAAGAGAAGATTTGAAAAAAAAGAAAAGAAAGAAATGCAGGGCAAAGAAGCTTAAAACGTCATGTCGCACAAGTAGAAACTCGCTACCGTTCACCGTGTCCACTTTTCAGTGGCAACTGGCAAGTCGCTAGAGATTCTCGTTAAGGGTCGCATTTTCTTGGTGTTTATGAATTATGGTTAAGCCTGAATTTGATGTCTGTGAATCTCTATTTCTACACTTTGTTGTATTGCAAGTGAGATTTATTGATCTTGTGTACATTTCATGCAGATGCATTTTCTTTTGGGACATATGGCATCGAATTTTGTGAGTTATGTTACCATAATTATCTTTTAACGTTAGCATACGACTGCACAAAAAAATGTGTTATTGGTCGTTTGAGAATCAGAACTTTCAGGTTTATTATGCCGAATTCAATTATTTGAATTTAATTTTTGTTTAACAATTTTTATAGTATCAAATAGAGATGATTACTATTTACCAAAAAAAAATAAAAAAAAATAGAGATGATTACTCTGTTTAATTTTTTAGCTAAAGCTTGAGATTTAGCGCTATATATAATGAAGTTCGTGCTCCTCAATTATATTGAAGTCAAGTGTAAATGTTGATCTTGTGTGTATTTGTCCTTTTTACCAGCAACTAAGTTCCTCGTACTAAAGCTTTTGCAGATTGATGAAGAGGAACATTTTCTGATCATCCTATACAGTTTGCATTGTACAGTATTGTACTTCTTTCTTTTTTACTCTCATGCTCTTTTCATTTCGATGAATATCATAAGCAGGACAAAAAAAATTAAACAAATAAAAACAGGGGAGAAATGGTATCTAGAAGCAGAATTACTTCACGCTGTTAACTATAGAAGCTAGAAATAATGCAAACCTATTAGGTGTGTCTTTATTTCCATGTTTAGTTGAAGCATCTATTTACTCTAAACATTTTGCATCTCATATGTTGGTTGGGATGATTAAAATTCAATAATCATGATTATGTTCCGGATGGCAGAACTTCGTAGTGGCCCAATAGTTTAAGCCCAAGCCTCTCAACTGCGTCCACATCAGACCTACCAACTCGCTAGCCCCTCTATGTCCAAGGCGGCACTTTTCTCTAGGTGAGACACCAAAATGTCCCACCTTGGGACCCTAACTCCCTGAGGACCGCCCCATACACCATAAGAGGTAACCTCCCATCTGTCGCGCGCTGACACCGCCAGGCACAGGAGCTACATCACTAATATGATAGCAATGTCAACCTCCCCCAACGGATCCCAAGGGGAGTTGACTCTCTCTTACCAACCCACACAGGATTAGCACCCTGATCCCCCAAAGTTTATATGATCCAGGTCCATCCTATTTTTCCCTGCTCCCACTCACATTTAAAATTTCTTTTTGACCATTTTGTCCCTGCTTTTTCTTTTACTTTCCTTTTTTAACCTTTGCATGTGAGTGGGAGCATTTATCCATTCTGTGAGCCTGGATCAGGGAAATATTTCTCCCTATAAAGACCCCTCTCCATAGAAAAAGGAGGTATCTTATGTATCATTATTAAATCATTTCCATTGAGTCACACGTACACACACCCAAACTCCATTATCATCTTGCTACATACTTGAGACAGTGTCTTCTAGCTTGGTTTCTACCTTTCGCTGGAGATATAACCCATACAGTGACTAAAGGGAACATATTGGGCTCATAGATCCCAACGTCACAGATTAAGTAATCAATTTTTTGTTAATAAATTAAGGTCCGACATTGCCTCAACAATGAAAGGAGTTTCTAAAAAATGGTCAATAACTCAGAAGCTTCAAGATTTCTGCAAATATCAGCCAAAAACTTAAAACGCTAAGCTTAATGAAGGAAATGCATTGGAATAGTAACAAGGAATTATGCAGAAACAACAACATCAATATTGGGCAAAGTAGAAGTCTAAAAAGTAATATTCAAACCACTAAACTAAGCACTCACTTAAAATGTCACATGTTGCCTGTCTCATAAAATCAAGTCTCTGTAAACAAAAAATAATAAAAACATTAACCACACCCAAAGAAACTCTGAATAGTTTAGTAACACCAGAAGGAAAAAAAAAAAAAAGGAAAGAAATTGAAATTGTGTATAACTTATCCAATATGCAATAATCAGCCTGCATAAAACCAAAAAAAGAACCTAGGAAGAAAAGAAATGAAACCATGGTCCCCCCAGCCATCGGTTTCAGCCACTGCACCTGGATAGCAATTACAATACAAAACAAGCTTGCTCTTTGTTTCATTATGGAGATGCCGAAGCCACTTGCACTGTCATATTTTATGAGGTGTAACACGCAAGGCTTAGATAGCCATGCATGCTGAAGAATGTCGAATGCTCAGCACCCTATGTTCTCTAACGTGTCCTTCCTTCACTCTTCTCTCTTCCCTATAAATAAGCACAATTCAGGTTCTCCGCTTCACAAACACACAACAAACATTCTACAATGGCAAAGCTTCTTGTGCTCTCTTTTTCCCTTTGTTTTCTGTTTTTCAGTGGCTGCTTGGCTTCCAGAGAGGAGCAGTCACAGCAGCAAAATAATGAGTGCCAGCTGGAACGCCTGCAAGCCCTTAAACCTGATAACCGCATAGAATCGGAAGGTGGCTTGATTGAGACATGGAACCCCAACAACAAGGCATTCCGTTGTGCTGGTGTGGCTCTCTCTCGCTGCACCCTGCAACGCAATGGCCTTCGCAGACCTTTCTACACCAATGCTCCCCAGGAAATTTTCATCCAACAAGGTTCGGTTGATCTTGTTCAAATTTCTTTATATATTAATCTTCTACATGTATCTAATTCATTTTCATTTAAAATAAATAAATAAACGTGTAGTGTTTATAATAATGTTTTGGTGTTTGTGTTTGTGTACTACCAACAGGTAATGGAGTATTCGGAGTTATATTCCCTGGTTGTCCTGAGACTTATGAAAAGCCACAGGAATCTCAAAAAGGACGGGGCCAGAGCCAGAGGCCACAACCACAAGACCGTCACCAAAAGGTTCACCGGTTCAGAGAGGGTGATGTTATCGCAGTGCCTACTGGTGTTGCTTTCTGGATGTACAATGATGAAGACACTCCAGTTGTTGCCGTTTCTCTTCTTGATACCAGCAGCAACCAAAACCAGCTTGATCAGTTGCCCAGGGTGAGCTTGCATTATCAAATTAACCTGACTCATTATATATATATATATATATATATAGATCATGATCATTTTACACCAGTACTCTCAATTTTGTCCTTTGATCCCACTCATATCTAAGGGCTCAAATTTTTTAGTCATGTGACTCATTGGATACGAGTGGATCAATGATCAAAATTGAGTGTAAGACTTCTAACTTTCATACCGGTATAAGAATATATTGCCTATATATATAAGCAAGACTTGTTAGTCTTATAGCACTCTAAAAAGAACCAACTTGAAACGAGTCAAAAAAATCTTGCCTATATACATATTATAATATGATAATTTGATAAATGATGGCCTAATGTTAGTAAGTGCTAAGTAACACGTTTTTATAATGCTCCCATGAGTCCTAACACTAACAGATTGGCAATTATTTGTTCATGACAATACTTGATAGAGATTCTATCTTGCTGGGAACCACGAGCAAGAGTTTCTACAATATCAGCAAGGGCAAGGAAGTCGACAAAGCCATCGTGGACAGAAAGAAGAGGAAGAAGAAAATGAAGGAGGCAACATTTACCAGGGCTTTGCCAAGGAATTCTTGGAACATTCCTTGAGCGTGGACAAGGATATAGTAAGAAAACTACAAGGTGAAGACGAGGACGAGCAGAAAGGAGGCGTTGTCAAAGTGAAAGGAGGTCTCAGCATCATAAGCCCACCAAAGCAACAAGATCAGGAACAGGAACAGAGACAGGAGAAAGAGGAAGAGGATGAGAAGAAGCGCCACCGTAGAGGAGACAAAGATAATGGCTTGGAGGAGACCTTTTGCACCATGAGACTTCGCGAGAACGTTGGTAGATATTCATCACCTGACATCTACAACCCTCAAGCTGGTAGCGTCAGAACCGTCACCAGCCTCGACTTCCCAGCCCTCAGATTGCTCAGACTCAGCGCTGAACATGGAACTCTCCGCAAAGTATGTTTTTCTTTTTTCTCTTTCCTTTTTTTTGGTAGATAACATGTAGTTATTTCCACTCAATATCCTCCTATAGTCTTATCTTCGGAGTACGACCTAAGGCTAGTCCCTCATTAAAACAGAGGATACATTAGACCAGTCATCTTGTCTTCGGAATATGATTGAAGTCTGGAAATGCATTAGACCACTATCGTTGGAAGTAGAGTGAGAGTGATTTCCCTCCGAGGGGGAGACGATTTCTCTCCCTACTCTAAAAAATTTCAAGAATTTGCTTTAGCCAAAATTTGAACCCTTTGAACAAAGCAAACTTTTAGATCTCAATTGCCAACTCGGTTACCCTTAGGTTTTTATCTCTTTCCTTTTAGATTCAAAATTTATGATATGTTCTAACTTGTTTGTATATTTGTATCCATGTATGGTACGTAGAATGCTATGATTGTGCCTCACTACAACATCAACGCAAACAGTATACTGTATGCATATAAAGGACGGGCAAGGGTACAAGTTGTGAATTGCACTGGCAATGCTGTGTTCGATGGGGAGCTAGAAGAGGGTCGGGTTCTGATAGTTCCACAAAACTTTGCTGTGGCTGCAAAATCCCTGAGCGACAGGTTCAGGTATGTGGCATTCAAGACTAATGATAGAGCAGCGATCGCCACCCTTGCTGGTGGAAACTCGTTGCTAAGGTCTTTGCCGGAGGAAGTGGTTGCAGGAGCATATAACCTGAGGAAGGAGCAGGCCAGGCAGGTCAAGAACAATAACCCCTTCAAATATCTGGTTCCTCCTCGTCAATCTGAAGCTAGAAATGTTGCTTAGAAACACTTGATCAGGCCTTTTTGCTTTCGTGACATGTGTTGTTTTTGTCACTTGCTTGTATGTTCCGATAATAATAAAATTGAATAAGTAAACAAAGGCTTTGATGGCTTTTGTTTAATGAGAAATTGAAAATGTAATGTGTAATGAGTGCGAGTATCATGAACCTTTTGCTGGAAGAGCTTAAATAAAAAGGGAAATTCCAATGCACAATTTTCTGTCAAGTTTGTATGGTGTTCCTCTTATTTGTTTCTTTCTTGTCCTTCTTGCAAAAATAAAAGGAAAAGTGTTCTCTCCTCGAGACAGAGATGTCTAACTCAATAGGCTAATATGTTGATATTGGATCTAAGTGTCTTCTCTCAAGTATCTAAGTGCCGAGCAGAGTCGCGCCTGCTTGTAACCGAAGTTGGGGCATTAAAGTGATGGGACTAACTCATCAATAGTGTTGGCATGATATCAAGCCAGCCCTGTGCGCCGCCACATTGGCAGACATATAGTGCACAGTGATCAGTCTACCCCTCAAGGGTATCTCGTTCATAGATACCTGAGAGAAGGCACTTAGATCCAATATCAACATACTAGCCTATTGAGCTAAACATCTCTGTCTCAAGGACTGAACAAAAAGAATATCAGATAATAATATATATTCAACTTCATTCCAACTTATAGTTGTTGGTCAGCTCCATGTTATATACTGTTAATTAGTCCCGAGTAATAAGCATTAAGTAAAAGAATGTTATCCCCACTGAGATCACGAGTGAACCTCAAATGTAAAAGAGAAAAAGTCGAAAAAAAAAAAGATAAGATGAAGGAAATGCACGGTGCCACTGAAAATTTAATTTTTTTTTTCTCCTTCAAATTAATGAAATAATTAGATACGATAAAACAAGGAGAATTAAGGACAATTAATGCGGGGTCCCTGTCGGTTGGTTTGAGGGCAGATTCAGTAAAAATCGCAGGTAGCAGAAGCAAACATACAATATCATTGTTGGATGATTATGTGAAGCTGCACGGAAGCGCCAATAAACAAAGTGAGGTGTAAGAAATCAGGGTATGAAAGCCATGCTTGCATGCTGAAGAATATCCATCTACGTCTCAAACAACTCACCTTCAGTTACGTGTCCCTCGTTCAACCAGTGCTAAACTCGATAGCATCAATGTTATCAAGCGCTCTATGAAATTTTAGCTACGCACATTTTGGATCGGTGTAACATACTTCGGGTACCAGAATAATAAATTTGAGCCTAAGTGGTAACCTAAGGAAGAGTTTTCTGATACCATTGTACCTTAGGAAGAGCTTTAAATTTGTCCATCAGAACAGACACTTCTGATGTGGTTGTAATTTAAAGTGTGCTAAATAATTCAACTTTTAGAAAAGTTGATTGTCTATTGTATAATCTCATGAGGTGTATTTATTATGCTCGTTGTTATTATAGTTTCCTTGGTTATAAAAGGAAATCTCGAGTGCTTGTATTATCGGAACAAGTTTGCATAAAAAAAAAGCTTGTGTGTTTTCCCTGAGTTTCTAAATAATTCTCTCTTCTCTCCGAAAACTTAGTATAACGTTCTTATTATAATTGCTGATCTCTGGATGAGAAAGTTAGTATGCTCTGCATTTGTCCTGTAAAGGGATCCTGTGTATCAGAAAACAGACTCTGTAATGATCGAGTCTTATGGTCCTCTCTTTCTCTAAGGATTCATTGATGATAGTCTCCAATGAAAGAGTTAAGAGGCTAAGGAGTACTGATTTGTCCATGGTTTCTTAAGGACTGTGAGGCTCCCGATCACTTGATTTTGATAAATCCCAAGTTTCCCAAGTTTCATTGATGATTTTAATTTAGTATATAATAATTTTGAATATATTTATGTTTATTTTTTTTTGGTAAACATATATTTATGTTTAATTAATGTTACATATGCCTTATACAAAACACTATTTATAAAAAAAAAAGACTATATATTTAACACTTTTCGCACCATATGAGAGAATTAAACACTATTATGATTTAAAAAAATATATATATTTAAGAATAATTTATATTATGTTATATCATTTAATGAATTCAATTTTATTAAATTTAAAATCTTATATAATTTCTAACAAAGTTAAATTTATTTACATTTTTTGGTCAACTTAAAATATCGTAATGAACAGAATTGAGACAGATTAGATAAAGGTAAATATCTATGTGTAAGCCCAATCTTAAAACTAAGCAACAAGGTAACATGTGTAAGCCCAAACTTCAAATGGATCGTAAAGTAGTGAAATAGCCTCTATGATAATATTAATAACAAAGTTAAAAGTGTGTGTTATTTTAAAGGAGGTAAGATTGTGTAAATCTTTAGTACTATAGTTTCACCAAAGATTCAGTGTATCTCACCAATAAAAATATGACATATCAACCAAAATTTATTTTTTTCTGCCAAATTTTTTTCACTTATCTGATGTATAATGCTCTTATTGATGGGATGTACTGAGTAGATTAGTACAAAGATTTATTCCATTTTGTGAGACCGAAAAGTATATAAAGTCTCTTTCCTAATATCAAATGATAACTTCAATTCAAAATAATAAATAAATAACAAAGGGTAATTTTGTCCAAGCAAGTATGTTCACGTGTTCCTAGAAAGCAGAGTCAAACAGTGCAAGTGTAACGTTCAAACTAGCATAAACCAAATCAGAACGAAATCTCAGAAGTACTGAGAGATCCTTGCCCACATAAATGGACGTTTAACAAACGAGAATTCAAAATCAGGTGCGGAAGATGACAAGGATGGTTTCACTCCTACCTCTTCTCTTTTGTCTCCTCTTATCAGCTTCCCATTTAGTAGCAGCAGCAGCTCAGAGACACCATAGGCCTGGCTTCCTCTATACGAGGAACAGAGGAAGATGCACTCCTCAGTAAGAAACACGGTTTTGTTGAGGATTCTGTTATTATTATTGTTGTTGTTTGTTGTTGATGATGTCATGAAATGTTACATGTGTGTTGTGGTTAATTAGGTTCTGGAGTGGAAGGAGAGAGGAATGGCCGAGGATGGTTCCAGAGACATCAACGGTCTCGAATGTGTTTGGGTCGAGGGTGTACGAACGGTACAGATCGGATCTGACGTTGCTGGAAGCGACGGCGAGGAACGACGAGGAAGAGAACCCTTTTGGAGGGTTAGTGAAGGAAGGGAGTGCAGCACTTTTGAACTCTTATGCTAGAGAGGGTTTCCCCTATAAGCCTTGGCAAGTGAAGACTTTGGTCATAAAAGCATTGGTGTCTGAAGCTTCAGCAGCTACTCAAGCCAAACAATTCTCTTTGGCTAACAAGGCTTGCTTGTAATATATGCTTTTAATCTTTGGTGGTGTGTTTTGGGTAATTAATGACTTCTTATTATTCATTTGGAATTGGGCAATTGGCTAGCCACACATACTCTGTGTGATGTTGGAATGTTGCAAGGGTGATAATTGATTTTGTATTACTCACCACACTTTTTAATTAATCTTTGATTTTCTCTTCTTCTTCTTCTTTTATTCTTAACCACCGTTATATGTTTGAGTTTGGTGGAGGATTTCAAATTGTTTTTCAATTTGTGAACTGAAATTTAGAAGAAGTGAGCTTATAATTTGCAGAGGTTATGGACTGTAATGTGTCCTAAGTGATGATTTATAGTATTACTTTTTTTTTTTTTTTGAATACATTTATAGTATTACTTACATCTTGCTTGTTTGCAATAAAATTTAAACAAAACTTTTGAAGTTATATGCTTTCATGATAAATTGTTGAATGCTTGTTACCAAAAAAAAAAAAAATTGTTGTATGCTGAATATGTGCTCTGAATAGTTTGTGTGATAGACTTTTGTCTTATTAAGATATCATTGATTGGATTTGAATTCATAAAACAGGTTATATGTAACAAATGCACTATTAAATTATTATTATATATTGTCAACTAATAATCATCTATAGATATTGGTGGAGATTATTTATAGTAGTCCTGACACACCTACTCCTTCCATCGAGAAGAAACTATTTACAGAAAGAAAAAAAAAATGCAATTTCTCTATTCTCCATGTAAGTAAGTCAGAAAATATTCATTTTTCATTAGCTTGGACCACTGAATCATAAATAGGTCTTAACCATATTAAATATTTTCATATAAGTCATTATTAAACGCTGAGTATATTATTTGGATAGTATATAATTTGGATAATACAAAATCAAATGGTCAATGATGTACGGATGTAAAAAACAAAAAGCCTTTTACCGGAAAAAAAAACATAAACCACAAAAACCCACCATAGAACCTCATTTGTGCTATTTGACTATTTCATTGTGAAGGATTTTCTATTTTGATATCGTTTTTTTAGTAACCATTATTAGCTATCTGTTTTAGACAGTAAAGATGAATTTTAAAAGGATAGAATTGCAAATACGTACTATTATTTTTTTAAGATTTTTAAAAAAATACAAAAAGGTAAGACAGCACTTATTGTTTTCAATTACAAACAATATTATCCTTTTGACTATATAGTTAAATTTATCTAAAGAAGTTATATTATTGCTATTCACTTTAGTATCATAACAAAAGATAAAAAGGAAATAGAAAATTAGGTCAATATGTTAAATTTTATTGTAGCAAATACACTTCATGATTATGAAGAGAGAAAAATAGAAGATACAAAAACTGTAGCTAGAGATTTTCAAAAAAAAAAAAAAAAAAAAAAAAACTGTAGCTAGAATACAGGATGCAATATACTGTGGGCTTGTGTTACATTGACTAGTTGGTTTTAGAGCATGTCAGGACTATAATAATATTCTGCGCCATGGTGGTGCATACTTGCAAATTCTATACGCAACTATAGAATCTATCAGTTTAGATTTATGGAAAAGTAGATTCACGAACTGCTACCTATTTCACGCACACGTCCATGGAAAAAAAAAATTATATTTAGAGTTTCTGATTCACAAAGACTCGTCCGAACAATGGGTAAAGAAGCTATAAGCCATAAACGAGTTTCAAGAAAAAAAAAAAAAAAAAAAAGGTGAAGATTCTAGTTTTACATTGGAAAAAACTATTCTCATGCTATGAGATAAGTTTTCTTTCCTGCACACTCTTCAATAATTGTGTCATCTTTTTTTAGTGGTGGAGTACATAAATTTATCTTTATGACATGTGATAACTTATCTCTTTTAACATGATATTAATAAAACACAATAATGTTAGTGTCAACTTAATAATTACGCTAGCTCGTTGGTACTGGATAATTTAGCAGCCTTTATACTCAATTTATAAAAATATACAGCGTAATAACTAAGCTACTCCCCAAAAAAAACGCCTCAAAATATGAATACAATATGGAAAAAGGGAATCTAACCACCATCTAATATTATAATGGAACCAACTCATTACATTGGAACTTGAGTTTAACCTACGAAGTTATTCATCTATCCTCTTTGATTTGAAGCCTTGCTTTGTTCTCTTTCCATGTCCTGCATCATGCTAAGGTTTCCACCTGCTAGGAAGGCATGGAAAAGCCTCACTTCCACACTTGGAAAACTTCGTAAGATTCGTAGGTCCAAAGCCATGAAGAAACACAGAAAGCATCTAAACAACACCACCACACAGACTACCAAAGCCCCTCCTAAGTTGCTTGCTACTAAGCGTTTTCGCCACAAAAGGTTAGCAACAATCAGAAGTGCCATCTACGGCTTCCGCAAAAAGCCTGCACCTGTGTATATTGATAAGCTCTTTAAAGAGCCTTCCTTTGACTTGGTGGAGAATATGAAGCCACAGAAAGTTCTTAAACCACGAACTGAAAAAACTGCAAAGCTCCCATATCAATCAAGGGAAGAAGAAGAAGGAGGAACAAGCATGGAAGGTGCATCTGATGATATGTGGGAGTCACTAGCAGTAGCCTCACCTCTGATGCAAGGAATAGATGCACGAGCAGAAGAGTTCATCGCCAGGTTCAGACAACAGATGGCGGCACAAGAGATGTTAGCCAGAAATCTGTAGCACATGTTCTGGAATCTTTCTCTCTAGTAGTGTAGCTACGTTTATCAATGTGTAAATTCCATCTTTGATTTCCATGCATTGATATAAAGTACAACTACCGAAGTATAGGTCTACTAGATAGTTAACGACCAGTCTGTATGGATATTCTCTCAATTATGTCAACTCTGTTCATCATTTTCCGATCCATATAGATTGTTTGATATCAGCAACGAATTGGAAGAGATGAAAACTCCTTAGAACAAAAAAAGCCATACTATTTTGATACAAATTTTGTGACTGTTAAGACTTATGAGCCACACTTATCGATGAACTAATACTGGGTACATTAGCATTAGTAGCCCCAACGTCTCTCGCAGAATGTAAGAGGGCAAAGGCGGATATATATATGAAGGTGGAAGTTGATCCATAAAGAACCGGACCAAAAAAAATAAAAATCAATGAATTGTATTGAATCATTAAGAAGGGCCGGCTTGACTCAGCGGTAAGCTTGCTTGCCGTGGTGTGTCAGGTCACGGATTCGAATCAGTCTCTCTGCATAAAGCAGGGGAAAGACTGCCTAGAGTATTTCCTTCCCCAGACACTCACGAAATGAGTATTTGAACTGCCCTTTAATTGTATTGAATCATTAAATTGGCAGTGTTCTAAATGCTACATAATACAGTTAACATCAGTAACTGGCCATCTGTACAAGCAGTTCTACTCCCGCTCCTCCTCACTACAGGGCAAAGGAACAAGTGCAATAGCTATTCCGTATTGTCTGCTTGCAGCACTTAAAGCCCCATTGATGATCCTTCCACCATGAGCCCCAAACAGTAGTGTGGTTGTTAATGTAAACATCTTCTTCATACTTGCTCCTGGGAAGTGCTGCTTCCTGTTTGAGGCATCAGATAGGTAACAATTAAGTGATTAACAACTAAATCTAACATCTTGAAAAAGAGCAATAGCCATAAAGCAAAGTCCTTAAAGTTCAAACAAAAACTAATGATGAAACCCTGAAATGTTAACAGGTCAAGGAAAAATTTCCAGCTACACTACCAAGAAGCACTTTATGTAAGATTTATATGCAAGTTGCAGATGTTGGGCTGTAAAAATTTAAAATGCATATTTTACCTGTCCCTTAATAGTTCTACCAGCACGATCATACACAACTTGCCATACTTCTCGAAAATGGTTTCCTTTGTTTGAGAGTTTGATTTCTCTTTCATGAAATTGAAATTCTTATAGAGCAATTCAGCTTGGGATGGAGCTGCTTGCATGTGAACATCTTGCCCCTCGTCAAATGCTTCCCAAGCATGGATGTTTAATTCCTTAAATTCCAAAGCTTGACCACTATTTCTATATTGGTTATCACGCTACATAACAAAAACAGATTTAATCCAAAGAACAAAAATGAATAACATACATGCAACGGTAAAAACAAATCATAGTTTTTCCTATAAATTTTGATTTTTGCGGCAAGTTACCCCATAAAACTTTTCAATTGAATCTGCATCTGGAAGAGGATCATCACGCATGGCCCTGGACTTGGGATCATAGTGTGCAGAGTTGACATCAAGATTAAGAAGATTGTTACGATATGAAAGATCGATCTGTCCAATCAGAGTTGGAATGTTAATATAGGATCTGTTTGTGCTCTCTCATATACCTATAGGAGAGGAGGTACCTAAAGATAAGCAGATTATTGTACACTATAATATAACGACATAGTCGAGGCGTGGGGTGTGTGCACAGTGACAAGCTAAGAGAGGGGGTTTAGAGTGTGTACCTCATTGGTTTAACCCCTTATTTATAGATGAGTCACCTGATAGGAGTGTACTTCTCGGCCTCTCAAGAATGTTGGGGGCCCAAGTCCAACTGTTTAACTGTTTAGATAGGATCGTCATTAGCAGACGATTCCCTTCCTGTTTATGCTGTCCTTTATTGGACCTTCTAGGATATAAGTCTTTGTCAGGTCCATAACAGTTGCCCCTCAGTCAGGCTACCTGGGTGTCTGGGTTGCCGGGGTGAATTATCTTACCTTTTGCTTGCAACAAAATAAATTCCCATCATATTCCAACAAAATTATTTACTCAATAATTTTTTTTTTTCTCCTATACCAAACACTCCTAAATATCTGACAATTCATTGAACATGACTAGCCGTCTTCAACTCATTGAAAATAATATAATTTTGCAATTTATCTGTACTAAAAAAATAATAATACATTCTTGCAATTTATCATGATTTTGATGTGGCATGGCACCTATCCGTAAGTTTGAAATAAACGAATAAAGTGTGATGTCGGCATTAAAAAATTGTTTATTGCACAATAAGTAATAACCTTACCTCACTAAACTTAACCTTTTTTATTTTATTTTTGAGAAATCTGAATTTGTACGAATGTATAAAATAAAATAAGTTAATTGATGATGAAAATTTTATAAATGTAAAATAATATTTGTGCAATCACGTATAATGTTATTCTCAGTAATAACATTATATGTTACACGGCCATTGAAAGTCCATTATAACAAAATTATCATTAATAGATTAAGAAATAATATTATGATAAGTGAATCCAAAATCACATTTATTTATAGGGTCATTATTTAGAGTGGATTTTTTTTCTTTAAAGTGCATAACTTATTTCTAATTTCAAAGCTATATCTAGTAAAAATAATAATTTAACCTCAAGAATTGTTGATTTGGTGGCGATCCAACAATGGATAAAGCTATATGCCATAAACGAATATATATATGGTTTATAATCTATCATTTAACATGACCACAAAAAATTTCATACACAGACAACAGTTTGAGGGGCAAAAAAAAACTCATGCACGCAAAATGAATCTCTATAACATAACACAATTATTTTTCCTACAACATAACTCTTATAAACCCTATATATATATATATATATATATATATATATATATATATATATATATATAGTGTTTAATATTTCTCATGTTAAATGAGAATTGAAATCTCATGTTGTAGAGATAAAAAGCATGTGAGACCCATGTGTTAGAAAAAATTAGTTGTATGACTCGTGTCAGTACGGAAATCGAAGAGAGTGTAGAAAAGTTTGAATTCTCATATTAAATGAGAAATATAAAATATATATATATATATATATATATATATATATATATATATATATTAGGGAAAATATGTGGTGCATGTTCTAGAATAGCTCTCTCTAGTCCCCAAAAACAATATGATTTTCATACATTGAAAAAAAGAATAACTGCCGAATTATAGATCTACCAGATAGTTAACGACCAGCCTTGTATTGGTATTCTCTCAAATATGTCAATCTCGTTCATTATTTTTCAATCGATAATAGATAGTTTGATATCAAGAACGAAATGCAAGAGATGAAAACAAAAAAACCAAAGCATTTCCACGGCCTATAACATAACCTTTTTGTCAGCCAGACCTCCTTTAGCCCCTGGCATTAAAAGAACACGTCTCCAAAAGATAGTGTTGCTAAAGATGCCACATATTATATCCATTGTGTGATTGTAAGGCGAGGGCTCATATATATATATATATATATATATATATATATATATATATATATATATATATATATATATATATATATATATATGTATGTATATATATATATATATACATGTATATATATATATACATATATACATGTATATATATATATATATACATACATATATACATGTATATATATACATATATATATATATATATATATATACATATACATATATATATATATATATATATCTACAGCCATTTATATATATATATATATATATATATATATATATCATTTATCATTATTGTATAACCTACCATTTTTGCAGCCATTTATATATACATAAAATAATTTCGTAGTGAAATTTGGGAAAAGAATAGAAAAGGTGATTTCACTATATTTCTGACCAGGAACAGAACCTACCACAAGAATATTTTCTTTTGTAGAATGATAGCTTTGAAAAGACAGATTACCTATCTTTTCTTTTATTTCAAGCGAAATGCGATCGGGAGGTGTCAATCCAAAACCTTCGAGTAAAATAAGAACAACCGCCATATTCAAAGTACTTTTTTTTTTTTGTAGATACAAAGTACCTTTTTAACCATTAGAAAGAACTTGATTTACTTGCACATCATAAAGGATTCGAATAAATGTTTCAAATACAATATAAGGAAATACCGCTTGTGGAACCTCAATGTCCACGGGCTTGTTAGCTAAATGGCAATTGACACATCTTTTATATGGTTATAATTCCTCACATTTAATGCTTTCAAGTATATATATGATAAGTATTTTTTTTTTGGTGAAAATATGACAAGTATTTGATTGCTGCACGTATAACAAGTGCAGAAATATAATCCCTTATATATATATATATATATATATAAAGCTGGAAGTTAATCCATGAAGAACTGGATCAAAATAAAAAATCATTAAAACGGAATAGTGTTCTAAAAGCTACATAACACAGTTTACATTAGGGCCATATGTACAAACAGTTCCACTCCTGCTTCTCTTTCTCTCATTACAGGCCTAAGGAACAAGGATGCCAAACAGATAATCCATTCTGAACAATAAGAAAACAACATAAAGGCTCTCGTGGGCTTGTAATGAAAGAGAAGCAAGACTTTTTTTTCCCTCTCCAAGCTTAGTGCAAGAAATTCTTCATTGGATCGTCGGGATGTACTTTCTTCATCCTGTATGCCTCCATATCCTCTGCCCTAACCTGCAGTATTATGATGATTAAAAATCTGCACGCGAGGCATGCATACAGATAAAATTCTTAACTCGTGACACGAAATATAATACCTCATCATTCCATCTAACATTATATTTACGCTTCCTCTCATCTTTCTCTTCTCTCTTTCTTTGATCCTCCTGTTAAAAGCAAAAACTCAACAATCAGCACAAAAACACATACATGTCTGCACAATTCACCTCAAAAAATTAATTGCACCAGAAAAAAATACTTTCACACTATAAAATGAACACCCACATAGTCTAGAGCTGAACCATGCCATCTTTATTTCTAGAAATCACATTCAATATTTACTTTGAAACAAAGGTCACACAAAACAAAAACTGATTCCCAGGTGGTAGAGCAAGACACAAAAAATGACACTATCAAAGACATGTCTGGACATGTTTAGGTGAGTGTATATATATATATATATATATATACAACTTACACCGGTCTAAAAATGACAACTTTTACATGCAATCTTAATCGTTACTCTACATGCATCCAAAGAGACTAATTTACAAGTTACGAAAGCCGTTAGATATAAGTGGAATCAACAATTAAAATAAAAAATATAACTTACACAATACATATATAGAGGTAGAATCCTTTGACACCGGTGTCAAATTTGAAGTTTGACACCTCATCTGAGAGTCGTTAGATAAAAAAATATCAATGACTCTGATTTGTAAGCATGTGATACCATTGATCTTTTTTGATCTAACGGCTCTCAGACGAGGTGTTAAATTTCAAATTTGACACCGGTGTCAAAGGATCCTACCTTATATATATATATATATATATATATATATATATATATGTGTCAAAAATCATTTTACATCCGTATAAGTTACTCTCTCAAAAGGGGGCGAACTGGAACAGTGGTAAAGTTGTTCTTTCATGACTGAAAGGTCATGGGTTCGAATCCAGGGAAAACCCTCTTTGTAATTATGCAAGAGTAAGGCTGAATACAAAGATTGCCTCCACCCCACACTCGCTAGTCAGGTTTTTTAACGGGGAGTGGTTTTTTTTTATAAGTTACACTCAATATTGATCCTATTTATATCTAACGGTTCTGATTTATTACATATTTAAGCCGTTAGATGCAAGTAAATTAATGACCAAAATTTGGTGTAACACTTATTCTTATACCAGTGTAAGAATATCCTGCCACACACACATATATACACACACACACAAGATAAAAGATATATTTATATATTATACCTTTTTGAGTGCGTCAGCAAGCAATTTTTCATCTAGAACTAGGTCATCTGGGACATCCGTTCCCCATGTTGCGAGCCTTTTCTCCTCCACCGGTGTAGGATCCTCTGTATAGATTCATAAGAAGATTTAAGATTAATAAAGAGATACTAAATACAATGAAACAAAATCATCAGCCATGGAAAAAGAAAGTAATAACAAAAAAAGGAAAGGGAGGGAGGTAAAGGCACAACAGAGGTGTGCTGTATGTCTGTGTACGAACCTACGACAGCCTCCTTCCGGGCAATATTAGCTTTCATAAGATCACTTGCAGCCTCAGCAGCCTCAATGCCAGCAGCGCCAGTGCAATAGCTATTGCGTATTGTCTGCTTGCAGCACTTATAGCCCCATTGATGATCCTTCCACCATGAGCCCCAAACAGTAGTGTGGTTGTTAATGTAAACATCTTCTTCATACTTGCTCCTGGGAAGTGCTGCTTCCTGATTGAATCATCAGATAGATAACAACTCAATCTATCATCTTAACAAAGAGCAATAGCCATAAAACACAATCCTTAAAGTTCAAACAAAAATTAATAATGAAACCCTGAAGTGTTAACAGAACAAGTAAAAAAAATATCCAGCTACATTACCAAGAAGCACTTCATGTAAGATTTATACGCAAATTGCAAATGCTGGGCTTAAAAAAAAATGCATATTTTACCTGTCCCTTAATAATTCTACCAGCTCGATCATACTCAACTTGCCTCTCACTCTGACCCAGCAGAAGTTCTATTGGAAGTTTGTCCTCAACAGCAGCATTGCCATACTTCTCCACAATGGTTTCCTTCGTTTGATACTTCAATTTCTCCTTCATAACCTTGAAATTCTTATATAGCAATTCAGCTTGGGATGGAGCTGCTTGCATGTGAACATCTTGCCCCTTGTCAAATGCTTCCCACGCATGGATGTTTAATTCCTTGAATTCCAAAGCTTGACCACTATTTCTATATTGGTTATCACCCTACATAACAAAAACAGATTTAATTCAAAAACAACATTAACATAAATATAACAGTAAAAACAAATCATAGACTGCCCTATAAATTTTTATCTGAGGCAACTTACCAAATAAAACTTTTCATTTGGATCTGCATCTGGAAGAGGATCTTCACGCATGGACCTGGTCTTGGGATCATAGTGGGAAGAGTCGACATCAAGATTAAGAAGATATTTTGCAGTATCCTCTCGAATACGTAGGTTCCTGAAGGAAAAGATATTTCAGCCATAAATCCTCTAAGATAAATAATGAAAGTGATAATATTAAATATTGGACCAATTAACTTAGCCTAGCATTATTAAAATGATGGCAACATAAAAACTACCTCACAGTTCCAGTACTCCCACCACCTGTTGTACGCACACGCTTCTCAACCTTTGCAAAGTCCATTTGTTTGCTCTCATCAACCTTTGCCTCATCTACCCTAAGATCATCTTCATCTTCATCTTCATCCTCATCACTCGGGGCATCCTCACCATTTTGGTTGCTCTTTTCCAATTTCTTCAGCTGTTGTTCCTTCAGGTACTTCTTTCGAGCTTCATCTCTAGCTTCATACCTCTCAATGACACGAGCATAAGTTGATGCATCATACCCATTCCATCTGTCCCGTTTGCCATCATAGTCAAGCTCAAAGGCTTCTATCTTCTCATCAGGGGCAATGTACTTGTTTGTCCACTTTGCTCCCATTTTCCGAGGTCTTTCCATGCATGACTTAGCATCATGCGTCATAGCTCCACAGCTATAACAAGAAAATGAATATTAAAGTACTTACTTAATCTTGTAAGAGAAAATTGCAATATAAATATATGAGGAGACGAGCAAGGTTGTCAAACATGAAACTTTAGGTAAACTCATGGAACCACAGCAAACTCGAATTTTTAAAAACATATCTCAGTAACCAAATATAATTAAATACAATATTCATAAGTAATTTTCACATCTCAATGCTAACAAGGCAAAAGAAAGTATTAAAGTAAAAAGCATAACTAAATACTTGACCCAACTGCTATGCTATACTTAGTCCCGCACTTACATTATTTTGTAATTTAACAAAACAGAACAAAAATAATAATTAAAATACAAATTTAACTTCATAAACCTAAAAGATATTGCACAGCAAATGCAATTCAACTCAAGTACCCAACAAAATCACTCAATAGGTGCGTCTTCAGGCCAAAACCATGTATAAATTCGGGCTCATAAACTCACTAGTAGAATTGAGTTAACCAATTCTGGGAGAGTTTACTTAAACTCATACCTAGGTTGACATAGAGTTTACATGCAATTTAACACATTTGGGTTCCTAAATAAAACCATAAACTCATAAGAGTTAACTCAAGTGTTTGACAACCATGGGGACAAGACACCAACACATGGAAAAAATAACAATTAAAGGACGACTTGAGAATTCTGAAACCAAATATTAAAATTTAGTTAAGTTGATAGAAAAGGAGCATTCATTAGATCTACAGATAGAACATGTACACACTAGAGGAATAGGGAGAGAGAACACTTACTTCTCACATGCACCTTTCCGATACTTCTCTGCCTGAAAGATTTTAGCACCTCTATCGTACCATGATTTGGTGTAATTGGGATCAGATTTCCATTTCCTTTGATGTTTCAAACTCTACAAAGAAAAAAAGGAGCAGAAGAAACATGTTGGTTTTTATAAGTCAAAACATCAAAATTTTATTTTGTGGGGAGGGTAGGCTTACAGGTCTCTCAGCATTAAGATACCAAGGAGCAGATGACATATATTGGGGAATGTGAGGATTGATTTCCTTTCCATCTTCATCAAGCTCAGCTGGCGCAAGCCCTGCTTTACGTGCTTCCTCCAACTCAATCTGTTTACGATGATCCTCCCTCGACTTAAATGCCACTGTAATCCACATCATAAAAGTTTTAAGGAAAAAAACACACAGAGGCAACGACAAATCAAGGTATAAGGGAAACAGGGAGGTACATAATCACTTTTAAATTACAATTTAAAAAAGAGACAAGCAACAAACAACCCATTAAACAATGATGCAAACAGCTTAAACCAATTGGCCTAAATCTAATCGAAAAATAAACAAATAAAATTTTAGAATCTTCATGTTCTCCAACCCTGCCAGGATTATAATCTCGTATTAACTAATAACAATACATGATGAGTAATTGAGTATTAGCTTTGAGAAACAAATTGTGCAGGGAGAAAAAATGACATATGCTCCAAAAATAATAAAGCGGGATTGATAGAGAAACCCTAGACAACGAGAATCGCTAAAAAGAATTATCCAAATTTAACGAAGAAAAAAGAGAGTACCTGAAGCGGTGGCCATGTTGTGAAGAAACGTAGAGTTACGCTGAAGATCAAAGACGAAACGAACAAGGAGAAGAGACGAAGGAAGGAGGGGCAGTGATTCTGATTTTGATACTTTGCAAATTGCAAGTTACGATGATGGCGGTGGCGAGGATGCTTCTATCCTTCGCGCTAAACGACTGCGTTTCTTTCTGTTTTGAAATAATGACAAATAACAAATTAAAGCCCACTGAGACACTTACCTCAGAAACATTTTGGGCTTTTCCCAGAAGCCCACATTAATGACATAAGCCCATACTTTGTTTTACTTTCGGGCCACAAGTTTTGAAATAATATTACTCACGTATTTTTTTTATTTTATTTTTTTGAATAAATTCAAAAGAGTATCCTCAGCCGTAACCGAATACTAATCCCCATCGAGCACCGTTGGACCCTTTCGGGGTCGGCTCTCACAAATCCTTTGTGTGATTGTAAAGGAAATAATATTAGTCACGTATTTATGCATATAATATTTTGGAGAATAATATATGTCATTTTAAAGGATATAAGCTTATATCATTTTAGATCATAAAACCGTTAATTTCTGTCAATTAACGATTATAATTTATTGGATCAAAATTATTAATTAATTATAATAAATTTGTCCAATTAAATTTGAGCCAATAGATTATAACTGTTGATGGACGAAAATCAACGTTTATGATCTAAAATGATATAAGCTTATATCCTTTAAAAGGATAGATATTTTTTCCTAATATTTGTATGGGATTTATTATTCTTATGTTGCATAAAATATAATCTATCTCCTACACACATAAATTCAAGATGGGTCTCACTTTTCTTTTTTCTCTCTCTTCCCCGAAAAATGGACCTCACTTATACCGATGAGTGTGTAAAAGATAACTTTTATCTTCTACTACATAAGAAAATTATTACCCTATTTGTATTTAAAATAGTTGTCAATTATTTATAAATAAATTGTTGATTGAACATGACAGATACATACCGACGCAACATATCCATTATCCTGCAACTCATTGAACATAAACGTGACAAGCCGTCGTCAACTCAATGAAAATACTGCCTTCTTGCATTCTCATAAAAATCTGATCGGACCGCGGGTACACCAGGGATCTGATGAATTGGTTATTTGACCAGTTTGATTATTACATTGATCGGTCAACTACTACACTTAGTGCGACGATCAATTTTGGTAAAATTCGGTGACTCAGTAATTAGGCCCGGTTAATAAAAAAAAAATCATAATTAATATATTTTAATGATATGTTGCTTATTGAGTTATATAGGTATGTATGTATAATACTAATATTATCTTAATTATATACTATGCAGGAAATTTTGATTTGATTTATAGTTAGAGATGTCATTTGCTGAACTTAAAAATTAGTATCACAAGCATTATATGTTTGTTTGATTCTTTATTGGATAATATTGTATAATTTATTATTTTTTATTTAAAATATTTATAATTATATTATTTTTTCAACAATGCGAGTATATCTATAATATTTTTATTATAAATTTTAGATTTACATATAATTATCGGGTTATTTAATTCAACCAGTGATACGGTACCTTGATCGCGTCAATAATTGGACCGATTTTAATAACATTTTAACGTGATTTTGATGTGTTGTCCGTACGCTTAAAATAAAAGAATAAAGTACAATGTTGGCACTAAAAAAATATTTAATGCACAATAACAGTAATAACATTGCTTCAATAAACTTAGCCTTCTCGGAGTTCCTATAAAATAAGGGAAAAATATTTGTCCTTTTAAATGATATAGTTTATTTCATTTCATTCTCACAAAGAGGTAAGACTCACATCTTTATTTTTTTTATCCACTCTCTTCCTTATGATCTATCTCTTTTTCTCACTTATAATGACAAAACTTTACATCTATTAAAATGACACTTTGTGCCAAAAAAAATTGACACACATTTTTTACATAAACTAAATAAGCGAGTTGATGATGAAAATTTATAATAACATATGATGTTATTCTTAGCAATATAGGGCCATCAGAGCCCATAGCACGAGTGTATTTTCAGTATAGTAGGTATTTCTTTATCAAAAAAATAAAAAAATAAAGATAAAGATAATATAAATGTGTTACTTTTATTCATATTTGATAAAGAAATACGAAATAATTAGTACATTCGTAGTACTGAAAATAATTTTTCCGGTAGGGAAATTATCATTAATCAATTTTGACAATGGATTCGCAAGCACATCTTATTTCAAAATATTAAATATTAAGTTCATGTATCTTTTCATTCATAGGTCGTCATTTAAAGCGTGCTCGCAAAGTTTTTTTTTTTTTTTTTGGTAAGTGCATAGTTTTTTTTTTAATTTAAAAGTTACATTCAAGTTAAAATTAAAAATAAGAGTTTAGAAAATAAAACTCAAAGTTATGTAGTGATTATATAATGCTTTTAGGTTAAAAACTATTTTAATATTCAAACCATATATGAATTGATTGATAATATAACTTCTATAATTTTTATGCTTAATTAAAATAACCATAAAAAGTATTTAATTATAAATCTCTATATTATTAAGATAAACAAAAATATGATAAGAAATTAAATTTTAAATACTTATTATTTAATATATCAAAAAAAAGATATTTGATTTTTTAATTTATTAAGTACTTATTTATTTAACTAAATATTCTCAGAATTTTTTTTTAATAAATAAATATTTCTTAATATATATGGATATTTATTAACCTCAATATCTTGAATTTCAAAATTCTAATTATACAACAATATATGATTTCACTGCTCATGCTTTAATGCACGTGTATGTTATAGATATATATAGATAGTGACATCATTGATCTTTTTTAATCTAACGGCTCTCGGATTAGGTGTTGACACCGGTGTCAAAGGACCCTACCTATATATATATATATATAGGTATGATTCTTTGACATCGGTGTCAAAATTGAAATTTGACACCTCATCTGAGAGTCATTAGATCAAAAAAATATCAATGGCTCTGATTCGTAAGCATGTGACATCATTGATATTTTTTGATCTAATGGGTCTCAGATGAGGTGTCAAATTTCAAATTTGACACCGGTGTCAAAGGATACCACCTCATATATGTATATATATATATATGTGCTGCAATGTTTTTAAAGTGAATGTAGATAAGTTATCTACATTCGCTCCCAAAACGACGTTGTTTTGGGTTGAGAAATTTAAAAATTATAATGAAAAAGAGTATTATAGCCTTGAAATAAATTATAATTACAAAAATACCTTGATTTTCGCCTCAAAATGACGTTATTTTGACATCAGTGTAGATATGATATCTACATTCACTGTAGAAAAAGTGAACTCATATATATATATATATATATATATATATATATATATATATATATATATATATATATAGGAGGGTTATTTTGACTCTAGAGTAAGACTTTTAAGTCTTACTTCCCATTTCAGCCGTTGATTGACGGAAATCAACGATATTTATTTATAGTGTAATTAATAATTAATTAATATGATTTCCTAAATTATAACAGTTAGATAGACGGAAATCAACAATTTGGATGGGGAGTAAGACTTATAAGTCTTACTCCAGAGTCTAATGATCTCTCTCCACATATATATATATATATATATATATATATATATATATGTATATATGTATATATATATATATATATATATATATATATATACATATATATAAGTATATATAAGGTTCACTTTTTCTATCGTGAATGTAGATAACTTATCTACAATGAGCCCAAAACGACGTCGCTTTGAGGCGGAAATCAAGGTATTTTGTAATTATATTTTATTTCAGGTTATAATAGTCTTTTTCATTATATTTTTTTAATTTTTCAACCCAAAACAACGTCATTTTGGAAGGAAATGTAGATAACTTATCTACATTCACTTTAGAAACATTAAAGTCGTATATATATATATATATATATATATATATATATATATATATATATATATGAAATTCTACCTACTTTTTTCATGTCTATTTTACCTATTATTCTCTACCGTTAGATTAGAATCTCAATTAACTTTATCTTCTTTCTCCTCTTGAGATTCTGATATAAAGATGTTGAATAACCTTCACCAAAAAAAAAAAAAAGTTGTTGAAGAGTGGTAGATAAGGTTGTAGATAGACATGAAAAAAAATATAGGTAAGTTAACTTATTCCATGTACATGATTTAGTGTGTGTCCATTTAAGGGAAACAAAGTTGTGTCATTTTAGCAGTTATAACTATGTATCCTAGGTAATACATAATATAATGGGTTCGCTTTTTCAGCAATTACTGCAGATAAGTTATCTGCAGTGAGCCCAATACGACGTCGTTTTGGGACGGAAATCATGGTGTTTTTGTAATTTTAATTTATTTCAGGTTATAATAGTCTTTATATTTATAATTTTTTAAGATTTCAATACCAAAACGACGTTGTTTTGTGAATAAAAGCAGATAACTTATCTGCAATAACTGCAGAAACATTTTCCCCTAATATAATACTAAGATTGTGTTTTTTTTTTACTTTCCACGTCAACAAATAGTTTCCGAAGAGAGAGAGAAAAGGTACAACGGTAATGTTGTAGGAAAAATGTTTGTGTTATGTTATAAAGATTCATTTTACGTGTCGGAGTTTTTTTTTTGCTGTGGGCCCCACAAAATGTTGTGAGTGTAGAAATTTTTTTCTGATCAAATTAAATTATAGATGATAAACCCTATATATATATACATATATTATATACATATATATATTATATACATATATATATATATATACATATATATATATATGGGAAAAACATTTCTCAAGCAACTTGAGATAAGTTTATCTCCAGCTAGCCCCAAAACTACGTCGTTTTGATTAATGAAGGGTGTTTATGTAATTCTAGGTGAATTAATGAAGGGTGTTATTGTAATTTTATTTATTTTTATATCATATACATTTTACTGAAACACCCTTCATTAATTCACCTAGAATTACATAAACACCCTTCATTAATCAAAACGACGTAGTTTTGGGACTAGCTGGATATAAACTTATCTCAAACTGCTTGAGAAATGTTTACCCCTATATATATATATGTATATATATATTATATACATATATATACATATTTATATATATATATATATATATTTATATATATTTATATATATGAGCTTATCTTTTCTCATGTTAAATGAAGTAACATCTCTTACGATGAAGATACAACAAGTGGTAGGGCCTACCATTTGTTAAAAAAAAAGATATCACGGATTTCAATGTCTCATGACGTCAGAAAAATATCTTCTATTGCATGAAAAAATAATTTTTCATCTATATATAGTTATATTTCTCTTATGTTGTATAAGGAAAATAAATTTCTTACCCACACAAAAAAAAAGGATTGGTCCTACCTCTGTTTTTTTTTTTCTCTTATCTTATCTATGGTTCTTTGTAATTTTATTTCTACTCTTTTCCTTATACATGATTTAACTAGTATTATATCTTTGGAATCCTATGATATATTTTAAGCTTTTTGACTCATCCGGCGCAACTTGATTTATTTAATTTTTTTTAAAAATTTGATACGACTTTAAAGTTTTTTTTTTGGAAACATAACTGTAAATTTAAATTTTTAAAAAGGAGTAAACTGCATAAAATTCTTGGATTTGACAAAGTCGCGATACGGTTGCAACCGAATCGCAAATCACAGCTTTATTGTAGTATTAAAAAAAAAATTATACGTAGTTATTTTCTCACACACAACTGGAAACAACTTTTTTTTTCTTCATATTATATACTTAAACGTTGTAATTATGGGTCACAGTTTAGGTAATTTTTTTATTATGTCTAACGTCTTCATCACATGCATGCCACCACTTAAACAAACTTATTTTTTGTATATTATATGCCTAAAATCGCGGTAATAGATAACAGCACAGACAAGGTGATTTTTTATATATACTACATAGGATAGGATATTATTATGACTATAGTTAATTGAGATTATTTGTAAGGTTTCTATTCAGAGGTAATCAAAACCCAAAGATCTATGAACTAGTCTTTGACTAGCCAAGCGGATAATTAAAATACAGGTTTTTTTACTTCTCCTGTCCTTTTTTATTTTTGTAAGTTTGGTATAAATATTTCCCGATTTTATCGCGATGAAATTTTTGAAGATTGACTTGCTATAAATTCTGATCTAATTGTGTTTGGGAGGAATGGATAAGATAAGCATAAAAAAAGAGTTTTA
This sequence comes from Gastrolobium villosum, assembly GCA_032173675.1. Taxonomy (NCBI): domain Eukaryota; kingdom Viridiplantae; phylum Streptophyta; class Magnoliopsida; order Fabales; family Fabaceae; genus Gastrolobium; species Gastrolobium villosum. The sequence goes on along the minus strand of JAVKPL010007961.1, from coordinate 116,686 downwards.
TAAGAGTTATGTTATAGGAAAAGTGATTGTATTATGTTATAGAGATTTGTTTTGCGTGCCATAATTTTTTTTTAAAACATGCGGGCCCCATAAAATGTCGTGTGTAGTAAACTTTTTATGGTAATGTTAAATGATAGAATGCAAACAAAAAAAATGGGTAAAATATTATATCCTATATTATATACATAAAATTTATCTTGAACTCACGCCACGGCTTAAAGTAGTTATACTTGATGCTGTAATAAAGAAAAAGAAGAAACATGAAAGAAAGAAGAAAAAAAAAATCGCATTAATTAATAGGTAGCACGAGTGCCATGCATTCCTTGCGTAAGCAATCGCTGATTTTATTAAGCTTAATTTGATTTGATGTGCGATCGAATTTCACAATCAGATCTAAAAAAAACAAAGCAGAGTTTTTCATTGGGAGGAATGCTAATGGCCTAATCACAACCATATTTTATTTAAAATGATTTTTGGTGAAAAGTATTATGAATTATGTTTAAATAATTACAAAAGAGACAAGTATAAAGTAAGGGTTTATCATCTATAATTTAATATGACCAGAAAAAAATTTCTATACTCACAATATTTTGTGGAGCCCACAGCAAAAAAAATAAAAAAAAATTGGCACGCAAAACGAATCTCTATAACATAACACAAACACTTTTCCTACAACATAACTCTTATAAAACCCATAAAGTAGAGGGAAAAAAATTATTTTGTAGCTGCAAAAGTAATAAAGAGAAAAAAAGATGGTGATACTTTACGTGTGTAATTTCACTCGTACTTTTCAAGATTTTCCATTGATTATTCCCTTAATTGTCATCAACTCACCAATTACAATCATCAATGCACACAGTTTGTCTAATTTCTCACCTTAATTTGCAATGGGGATGACTCATCCAATTAATTAATTCAAGTCCTAACAATAGAACAAATACATGATTTTTGTTTTCCATAGAATGAATGGAGAGGGTATAATAATTTGACAATAACCATAACTGACATTAGTACATTACAATTCCAGTAACCCTGTTAATTCCTCAGCTCTTGTGTAAACATCGTACCAAAAGTCCATGCTATCGCACATACTAGCACTAAGGACCCCTTCTTCGGTCACCGTTGGAGAGAATGGAATTTGAAACTGACAGTCATCACCAATGGCCGGAAAACCACTTGTGTCATCGGAATTATCACTTGACAACACTTCCGACCAGAAATCATCATCCAATGCAAGATCATTCTCCGGCGAATCAACATTATTAATATCATCAATAGACATGTCATGATCATTAGTAGTATTATTACTGGTAGTAACGCTACCATTATTCTCGTTGTTGTCACTAGTGGTGAATGAGGACACGTCACTAGAACATTGAGGAGAATTCACCGGGTCTTGTTTGGCGCCTTGGTTGGATTTGGTGGCGTCCAAATCCAACTTCATTTCTTCTTTATCTTGTTTTGAAACATTGCACCGTTGGTTTTGTGGCAGCCTCTTCTTCAAGTGGGTATGCCACACATTTTTAATCTCGTTATCTGTTCGCCCTGGTAACCTCGCTGCAATAGCTGACCATCTGCACGATTATTAAAAGATTAATGCACAGGATTTTGGAATCTTCATTAATTAATTAGGGAAGTTGGCTCCCCCTAAGTCACAACACTATATAATGTTATGGGATGATTGATGTGTTTAATATAAATTATACGGAGAAAGATCCGTTTACAAATTTTTTTTTTATAAATTACATTAAGTATGATCAGTCATACACTCTTGATTGAAGTATGATCGGTCATACACCTTTAATTGAAGTATAACCCGTCATACATTCTTGATTGTAGTTTATAAGAGTTTGTAAACAAAAAGTTATAACCTTCTCCAAATTATATATATATATATATATATATAAAGCACGTGAAAATGTTGGAGCAAAAGAAAGAATCTTTGGGGACCGACGTATCCATCTGGTTATGATTTTGCTTCCTTAAAATGCAAGAAAAAAATTTCAAAGTGCTCATGAGTCATGACCCAAACCATTAATTATCAGAAAAAGAGGCAGTGAGAAAGAATTTTGAGATTTGTTATAATTATAAAATTTTAATTTTTATTACTTAATTTGTAACTTTTATTCCTTAATTTATAATATTTAATATAAATTTATAATTTAAGAAAAAGTAATACAATACTAGAGAGTTCTGAATTATTATGGATTTGTGTACTTCCAAGAGTTTTAATTTACGAGCTCACATGCATCTCCATCAGTTTCATTCTCAACTTGACCCAATATAGAAATCAAGATACTCTATTTGAGAGTAGACGTGCACAGATTTGCTTGTGGAGCTCAACTTTTTTAACCTTTATTATTTTTCGTTTTTCGATAAAAGGATTTTCTTCAAGTTGAAGTTAACTTTGATTAAAATTGAGTTTTATAAGAGTTATGTCGTAGGAAAATTGATTCTGTTATGTTATAAAGATTCATTTTACGTGATAGATTTTTTTTGTTGCGGACCCCACAAAATGTTGTGTGTAGAAAAGTTTTTGTAATCATGTTTAATGATAGATGATAAACCCATTGACATTACTATAAATAATGTGAAATGAGAAGGAAATAGAAGACGCTATGCTAGCTAGCAAAAATGTGTTAAAGTTTACCTGTTTCCCAACATTTCATGAAAATTGATTATTGAGTCCTCTTCTTCTTTGGTAAAGTTGCCCCGTTTGATGTCCGGCCTCAGATAATTTGTCCACCGAAGTCTGCAACTCTTTCCACACCTTAACAGCCCTGTTGATCAAAGAAGAAAAAAAATGAGAAAACTTGTGTTTAATTCAAGAATTATGATGCTACTAACATAATTGAATTCCTATGTTATTTTCTTCACCGTTGAATTAGAATTGTGTTAATTATACTCTTTAAAGTTATATATATACCAGCATGTTTAGGCAGAGCACGCCAATTGGCATGGCCATGGGTGTTGATGTAATTGATGAGAATCTGATCTTCTTCTAAACTCCATGGCCCTTTCTTCAACCCCATTTTCGCACAGCATGGAGCTCTTCCCATTTTGCTGATTACTCCTTAAGCTTCAAAAGCCAAACTATATCTATTGTTTTGGATATTTGAACGCTTAACTGCTGGCTCTCTCCTGTTTATATACCAACTTGAAAGTGCAAAGTTGAAAGTTGAAATCTCACACGAGCAATTGGTGCTTTAATATATAAGCACGTACGGGATACATAACAGTCCAAACCAAACACTAGATTATATTAATATTACTTGGCGCATCATTGCTATTTTTCTATGTTGTCGCTCTCTTCGTCGACTTATTATTTATGGGTCTCTTTCAGTACCCAAAGTGTTGTATAGTCAAATAAAACGTGGGATTGGCCTAATTTGTGTGGCTTTGTACAGCATGACATCTAAAGTGCATTAACGTTGAATCTTCATGTCTGATCACTTCAAACTGTACTCCGACTTTGTCTGACTGTCATTTTGTCCCAAGCATTCCAAGGCAAGTTGGCAACGTAGCTGAACGAAACTTAATCAAATGAAGAATAATATATATATATATATATATATATATATATATAGGGATTTACATCTATCATTTAACATGACCACGACAATTTTCCTACACACACAATATTTTGTGGGACCCGTAATTTTTAAAGCAAAAAAAAAAACTCTGGCACGCAAAATTAATTTATATAATATAACACAATCACTTTTCCTACAACATAATTCTTATAAAATCCATATATATATATATATATATATATATATATATGGGGAAATTAAAGGATTCGTCTACAAATTTATTAACAAGTTACACTAAACCGGTCATACACTCTTGATTGAAGTATGACCCGGTCATACTTAACGTAGTTTGTAAACAAAAAATTCGTAAATATAAAATTTTCCATATATATATAGGATTCGCTTTTTCTGCAGTTACTGCAGATAAGTTATCTTGAATAAGTCCAATACGACGTCATTTTGGGGCAGAAATCATAGTATTTTTGTAATTTTAATTTATTTAATGGTTATAATACTCTTTATATTAATAATTTTTTAAGATTTTAATACCAAAATGACGTTGTTTTGAGAATAAACGCAGATAATTTATCTGCATTAACTGCAGAAATATTTTTTTCCATATATATATATATATATATTATATTATATTTCTCATGTTATATGAGAGAGAAATTATCGCATGCACACACAAAATATAATGTGGATTCCATTAAATCGAGGAGAGAACAAAAAAAAAAAAACTCATATTACACTTTTTTTACACGTGAGAGATTTCTCCCTGAGAAAAATAATATAAAAAAATTATTCCATGGCTGAAAACTTCATATTTAGTCTTGTCTTACTTTGCACAAATATATTGGCAGTTGTATGTAATATTTCACTAATGATCCATAACAACTGTACATATGTATTATCTCCTCCATTTTTTCTAAACCTATCTATATAACGACAATATAAAATTAAAAACAAAATATTCAAGTGATGTAAAATAAATTCATATATATATATATATATATATATATATACATAAAATACCAAAAACAAATCATATATACAAGGGAAATGTTATATTTACAACTTTTTGTTGTTTACAAATTCTTACAACCAAATTTTAACCGTTGGTTTCCGTCAACCTGACGGTTATAATTTATTGAAAATTAATAATCAATTAATAAGTGTGACCCAATAAATTATAATCATCTGATTGACGAAAATCAACGGTTAAGATTTGATTGTAAGAGTTTGTAAGCGAAAAAAGTTGTAAATATATACAACATTTCCTTATATACAACGTGAGTGTTATAGAAATAGTCATATACACCGCTAATTTTCTTCTCTCAATAAATAAGAAATGAAGATATTCAACAAAAGATTAGAATCATATCTGATCGGTCCAGTACAATATGGTGGGCCAATATGGACTGAGCCAAATCACACACGGTTGAAGAGTGAATGCTTTGAGTTTGGTACTATGCTTTGTGGGCTGATGATGTTTGCTTTTGAGATTAATTGAAGGTTGAGCTCCCATGGCGTGATGGCACTAGTTGGGGGTACCTGCAATGACACTCTGACGCTTAAGTCAGTATCAGAGTTAGGCTTATGTTATGTTCTTACCGAATTAGATTATCATACCTGGGTGTGTACCCTTTGTTTATATAACAAGTCTTATGCCGCCTTTGATAGGCGATATGCCTTCTGATTGGTCGTTGTGAGCTGCAGACTCATCTGTCTCAACTGGTGTCTTTCTGGCTATACATCTATATATTAGGTTGCCTTCTTAGAGTCGTGGCAAGCTGGAGCTGTCTTACGTGTATTGGTTTATAGCACGGTGGTTCTTAGTTTATTATAGGATCCTTCCTTAGGTTTTAAGAAACATAAGGCGGTTAGGTGCAATGAAGCCATCGCACCTTTAGGTTTTTATGCGCGATGGAGACATTGCGTATTCTTCTGGGTCTGTATACTTCTTGGCCTATAAATTATGGGCTTTCACCCTTTATGGACATATTGTATTTTATCCAAATCAATATCGATGATTAAAAAGATGAAATAACATAAATTGAGGTGATTTGTGCATATAATAAATCCTTTGGTGCTCTTGTAATAAGGATGAACATTGTCAACGGCTTGACATTAATAGAGAAAGAGATTGGTCGAAACTTACTTAAGGAAGAATAATAAAACAAGACTTATTAAAGTGAAATGTAGATAATCGGATGGTGGTCTTAAAACAAATTGAAGGAAATTCATTAGTATTCCGTGGGTTAGACCCATTTTTTTTCTCTATGTTCTATATGATTCATTTTTATTTTATTTTTCCTTCTATTTTCTCTATTTCTTTTTTTGGTAAGCTCATGTTTTCTCTATTTCTTCCTTTACCTCTTTCTTCTTTTTTCGTCTCAATTTTTTTTGCTCTTATTTTTTTTATTTTTTATTTTTACTTTCTTTTTTCTTTTATGTATTTTCTCTTTCTTATTCATCTTTATTTTCACATTTTTATTCTATTAGGGGAGGGTTATATTTACAAATATTTTGTTTAGAAATTCTTACAAATTACACTATGTTCTCCCAGGAGAACACTCGGTTACATTATGTTCTCGCGGGAGTACATAATGTAATTTGCAAAAATTTGTAAACGGATCCTTCCCCATATATTAATTTTTAATGTCTATGTTATTTTTTCTTCCTCTCAATCTTTTATTGTTTGTCATTTGAATTTATAAGCCTCCGATTCCAACTAATTTGAGCTAATTGTAGACTAGTGACAACTTGTGGTTGAATGAATTGTTACTAGGGATTTTCGATACATTGACGTTTTTAAATGGAATATGCAAAAGTTGTGGAGCTCTTATGCAAAAGTTGTGGAGCATGGTACATGTATTATGCGATGTACACCAAAAGTTCCAATCTTAATTTGATAAAAAATATAAATAAAAATAACCGTAACAATTGTATCCTCATACAGGTTTTTCTTATTAGGCTCAAATTTGGTCCAACACCGTAATATCTATATCTGATTATAATGGATTCTTTAAATTCGAATTTGAATTGTGGGTTAAAATGTCACAAGAGCTTATTGCGTAATGAAATTGAAATTGGGGAAAATATTTTTGTAGTTACTTACTCTATATAAGTTATTTGCATTTATTTCAAAACGACATCGTTTTAGTATTGAAATTTAAAAAAAATTATAAATATAAAGATTATTATAATCCTGAAATAAATTAAAATCACAAAAACACCATGATTTTCGCCCCAAAACAACATCGTATTGTACTTACTTCAGATAATTTATTCTGCAGTAACGGCAGAAAAAGCGAACCCATTGAGATAAGGTTCTTAAGGGCCTGTTTGGAGTACTTGATAAGCAAGATAGGATGAGATAACTTATCATATCCTACTTTTATCTCTTGTTTGGTGGGTCAATAGGATATGATTAGTTTATCCTATTACCTCATTTTATCCTATCCAATACATGATTTCTTATCCTATGGGGGGAGCTGGGTTAGGATTAAACAGGATAAGATATCAATATTAGATACCCAATATATCCTCACGCTACCCAATATATTCTCATACTACCTAATATATTTATATTTATTGCATTATATTATTTTTTTGTTTTTCTTTTCTCCTTTTATATAATCTTATCATATTGCTAATCATTTGCTCATCAAATATATGACATAATATGATCTTATCAGTCTCATATCATATTCTATCTTTATCAGCCCTATATCATATGTTACCATTATCTTATCATCTCCACAGACGAGCCCCAAACTTGATTAGATGGTACTCTTTAAGATCAAAGACTTCTGCTGGATGAGGGCCCATTTCCCTATCCCCTTAGATCTCAATAGGAATCTCCCCATTTATAAAATAAAAAAAAATTAAAATAGACAAACACATGTTCTAATTAGAAAGAGCAGACATATCTTTATATATATAAAAAAAAACAGACATATTTGAAATTAGAGTTTTTTATTTTTTATTATCATTTTTTATTTTTTGCTTTTTCGCTCTCTAACAAGTGGTAACGGGGTACAGTCGGCTTAATGGCGGTGGAAATCAATCTCTCATAATTAATTTAAGGCAAAATATTTATTCTTTTAAAAGATATAACTTACATTCTTTTAGCAATTTATAACTATATATTAAGAGTAACATATAATTATAGGGTTCACTTTTTCTGTAGTTATTGTGGATAAATTATCAACAGTAAGTCAATATGACATCGTTTTGCGACGAAAATTATGATGTTTTAATAATTTTAATTTATTTCAGGTTATAATTATCTTTATATTTATAATCTTTTAAAATTTTAATACCAAAACAATGTCATTTTGGGAATAGATGCAGATAACTTATATGCATTAACTGCAGAAATATTTTTTCCATAATTGTAATATTAAAGTTATATTTTTTTCTCTTTTCAGACATTAATTGCTGAGGTGAAAATTGGAAAAAATAAAATTTTAATATTATATTTATGTACTATTCTTAATACATAATTATAAATTGTTAAAAAGATAAGCTTTTAACCCTTAATTTAACTTAAAAACTTAAATTTTATGTGGTAACATATGATATCTATAACATATGATCTTTGCCGATGAGAATGGTCAACATAAATATTAAGAATTAATTCAACATAAAAGCACTTAATAATTTTACATGTTATATCTCTAACACACTTTATTATATTAAAAGCCTTGTAAAATTGCCATACCAAAAAAAAAAAAGGCTTGTAAAATTGAAGTGTGAACAATATACACAGCCCATAATTTCATATCTTTTTGAGATTAAGAGCTTATTTGACACCTCTCTTTTTTTTTAAGTTAAAAGTTTTTTTTAAGTTAAAGCTTAAAAAAGAGCTTTAAAAATAAAAGTACAAGTTGTTCGATGATTATATAAAAAATTTAGCTTAAAAATTGTATACTTAAAAAAAAAACTGAAACAACTTTAAAAAAACTCCTCCTAAGATTTTTTTGGCTATGGTCTTTTTCTTCATTATAAAAAAACTATTTTTTATTATAAGAGTTTTTGTAAAAATCTGTTTGAGTTAATTTCTACTTATAAGAAGAAGACAAGCTAAAAAAAGACCTCCCACGCATGTACTAAAACATGGACAATTTACATAGCCATCACAGATCAAACCAGGGTCTTTTTTTAGAATATAAGCGTGGGTTTGCAAATTTTATTAGAAAAGGAAAGTAGTGAGTATTAAACTTGTAAGAATTAATTCAAACTCAAGTTATTAAATAAATAAAATTATAAATAACGTATTAATAATTTTATATATTATATCTCTCTATGATAAATGACAATTTAAGATCTGATAAAGTACTATGTATTTTGACAATTCTAACGTAACGTAACGTAAATAAATATATATTACGTATCGAAGCAGATGAAAAATCATTCAAGTATATATGCTATTGCACATTTTTTTATTTAAAAGTCTAAGGAAGTCAAAAAAAGAGGCTTGTGCAACTTGTGGCAATCAAGTCGGTAGCCCTTTTTTTTTTTATCTTTCTATTCTTCCTTTTTCTTTTCAAAAAAAATAAAAAATTGTTATTCTTTTGTTGTAATAATTTGAGCAATGTTGTTGTGTGGGGGCGGGGGCGGTGTTACTGAGTGAGTCAAAGGTAAAAGACTTTTGGCATCCAATATTGACAAACCCTTCAATTATAATTGGAAACCTACAACGTCATGTCGTCATCTGATTCCGTGACACTACTTTCTTTTAAGTTTGGATTAATCAAACTTACTTCCCCATTTATGACCTTGTTCGATGTATTAATTCCTGTGTCTAACAAGTGTTGATATATCCAATTAGAACTGTACATAATTTGGGGAGGGGGCTGAGCCTTTAGTTATCACTGATCTCTGCACTCCGAATTAGTCTCATAGCCGACTTAAAGAGTCGAAGTTGTGAGGAAATCGGGGAAGCCAATTCGCCTTAAAGAGATAATTAGGATCGGGTAAGTCAAAAAAGAAAAAGAAAAAAAAAAACAACTGTACATAACCTACGAAAGTTAATCCAATAAAATCATCTGAAAGTGGAAAAAGAGAGGTACAAGTGTTGTAATTCTCTCGCTTCACCACCTTAAATTCATCGGAATTCCTAATTATGTTATTAATTATTGTTTCCTCATATTGACAATGACACTTGTTAGGTATAAATTGGTTAGTTTTGTGGGATTGTGCTCTGAATCGTATTTTAATGTCATGAATGTTGGTAATTCTTTTTTTGGATACAATGTTGGTAATTTAAAAAAAATTAACCTACCCTAAATTTTATTTAATCAACTTGCGTTATCATTTAAAATATGCTGCTTGGTAAAATAGCTAAGTGAAAATTGGGTGATTGCCTGATTGGGAGCATAATTCCAAAGGATAAACAGAGAAACCTTAAAAGGGTAAATTTAAAGATGCACGAATATATAATGCATGTGAGTAGGCATTTAATTCTTTTAACTCTTATGCCAAAAACTTCCAAACATATATAAATTAGGAAGGGAAATATTTAATGTGCACCCAGTACACAAAAAATTCAGTGGGCAAAACCAATAAAAAACTTGCATTTTAGAGAAATTTTTTGTTATTATTGATTTAAATGTCATTGGTTGAATGAGAAATCCACATACTTTCCGTGCATTAAAAACGTCATCATTAAAAAGAAACAAATGGAAAATACCAATTTCCAGAAAGTGTAAAGTGTATGGGTTTGATTCGTCTCAAAAGATAATTAGATCATGAAATTAAAAAAAATAAAAATTAATGAAGACACACATATATATGGGAAAAATATTTATCCTTTTAAATGACACAACTCTTTCACTCTCATAACGAAGTGGGACCCACACCTTTATTTTTTTGTCAACTCTCTTTCCTCCTTTATTTATCTATTTCTCTCTTAAAATAATACAACTTTACATCCTTTAAAATGACACACACTTTACCCCATATATATATATATATATATATATATATATATATGTATTTATATATATATAGGGTTATCATCTATCATTTAACATGACCACAACAACTTTCCTACACACACAACATTTTGTGGGACCCGTAGCAAAAAAAAAAACTTCGGCACGCAAAACGAATCTCTATAACATTACACAATCATTTTTCCTACAACATAACTCTTATAAAACCATATATATATATATATATATATATATATATATATATATATATATTTGCCTATTTTTCTCTTCTTTTTTAAATTTTAATCTCCATGCAACATATCGTAAACTTAAAAAAAAAAAAACATATAGTAAACTAATACAAAACATAGGGATAGGTTATATTTTCAAATTTTTTTGTTTATAAATTCTTACAAATTATATTATATTCTCCCGCAAGAATATTAATTTTTATAAACTACACTATGTTCTCTCGGGAAAACATAGTGTAATTTGTAAAACAATCTAAGAAATTTATAAATGGAGATTGTCCCCAAAACATATATATAGCTGTTGTCACACATGATGTCACCTATCAATTAGGTGACCGGCATGACACTTTCAAGATAATTGACCATGGTGTCATGATTTCAACGAGTAATAATATATGATCCAATGGTTTTCATATGGATAACAAGTCCAACCCCACTACGTTAACACTTAACACGTAAAACAAGCTTATTTGCCTAATTACTTTACAAGAGGACGAAAGCTGCCACAAAAATGATTGAAAATTTCTGTCTGACTTTTGACTGTTGATTATTGATGATGAGCTTTTTATTTTTTAACTTGACTTCTAAGCCAAGACACGAATTTCAGTTTTCCCAATTTTCATCAATCAAGAATGGTTTTATATAGGGTTTATCATCTATCATTTAACATGACCACATAAACTTTCCTACATACACATTTTGTGGAGTCTGCAACAAAAAAAAAAACTTCGGCATGCAAAACAAATCTCTATAACATAATACAATCAATTTTCTTATAACATAATTCTTATAAAACCCTTTTATATATGATGTTTTAAAAATCTTTTTCCTAGTTAAATGTATTAAGACTAAATTATGCGTGTAAATCTTTACTCTGCCTTTTCAAAATAGTGGATTTGAATATTTGATGGCTTTAACTTTAACACCTAAAGCTAATCACTGGTGCTGGGCACTTCAAGAAGAAACTGATAATTATTTAAATTTAAAAAATAAATAATATTTTATAAATGATCTTACTTTTAATTATGGTTTATCTCAATGCTCATTTGCTACCTCTATTCTTCGGATCTCCCCCTACTTTGACATGTCTGCAAAATCTTAAACTAGCCTACTTTTTTGGGCATGGTGTATCTTTTTTGTGTCTCATTTTTTAAATTTATCTCACGTGAATTTGGTTTCTCATATACGTGTCACTACTTGAATTGCGTTACGATTCTAGATTTATAGTTCGACTCCAAGTTTATTTAATAATCTTATGTTAATTTTAAAGTTTTTTCTATTCCCGATCTATGATGCACGGACACGGACACGGGACACGGGACACGACACGACACGACACGCCGACACGTTAATTCTAAAAAATGTCATATTTCGACACGTTGGGACACGTTTTGATATTAAATAAAATTTTTAATATATATAATATAATTTTTATTTAATACACATAAGAGTCCATAATAAGTCATATAACCAATCAAATATTTAAATTTCATAATATAAATATAAGTATAAATAATTTTTCGTACTTTGTTAATTTTTAATGTCAAATTTCATAACAAAAAAAAATTAATTTATAAATTATTTCTTTTATATTTAGTTAAAAAAATAAAATTAAGATTAAAAAAATAAAAAAAAAACGTGTCCGAACGTGTCCGAGCGTGTCCCCAAATGTTGACTGCGTGTCCCCAAATATTGACCACGTGTCGGAACGTGTCGGAGAGTTGACCGCGTGTCCCCAAATGTTGACTGCGTGTCGGACGCGTGTCCGAGCGTGTCGGAGCGTGTCCGTGTCGGACACGTGTCCGACACGCAAATTTTTTTAAAAAAGGCGTGTCGGTGCATCTGAGTTCCCGATTAAGCATTAATTTAATATTTGATAATATTACCATGTGCAACATTAACAATTTAACAGAGACAACTAAAGTCATCATTGTCAAACTCGAGTTTCTACGTAGAAACAGAAAGGAGTGGTAGAAATGTAAAATGTATAAATGACACGAACCATAAAGTTTCTACTTTCTATCACTTAAGGTCAAGATGCAAAATTATATATATGCATGTAAAAAAAAAATCACACAATAAACAAATAAACATGTGTGTTGAGCTACTTATCTATCTAAAAAAGAAATTATTTTTCATAACCAAGTATCAAAATTATAAACAGTGATAATTAACAAGTAATGGATAACCAATATGCTCTAACTGCTTTATACACTTTGTGAATTTTGGATCATCGCTCATTAGGATATAATTCCACTTCTTTCAATGCACACAATGATCCAAAAACACAAAGCGATTCTCATAACATATAAGACATAATTATAAAAAAACATATATCCAAATAAAAAGATATTAAGACACTGTGAACATGATTTGGGGAAAACGAAAATTAGGTTTTTTTTTGTGGTTTTTTTTTTGTAAATCTTTTTTTTGTTAAATTTTTTTTTGGCGAAATTTTTGTTAAATTTTTAGTTTTAACTAAAAACGGTAAAAACGTAAGTTTATACCGTTTTTACGTTTTTACACGGTATTTCTACCAAGGACAATTTTTACTAAAGTTTTAACATGAACCACTCAAGTAAAAACGTAAAAACGTAAATTTTTATGTTTTTACACTAGTTTTTGACAACAGTGATTTAAGCCATTAAGAATAGATTATTGATGAGGGATCTCAATACTTTACATAAGTGATGCATTAAGGTGATCATATCAGAATGAGTTCAAATTTGACCGGTCCTTACTATCAACATTCTGAGAAAGACTTACATGAGCCCAACGTTTGTTTCAGGCTTTCGGAATCGTTTTTATTAAGTTTTCAATTTTTCTAAGGAAAACTTTAAAAATCTCCCTATAAGTTTCCTCAAAATCACTTAATCTCCTCTTTCAGAATTTTAATCATTTACCCCCTACTTAAAATTTCTTTATCACTTACCCCCTAATTTGATTTTCCATCCAAAATTTTGTTAACAGAGTTAAATTTTTTAAAGGGTAAAGCGTGTGTCATTTTAAAGGATGTAAAGTTGTGTCATTTTAAGAGAGAGAGAGAGATAGATAAAGGAGGAGAGAGAGTTGACAAAAAAAAGGTGTGGGTCCCACCTCTTTGTGAGAGTGAAAGGATATAAGTTATGTCATTTAAAAGGGTATAAGTTATGTCATTTAAAAGGATAAACATTTTTTCCTTTTTTAAAAGGTCACAAAATTACCTTTAATAGAAAAAAAAATAATTTTCTCACAAACGTAGTTTTAGACAAACACTCTCATTGGATACACTTCCATCCTCTGTCCTAGGATTGCACGGACCAACTTGGGCTATTCTTCATCAGCTCCCTATTGAGTGCAGCCACACTTTCTGCTGTCAGATGCGAGACGCATCGTACGACTCCACTACTCACTTGCTATACCTTATGCTCATTCAGCGCATTATGAAGCTTAAGGGTGTACCCATGGATGGTGAAGTGAAAAAGAAGCTCATGACCGGTCATAACTGCTTTGGAGAGAAGCTGCTGACGAAGACAAACATCATCCGCTTACATGGTCAATGGGATGATGAGGCCTTATAAGGTGATGCCTCTGCTGATGACATGGATGAGGATTTGAGCACTCCGCAGGCTGCTGATATGCCAGCAGTTTCCTCTGTTGCTGCGGCTCCGCTTCCTTCGTTACCACCTCCACTCACTTCTCGAGGCTACTCTTCACATGATATCATGCTTTATCTTCAGCAACAAGAAGCTTCTCATATTTCCTTCTGTCATGATATCTCTACTCGCCTCACTCGCATTGAGTCCTCTCTCGGTCTTGCTTCACCTGCTGGTGGTGATGGTGCTTCTCGTGACGATCATGATGAGGGTGATGAGGAATTGAGGATGATGAGACCACTGCTTCAGACGAGGACACTTCCAGTGATGAGCATATCCCTACAGCTTCTGGCTCCGAGGATGATTCTTAGTCTAGGATTGCTTGTTGTTATTTACTTAGCTAGATTATGATTTTTGGGACGCTTGTACTCTTTTTGTTTCATGATATGTTTGAATACTACGCGTATCTTTTTCATGTATGTATCACTTTTGCTTAACGTTATGTATCGTGTTTTCCTTGAGATTTGATCGCACTATTTTATTGCTTGCGTGCTCGTTTACTATCTTTTCTTTATTGGATTACTCGCTTCCTTTTGCTGTTGCCAAAGGGGGGAAGTATACTAAATTGAGAAATATTCACTTAGTCAAGTTATAAGGTAAATAAGGGGAGACATGGAAAACTAATCATTAAAAAAAACTATACCATGATCTAAGGGAGAGCATTGGATTTCAATAAATAAATTTATGCTACACTAATACTCTTTCTCAATTTAAAGTTTGTCATCATCAAAAAGGGGGAGATTGAAGAATCAAAGTGATGATGTGGCTGCCACGTACTCAAAGATAATACACTTGATGATGCCACATCAACATAGTTTTGATGATAACAAACAAACTCAAAAAGGAATGCTCAAGGACGAAGCAACATCCGAAAGAAATCAAGCAAATGTGAAAGCATGCAAATCAAGCATCAAGCCAAGTCCAAGATCTCACTGGTATATTCATTCAGGACGTAGGAAAAATATGTAAAGGTGTATAGACTCTAGCATTGCATAAGCTCAAGTCATACATATAGTTACCTAATTATAAAGTGCTTAAAAAACCTTGATCTAATAAGTCAAAAAATGTATCTAAAGGCCTTTGAAATAACTTAAGCACGTAAGTAGCCTTGCACAGTGCAATCACACATATTCATGATCTTAAATCGCTCATTTGTATTAAAAAGAATGCATCTTTAAACAAATGTCAAAATAAATGGTTTGATGTGTCCAATATTGGTTTGGAAAAGGTACCTACATGATATAAACATTTCTAGATAGTTTCCATAACCAATTACATGCATTACAAGTCATAGAAATCATTTTGAAAGAAAAGAAACTCAGAATTCGTGCAAAAAGGGTGCTGCCACGAAATATCCAGAAATTGCACTGAGAATACCCGGATATCAATATCTGGATATGAGCCTGATAAATATCCGGATATGTATGGATTACAACGGCTATAAACAGCTATAAACGACTAGTTTTCAAATGAGGTATCAATATAAATACCCACATTAACAGTAATGAACGGCGGACAACCATAGATCAATTATTGAACCTTTATTACTCATTATAGCCAATTATTGCTCATTGATTACTCACTTTAATCATTGCATACACTTGAACTCATCTTTCTTGTAAAGCTATACACCTATTAATACTTCAATTTGTGTAATATGTACTTTGAGAGTACTTAGCCATTCTTAATCACCTCAATCTTACTTCTTGAATTGAGAGGGGAGTGGACCTTGTGTAAGTGAAGGAAAAG
The DNA here is from genome assembly GCA_032173675.1 of Gastrolobium villosum. Classification (NCBI taxonomy): domain Eukaryota; kingdom Viridiplantae; phylum Streptophyta; class Magnoliopsida; order Fabales; family Fabaceae; genus Gastrolobium; species Gastrolobium villosum. The sequence continues at coordinate 100,574 of JAVKPL010007961.1, read as the reverse complement.
TGTTAGTCTCCAAGTGACCGAAGTTTTGGAGAATATCGTATTGGTTTGTTGAGCACCCTTGAAGCTCAACCGAATAGTGAAAGTTGACAAAGCGATTTCAGTATGGACGTAGGTCACAGTGGTGGTGACCGAACCAGGATACATCTCGTTCGCAATATCTCTAACGCTTATCTTTGCATAAGCATTGTTAAATCATTTGAGCATATTTAATTTCATATATTGTCAATTATTTACTTTAGTTATTTACGATTATTTAGTCTCTACGTATAGTAAATTATTTGAACTCAAGAAACTCATTTTCAAAAAGGAAAGTGAGGCATTTTGCGAAAATGTTTCTAAAACTCACTTCACCCCCCTCTTGAGTTTGAGGCCACTTGTCCAACAATTATTAATTTGCAATAAAGTATAACCGTTTAATGAACGAAAATCAACGGTTAAGATTTGGTAGTAACAAGTAGTAAGAAAGATAGGTAGTAACTATAATCTTTCCCTTAAAAGTAGTATTTTGAATTTTGTTTTCATAAGACACAAATTTTGACATCTAAAAAAAAGATCATTTTTTGTTTTTTTTTTTCTTACTTTTGCTTTTTTTCAAACGTTGTATCCAAACACACTCATAAAATGAAAAGCAACTTCATTTAAAGAAAATCATCCAATTTTTTTTTTGTATTTTTCATTTAAAATATAATCATGTTAAAATTAAATATATATTACAATTAGCATTCAAAAGGATACATTCTATGATGCACGGACACTGATATGGGACACGGGACACGACACGTCGACACGTTAATTCTGAAAATGGCATATTTCGACACGTTGGGACACGTTTTGAATTTAAATAATATTTTTAATATAATTTGTATTTAATAGACATAATAGTCCATAATAAGTCATATAACCAATTAAATATTCAAATTTCATAACATAAATATAAATATAAATAAATTTTCGTACCTTATTAAATTTTCATGTTAAATTTCATAACAGAAAAAATTTAATTTATAAATAATTTTTTTATTTTTAGTTAATAAAATAAAATTTTATTCTAAAAAAAAAACGTGTCCGAGCGTTGACCATGTGTCTGAAAAAGTTGAATGCGTGTCAAAAAAATGTATCCGAGCGTGTCCGAAAATTAACCACGTGTCCTAAAATATTAATCGCATATCGGACGCGTATCCGAATATATCGGAGCACGCAAATTTCTCATCAAACAACGTGTCCGTGTTTCGGTGGGTACACTTATCTTTGAAGAATGGAAGAATGGAAAGTATTTGAATGTGAGTTGTAATCATTTTGTTTGAACAAATTCATATACAATTAAATACTGTATATTTTATAATTTTTTTTTAAATCTATGAGTTTTGCACTTAATATTATGTAGGAATTTTAGGTAGAAATATTTGTTAATTATTTACTCTAGTATTACCAAATTATTAAAAAAAAATTAACAATCACAACCTCTATTTGGGAAGTCTAACTTCTTTTAAAAGTGTTGATAAACTCAAACCGGCCGAGTCGAGTTGATGTGAGAACAGATAAATCGGTCATATAACATGTCCAGATAAAACAGCGGATCGGCCAAGCATTGGAATCGCCGCAACCCGGTCGATTCAGCCAGTGACCCAATCTAGTTCATAAAAAAATCCAAAAAAAATAAATCATAAAGAATATCATATTTTTTCTTTAAATTCACAAATGGTTTATTTTCTTTTAAAATATATAAGCAATTTATTACTTATTGACTTACATAGGTTGTACTTACAACACTAATATTATCTTGGTTATACACTATGCAATACATTTTGATTTAATTTATGGCTAAAGTTGTCGTCTAGTGAAAATGAAACACCGATATTACAAATATTATATGTTTCTTTTATCCTTTATTTGATAATAATGTGTGATTTATTATTTTTCATATTAAAATATTAGAAATTGGTATTTTTTTTACAAATATTTGAGTATATTTATAACTTTTTTAATATAAATTATAGATTTACATATACTTATTTGATCATCGGTTGAACCAGTAATATACTAGGTAGACCGGTGACTCAATATCTCCATCAGATTAATGAGCAAACTGATTTAATAAAATTGTTTTTTAATAATATTTCAATACATCATTAAATGATAGTGTAAATAATTTTGTTACTGACATGCATTAAACTCTATCATTCCTCATTTCTACGACTTATCTAACAATCACATTTTTGATAAATTTTCATTAAAATCTACCAATTTTTTCTGACTGCGCACCATTACTCATTTGTACCTTTTTATTTCTCATTTGAAAAATGAATGTCAAGAAAAAGTAATAAGGACATCCAAGTCTAAAGCTTTAGACATGGACCAAATACTTGTTAAATTTTATATTTGTGCAGAGAAATGCCATTGTGACTCTTTACAGATTCACGAGGCAATTTTTTTTTAATATCTAATATTATTTTTTAAGAAGTGATAGTTAAAACATATAGTTAAATTCAGCTAAGTAATCTGAACCATTGGATTTAATAGAGCCAGAGTACATTAAAATTTCTCTCAAAGAATGGTTAAAATGTATTCAAGCCAATATAGGATTTATTTGAACACTAGAATGCAAATCTGCTCCCAGTGCCATCCAGAAAACGATCAGTGTGCCACCCTTTGTTCTGTAGTTCTTTTAAAAATAAAGGAAAGGCACCATTCATTTTCTCGTATGCTTCTTGCATGACATTAGCACTGAACTCATGAAAGGAACTCTCAATTTGTGCAGCATATGCTGCAACTAGCCACCCTCTCAATGCATCTTCACCGCTAGCATTTTGCTCCAATACCATGTCAATGCATTTACCCTCACGATTTAAAAGAAACTTCTCCTTAGGGAATACTTGTTTTAATTCAAGAAGCCTAGAAGGCTTAATAACCTTGTGCAAAGCCCTCCCCACTCTAACATTTCCAGCATCTTCTGTGAGTCGCGCAGGAAACAGCAGATCTTCTCTGTATCTTAGATCAGCAGGGCTTGATACAATTCCTGCCTGCTTTGGAATTCAATTAACAGTCAAACAGCATTTCACTTTTTTCAAAGGGTTTAGTGTGTGTTATTCAAAAGGACACAAATTGTGTCCTTTTAGTGACTTACACAGAGTATGACCGGTCATACTCTGTAATTATGAAAAGTTCCTTTTTTTTCTTCACTTTGCACGTCAGTGATGTGACTGAGGAGAGAAAAAAGAGAGTAACTTTTCATATTTACACACGGTATGACCGGTCATACTTTGTGTAAATCATCTAAAATGACACAACTTGTGTCCTTTTAAATGATAGTCTTTTTTCCCTTTTTCAAATAAAGAAAGGAAATCATTTACAACAATAATTCAAACCAGACCTTGAGAAAATCAGCTACAACCATTGCAGTTCTCCGTGGATTCAAGGTATTTATAGGAGTTGCTCTCATTTCTTCAGACACACTGTATATATGTATAATTGAAAGGAGAGGACCCACAACAAACTGACAAAAAATGTTTCAAAATCCGTTAGTTAGGAATCAATACAATGTATATTTATCATTAAAATATGCCACATGATTAGTTATTTCTCTATAAGGTGACCTAAAAAAAATATTTGCTTCCTTTCATATTTTGAGTAATGGCTCTGATTTTGCAAATAAAGAACATGTACGACGTATATGCCCTTGGGCATGACTCCACGAGCATTTACCGTGAAAACATTAACTTTTCAGTTAACTCTAACATCAGTTACGGTTTATTTTACACATGAACCTCCCGTGATTTAACATTTTCTCAACCTACCACCCTAAAGCTACTACTTAGTTTACACATTACCCCCTTAAGGTTGAGCAAATGTTACACTGCCATTAAAGTTAATGTTTTCAAGCTAAACCAAAGTTAAGCAGTGGGGTTAAGTGACACAAAAGTTGAGGGGGGTTATTGAAAAAAGGGTAAACTACAGGGAGTAAAGTGTAATTTACCCAAATATTTGTGATGGAGCCCAAGAATTAATAACCGAAGGCTACAAAAATGTCATGTTAAGAAGATCCATTATCCAGGGAGACTTAACCTCAATTGTTGGTGCTAGCTAGAAATGTAATCATGAAGCTTGGATCATGATTTCTTTTAAAAGATTATCTAAACCTGGGTGACATAAAACATATCAAGATACATAGTCCAATTTAACAAAAGATCTCTCCTAAAAGATACATTTTATCCTCCAGTTGCTACCCATTTTTATCTTGAATTAACATTTTGCTTTTTTCCCTGGTGAATTGGTGTGTAAGCAACTTCAAAAGTTTTCATAAAATGTATAATCTTTCAATCCTCATGCATTCTAGTAACAACCATAACCAAGATAAACATTACATATATTGTTACCACAGACTAATTGTGTAAGTCAAAAGCTGAAAATTAAAATGAACATGAAAGCCCAAGAACAAACAAATATAATCTCTTACCTTTCCCTGCATTGATGTACAGATGGTGGATGCTAATTGAATTCCAACTCCTATTCCAATAACATTAAAGAGAGTTGAAAAAGCCTCCCCTTTAGCAAACAGATCACTGAGATTTCCTTCTTTAGCAAATGAAGAATATATAGGCAATCTTGTTGCTCTTGCTGCAACCACTGCCATCCCCTGTTGACTCCATAATAACCGAAAGAGAAGTTAATAGCCGAATATAAAAATGACACAACACATCCACTAGAAATCTAGAATAGGATGCTAAAATCCCCTATCACGACGTACGTAGGCTTGCATGAACAATTAGCACTGAATCAACTTTATATCGCAACAAACAACTGCCAAATTACGAAATTATTTTTGAAGACCTCAGTAAAAATATAAACCTTCACAAAATTTCCTAGGCCTGCAATTTGAAGAAAAAGATGTGGGCATAATGGAGAAAGCACTTCCAAGCCGCTGCCTAAATCATAGAGCACATCAGCTGTAAAATGAAAAACTAATAACAGTCAGAGAACTTGAGAACTTAGCAAACAAGAGCTAATATAAGAAGGGGAGAGGGGGGGAAGAAAAGCCCTAGCCCAAATGCAAACCTAGTAGTCTCCAACGTTTAGGCTCAGAATCCATTCTTGCACCCCAATTGCTACATATTAGCTTCCCTACATGTTGCATTCCATCCTTTAAAATCTGGATGTCAGCAGAAAAAACAGGTTATACATTAAACAGATCTCACAATTACTGATCTGAGAAATTGCCAATTACAAATCAGAATAAAATTACCCAACTAACAGCAGTTGCTTGTGCAGGAGTGGGCCGCAACCCTGCAGCAAAAAGCAGTGACTGCAGAAGAATAAGCATACAGACCAAGGAGACCCACTTAACAATCAATTATTCCATAAGGATCCATTTGTAAAAAAAAAAAAAAAAATTACATTACTACAATCTATGAAGCACCGCACTTCAAAAACCCTGACGTGTCGTGTCCGACACTTCCCGATACTCTCGGACACTCCGACACTCCAACACGTATTAAAAAAGTTCAAAAAAAGGTTTAAAGGTTGTGTTGCTGTTACGAACCTTGAGGTCACCACCCCAAAAGCTAGCTCAAAGGGTGGGAGTGCTCAAGGCTTTATAAACCCCACATTAGTTGTATTGGCAACCAATGTGGGACTTGTAACATTGCCACCCCCATTAAGGGCCGACGTCCACGGCGGCTTTCACTCTATCGACACTGACCCGACGGTAGCCCTTTCCCCCTTTGGGGCGGCTTCACTCACCTATCAGTATTCAATGCCCAAAGACACCTTAATCCAGCCTATAGGTAGCCCTTTCCGTAGCCTCAAGTCTCAATGAAAGCACCAATTGTTACGAACCTTGAGGTCACCACCCCAAAAGCTAGCTCAAAGGGTGGGAGTGCTCAAGGCTTTATAAACCCCACATTAGTTGTATTGGCAACCAATGTGGGACTTGTAACAGTTGCGTTGAGTTTTTAATTCCAACTATTAGATTCATTGGATTACGATTACTATTTTATTGAGTTTAATATAAATATTTGGGATATCTTATGTTTTTTTTGCAGAATTTATGAATATTATAAGTTTAGATTCTTTTTTTGTTAAATTATTGAATATTAAATATAATATACACTACATAAATTAAAAAAAATATTATTTAATATCAAAACATGTCGTAACGTGTTGAAATCAAACATTTTTTAGAAATAACGTGTTGGAGTGTCGTATCGTGTCACGTGTCCCGTGTCTGTATCGGTACTACATAGACTACAATCAACAAAAAATGTATCCCACAGATTGGTATATTGTTATATCTATATTGTGCAAGGAATAAATCAAATATGAATTAAGAGAAATTTATATCACAGTTGTCATGCAATCAAGGTTTATTTTCCAAGTCAAAGACAAGAACTTGTATCCGGTTACATGATTTACTGAGATTTTCCATTTATCAGAAGGAGACCTGAGTTGATAGCACTGATAGTGCTGCACTGCTAACATGTTGCACTGCTCGAAACTGTGTGTATCTAAGATAACCTTCATTCACACTGCACAGGAAACACTGAAAATCTGAGTCATTGAACTAGTTTGTCTAAGCCATAACTAAACAGCATATATTCAGGAAAAAAATCAAACACCTGTAAGGATATCCCGAGGGGAAAAATTTATTCCTGAAAGACCCAACAACCCTTTTGTATAAGGGTCTGGAATCATCAACAAGCTTTACCTAAAAGAGAAACCAAAAGGATTCAGATACCCAATTCCCAATCTGTTGCATTCAGATACTAATGGAATACCCATTTAAGAGAAGAGATGAAAACATACGGTGAGTTGACCATCGGATTCAAACTGGTGTCGGCAACAAACAGAGTCGGAGGTTTCGAACCAGAACACGTGAGATTCACCTTCGTTCTTCTCCATTTTAATATTCTCCTATGGTTTACAAAAATTGAACACAACCCACACCAAATTAATAAATAAATAAATAAAAAGCGAAAAGAGAGAGAGATAGAAGAGAGGGTAGTACATACCAGCAAATCGAGAGTCAGGAACTTGAAACATCAATTTGGGAACGCAACGAAAGAGGGGGATACACCATGCTTGACTACTGGAGCTAAAACTTGAGCGCTTAAATTATATTTTTTTTCTTTCTCTAATATATAACTTTCAATAAATAGTTTATAGGTTGTATATTTCTCATTCAACATGATAATTGAATTATCATAATTCTCATGTCGTATAGACAAAAAACATGTAGGACCCGTAGGTTAAAAAAATTATGTGTAGAATCCATGTTGGCACGAAAATCAAAGAATGTATAGAAAAATTCAAATTCTCATATTAAATGAGAATTATAAAACCCTTTATCGAGGTAAAGTATTTCTCTCCATTAATTTCAAAATTACGTAAATTTGATATTTTTATAATTTAGAAAAATTAATGAAAAGTGTTTTGATAAAATTTATATGATAAAAAGATTAAAAATTATGAAAACATCCCTAGTTAGTTCAAAATGACATAATTTTAAAAATTACCAGATATAAGTTATCTCTGGTAAGTTATCTCGTGATTGGAAAAATACTTTACCGATGGTTTATTTGAATTTACAATAAACATTATTATAACAAACTTTGATTAAAAGTTTTATTTTTGAATACATTTATACAAAATAATTTATTAAGGGTTTTTTTTATACATTTCTAAACAAGCAAATAACAAACTAAAATAAATGTAACTTGATCATTTTAATAGAAATTTAAAATACTAAAATATATATGTTTTCATTTGCTTATATATTATAAAATAAAGAACCTTTTTTTTTTGGTATTAAAAGAACCTTTAATTGTTTACAAAAAAAAAACCTTTAATTAAATAAACACATTATAAAATATGACTATTTAAAATATGGATTTTATAATTCTCATCTAATATTAGAATTATAATTTTCCTACACACCCTTCGATTTCCGTACTAACATGGGTCCTACATATAATTTCTTCTAACATATGGGTCTCACTTGCTTTTTATCTTTACAACAAAAGATTTCAATTCTCCTTTCTCTTAAAATATAATGGGAAACATCTTGTAGCACCATCAAAAGTTTTCATTGAAGTTAATGGTATACTTCATTTTGGAATGAGACAATTATCCCCTCCACAAAAGAAAATTATTTTAACAAAAAAAAAAATCAAATATAAATTATTTTGAGGAAAAATGTTATGATTTTTTTTTTATTATCATTTATAAGTTTTCATTGAAGCTGATGGTATATCTTCATTCCGGCCTTCAAGGCCTTATAAGAGGTATTCAAGTATTCCTTCTGGCTCTTGCTGAGAGAAAAGAAAGCAGATTTATGAGTCTCCCAAATTTCTGTGTTAAGAGTAATCGAGAAGTGGAAGAATTAGAGATATACCATTGGCTGCAAGAATTACTTTCTTAACCAAACTAGTCTCAAGTTGATATAGCACACATGAAGTTGTGACCTGACTTGAGCTCCTGATGTAACAGAGATATGGTCATGGGAATCTAAGGGTAGCTATTTGATTGTCATAAGAACAATATATCTTAAGGTGGGAAACAATATATCTATCTGAATTGATTTATTCAAGTACTCCTACTTTCTACAAGTTTTGGTAGACATTAGAATGACTTTTCAGTGCCTGGAATTAATATAAGCCTTGATGATATTTTTAAATTGATATTATGTACTTCTATAATGTAAGAGTTTATCATAGTGGTTTCAAATTTATGTTTAGAAGTACAATAAAAAATTCAAGAAACATGAAAACGAGAAAAGTTATTGCGATCAAGGTGCAGGTGCACATTTTCCAAAAGTAAAAAAAAAATCAGGACATGCAAGAAAATAAGAAAAATGATATGGATAAAAATGTCATAAAAAAATTTTATTTTGGAAAAATGGAACACCCAATAAAGGTGCACCGGTCCACTTTAAAAATTCTCCATGAAAACTTTCCAAAATTAAAGGCTTAAAGCTAATAGTTTGTCATCAGAGATACTAGGTTCTGCTAGTTGGCTTCAGCTTAATGGACAATCCATTCCTTAAACACTAGTGCACCTTTTTATGAGTTTATAATGGGAAACAAGTAATGCAGTTACTATAGATGAAAAATTAGGAAACATAGTACATTGGATATGGAATGAGGAACAAAGGAAACATAGTAGAGAGAAAAGAGAGGAAGAGTTGGATTGAACTAACCTCAAGACAAGACTATCCATGATGACCAACCTTGATAATGTTGTCAGTTGTGGCTGATCTAAGATGCTCCCTCCTTGCACAAATCTAAATGATATGAATTCGTCTGGATTTAAGGTAACTGAAGAGCCTCAATAAAGTAGTGAAGAGTAACAGGCGGCGGACGCACGTCTACGCAAATGTAATGTCCGTAGACATGAAATTTTCGATTTTAATTATTTTTTTAGGTTCTTATTTATCTCTTCGATACTTATATTAAGAATAAATACTCTTTTAAGTCCCTAATAAAAAATACGGTCTCCACTTTAATCTCTTGTAACAAAATTAGTCTCGAGTTCCCTGAGAAATTTAAAGTGGATCAATTTAGTTAAAATCGTAGTCCCTCGCAAATTCAAAAAAGATTCACATTAATCCCTCAAAAAGACTAAAACGGGTCCACTTTAAATTTCATAGTGACCAGGTGACTAATTTTTTTTTATAATGGACGAAACTGGGGATCGAATTTTTTGCTAGGGACCAAAAATGATATTTATTGTTATATTAGTTAACAACGTAACAACGTACAGAGATGATTAAAATAACGTAGCAACGCAAATTGATTAAAGAGAAAACTTATTTTTCGTCCCCTGCACGTACCCATTCTCATGTTCTCTTCATTTCCTTTTACATTTTTTATAAAAAAAGAGAAAATTGATTGCAGGTTTGACATTCTCAAATAAGTTAATCTCTAGAGACGAGGTCCGCGATTTTGTTTGCCTTATGTATATAGTGTGTTGATTTTTTTATTCACCACTATAAAATAGAATGATGATGTATGGATGTATTAGAGTATATTTTCATATTTATTTTGGAGGATTGATAAAATTTAAGGGGGATAATAATTGATCAAATTATTGCTTGCAGCTTGTTGTGGAAGCAACTAGATTATGAGCGGGTTTAAGCGTTAATTTAAACCTTCTTTATAAAAAAAATTCGGAGGCGGTGGTCCCTGTCACTAAAATGTACAGACATAAAGAGATTTTCTTGCATGAGAACAAGGGCATTCTGCCTAAAAACCATCTTTATCAGACATTCAGCATGATTGATTAACCATTTCATATATATTTTCTGAAAAAAATGTATGTTGAGTAGCAAAGCAGAACAACACTTTAGGATCAATTTCCTTTATACGACTATTGAACAGATCCTGCAATGTAGGCAACTACTAATGGCATCTTTGGTTTGATGTTGAAATCATTCAAAAACTGCCTTAAACTTGGATATAATGCTTGCGTGAAACTCAATAAGCTAGATTCCTCTTGATAAAATATTTGACTTTTGTATCAATTTAATGGGGAGATCGTCAATCATCTTCAACTTAAGAGTAAACATCATTTTTGGTCCTGACAATATTTATGAAATTCTTTTTAGTCCCTGATAATAAAAAATCAAATTAGTGCCTAAAATTATGAAAAAAAAGAGTCATTTTAATCCTTCTGTCAATATCTACGAAATCCTGTATGTTGAAGATGATTGACGATCTCCCCATTACACTAATATTAAACATAAATGAATATCATAAAATAAGAAATAAATTAGGGTAATCTTTTTTGATTTTGTTGAAAAGATAATTGAAAAATTAATTTAGCAGAAACTCAAAAATAAATTGTACCAAAAAAAAAATTGGAAAAAAAAAATAATATACGCGGCGATTCGAGTTGAAGGGATGACGCAAGCAATGACAAAAGTGGGGTCGTGGACGGTGGAGAATCTTTGTCTTGTGGTGGATTCACGGTCCCCGACAGCATAAAGTTCTACTTAGCGTTGTTACAACGCACCGCCCCATCTCATATCTATCTTCTTTTCCTTTCTGAATTTTTTACTATTTATAAAATCTCTTCTGTTTATTACACTGCATACATACTTTAATTCAATTCTATATACCTTATTTTCTTTGCTTGTGTTTCTTCAAATCCAAGTTTGCCAATGTCTTTAGTAGGACGGGTAACATTCTCTATCTAACTCTCTTGTTGAATATCATATGATGAATGTGATTTTCTGTTTCTTTGATCCATTTTAGTTATTTATTACTTTTTAGAGCACATCATTCTTTATTTGGTATTGTTAATTTTCCACTCTTGTTTCTTATTCGTAAGAGCATTGCATTGATCTTAACTTGGCTAACTTTAAAGCAACCTTTGGCTTATGAATATTTGTGTGTGAATTCGAATTCAAAATTAAGTTTAAGATGAAAAGGATTTTTTGACCCTGATGCGTTTGAATTCCAGCCAAATGCTACATCAGGCATGGGTGTTGCTGATCACACCAAAAAGACCTTCATGGATTTGAAGCAAAAGAAGGTCTATCGTTATGTGATATTTAAGGTTGATGAAAAGAAAAGGGAGGTTTTGGTTGAGAAGACTGGTGGTCCTGGTGAGAGCTATGATGATTTCACTGCTTCATTGCCTGAGAATGATTGCAGATATGCTGTGTTTGACTTTGATTTCGTCACTTCTGAGAATTGTCAGAAGAGCAAAATCTTCTTCATTGCATGGTTAGTTTATCCCGGATCTTTCTATCTATTTTGATTGTTATTATTTAATTTTTTTTTTCTTAACTTTGTCTGTAATTAAAAGTATTGTTGCACCAAGATGCTTGTAAGACATGATACCTAATATACATTTTCTTGTGCAACAAAGTAAATTCTGCAGCAAATAAGATTTGTACGCAAAATCACCATTCCATTCAATTATTTTAAGCATATGTAAATATTGCAATGCTTTAGTGTCATTCTTTGTGCTTTCTCTGGTCATGGAGCTATATGTTTATTGTTTCATTGTCTTGGGCTAAATTTCTTGTGCTGTTTTCTAGATACAATTTTTTACATGATTGGGCTGCCTATTTTAGTAAATGTAGTATTTTGATATTTTGCTCCCTGCAACTTAAATTGCCCCATTTCCAATTTAGTTGCTGCTGTCAGATATCAACTTATTCAGGGGCATCCTCTATCAGTTGCAAATAGAGTATTACTGGCTAGAATGGGATTAAGCTTTGCTGTTTGTGTTCTTGCTTTCGTTAGTTAGCATTTTCAAAATGTCCCTATAAATATGATCTGCTTTTGAAGAGTTTGTGTGTGTGTGTTGGGGGGGAGTGTCCTCAAGAAGGATGATAGGCTCTTGAGGAAATGCTCTTTTCCATGGTACTTGTTTACTTCATCCGCTAAAATTGCATGTTATGTCTTGATATATTTATTTTGCGTATCAGAAAAGTTGGTATATATGAAAACATGGATAATAAAAGTTATTGTTTTTCTGGTTGAATTGGTTTAGTACTACTCTATTTATTGCATTTTTTGAGCTGATGGTCTACGCAGAGACTACACTGACCAATAATTGTCCATTCGTATTTGAGTGGCATCTTCAGTACCACTTCCTAACAACATATTGTCCATCATCTATTTGAAGCATATCTGAATATCTCACTTGGACTTAGTCTTCCCCATCTCCTTCTTGTGAAGGACAAACTTGGATTGGAGTTCTTTATTTGTACCAGCTTTCACCTATTTGTTTCCATCCTTGACATCGTGCGTCTCAGTCAATTTATTTTTCTATGATTCAGCTTGTTAGAATAATTAGAGGATATCTCATAATATCATGTTTATATCATAGAATAGTTCAGAGTATCTTAAATTATCTCTTAGGAATAGTTTCCATATATCTATATATATTTTATGATTTGTTTTCTTGTTTAATTATGGTTGAGTAGAAGGGTTAGTATTTTGTCATTTGTAACATATCATATCAATATATCATGTCATTATACACGAGAATATATTCACAATCTTTGGTATCTCTATTTGTTCTTCTGTACCTAAATCGCTATGATCTTAACACTGCCATCGAGATATCTTTCTGTTATTCATTGCATGATTTTGATTAGGTCGCCTTCAACATCTCGAATCCGTGCCAAGATGCTCTATGCGACGACTAAAGACAGGTTAAGACGTGAGCTAGATGGTGTCCATTATGAAATCCAGGCTACTGACCCCACAGAAATGGATCTTGAAGTGCTCAGAGACCGGGCACATTGAAATGTTATATGCTGTTACTTATGTTGTTAACAATATCTACCAGGTTCTACTTTCAATGAATTACCTCTCCATGCTTTATCATGTGCAAAGCCCATCTTGCTACAAAAATATACCTCAAATAATATGAACCTGAAGGCTGATGATGGGTTTAAGTTTTTGGCAGTTACTATTGTGAATTCCAGTTGTATGACCATGACTTTATGGAACCAGATTTCTTAAATATATAAATCCCATGGTATAACTTTAACAAAGTATCCGTAGGTAATTTCAAAACTCGCATTTATCAATAGTTGCTTTTGAAAGCTAACTTATCATGATTCCTACATGAGTAATTCAATGTGGCAAGGAACAGACACAGCGATAACCAACAAATGATGAACCTATTAGAGCAGACTACAGTGAAGCACGACAGTCGACAGTCGACAGTCATTGCCAATGTTAGAGATATATAAATGTAACTTCACCCAACAGCTTAAGCTCTTGGTTGAATTGGTTTTTTACATCGTATTAGAGCTTTGGTGCCACGGTTCGATCCTTAATGTAGCCTCATGTAACAGCTTAAGCTACCTGTTCGATCCTACTTGCTCCCATTTAATTAATAATTAATTAAGTCTAGTGAAGTGTTAGAGATATAAAACCATTAATGTAACCTCATCCAACAACTTAAGTTTTTGGTTTGAATTGGTTCTTTGCAGGTAACATAATGAGCTTATGCTCTTTCTAAACAAGGTAAAAGGAAATGATGATCGTATGTGAGAAATACAGGATTGAATCTTGTGCAATTGATTGAGACTAAAAAAACTATTTACGATAAAATTAAAGTAAAATGGAAAGGCCATAGCTTATCAGTTTCTGGCTGATCTTATATCCTCAGGGACCTCGTTCTTTCCAGATATTTCCTCTAAAGCCTTTACTTGCTATTCAGCAACCACCAAGGTGCTGATGAAAAATCTAACTAGTTTATCACACGAAATACAATGGATTGAATTCTTAACACCAATATTGTGGGGATACTCTGCGTCCGTTTTGGCATTGTCTTGGTCCTATGCTAGGCACAAGAACACTCACCTACTTCCAAACTTCCTGATGCTGAAGAACCTTGCAGGCAAAATGTGTTGGCATTGGGTCCAAAATTGATGAAGAAGCGAGTCAGTCAATCATTACAACACCACAACCCAATTAAGTTGTCTTTTTTGAGTCCACAAGTTATATGGGAAGGCTAATGAGAACATGAACGTTGTCATAAATAATAAACTTACAAACAGGATTTAAAATATTTTCATTATCTTCGGACACTGGACAATACTGCATAGAAGACTGTTAGTCATTTAAAGACTGGATGAACACAAATTCTATGAAGTAAAAAAGCTTCATCTGTATTTACCATAACTCATATTACAATTGTAGCATTAATATGTTACGATTATAGTATTGATGAGGATTACAACCAATCATAATAAATTAATGCTACAATCCTAACAAGTCAAACTAGCTTCATCTGTTAGTCAAAAGTGAAGATAGTAGTAACATTGAAAAGGCCAATCCAACTCCCCAATAAATATTTTATAGTTTCAATAAGCGAACGCATGTGGAGTGTAGAAAGTCAAATTTTGCTGAAAGCATCTGCCGTAAACAGACGGGCACATCAACTAGTAAGCATTAGGGTCATAAGTTTCAACTTCAAAGTTATATTGTCTTCATCTAAATGGGCTCACAGATTTAGAAGATAAGGACAGATTCTTATATATATTTTTTAGGTTTTATGAATATCATGTTACATAATCCAAGAAAACTTTCCTACACATACAACTAAGAGGTGGGATCCAGATGTTTCTTTTTCTCTTTCATCATTCCATTTTTTCTTTCTTCTTTATTGTGAGGATAGGAAAATGTTTTTATATCATGTAACATTATACTCATTAAACCCGTATTTTTTTTTGTATATTAACACTTATCCAACTGTAATTCTTTTGTAATATTTTAATCAGGCACCACATACCTCATATCATGCTATCGTTTTCCTTAGACTTAAGGGAAAGAAATATTGAAACAACAATTAAGTCAAAAAGGAAACGAAATAAAAGAAGCACACATTCGTTAAATGAAACTGGTTATTGAAAGCACTATTCACTCCAATAATGGTTTCAAATCAAATGTAACTAATATTTTTTGCCAATATTCGTAGAACTAATAGCTCCAGATTTCCTGCTACATAATGTCCGAACAAAACTTAACAGAAAAGGCGGAAAGGAAAGGTTTTGTGCTACCCTAGCCTAATTGAAGGCATGGCTTTATTATTACAACACTACAGATGAACTTAATCTAAGCATATGGAACAGTTCTGTTGGTGTAAGAACGTGATTGCCCTGCTTCTTCATTATGTTCATTTTCTTCATTCTCACCTGACATCTCCTCCAAAGATTTTCCTTTTGCCTCAGGCACCAAGAAAGTAAAGAAGAAGCCTAAAATGTTCATCACACCCAAGACAATCAGTGAATTCTTCACACCAATACCTGCTGGATACCCTGCATCTGCTTTGCTCTTGTCCTTGTTCTGTGCCAAATACAAGAACCCAAAAGCACCAACTATAGCCCCAAGCTTCCCACATGCAGATGATATTCCATGGCAAGTAGATCTAAATCTAGCAGGGAAAATTTCTGCTGGCACAACAAATGTGGTAGCATTAGGCCCAAAATTTGCAAAGAAAAAGGTCAAGGAATATATCACCACAAATCCTATTCGGTTTTCCTTCTGAGTCCAGTGATCATAAGGAAAGGCAAGAGCAAACATGAACACAGTCATAAAGAAGAATCCCATCAATTGGATAGTAAATCTTCCAATCTTGTCAATAAAAGCAACTGTGAACCAATATCCCGGAACTGTACTGCACAGAGCAATAAGTGTTTGAGCCCTTGCAATCATGTAAATCTCCTCAATAGCATTCATGGTTTTTGCAGGAGGTATCCAACCAATTGCACTGAAGATATCTTTCTGGAAGAGATTTTGGCTATAAAATGCAATATCAAGCAAGAACCATGTGCTTGTTGTCCCAAGTAGATGTAGTCCATGGCGTCTGAGGAACTCCTTAGAAAACAAGCCATATGGTTTAGCCCGTGCCACCTCATCTTTCTGTGGTTCAGCTTGAATCTCAACCTGCAGAACCTTTGACATATCTTTTGCTGCCTGTTCTGTATTCTTAGCAACTAGAGCAGTATAACGAGCAGTTTCTGGCATCTTCATCCGAGAATAGAAAGTCAATGCAGCTGGGATTGCTCCAACCATCACAATTATCCTCCAAATGTAGTCTGCTTGTGGAACAGTTGAAGCAATTGGATTTTCCTCATAAGATGGTGCATCAAACTTGGTCTTGAATGCTGCTGAAATTATTATTGCAAATATACCACCTGCCAAAATTCCAAAACCCTGCATGGCAAAGACTGCAGCAATGAAGGCACCGCGAGTTTTCTTGTTAGAATACTCTGACATTATGGTAGCAGAAAGTGGGTAGTCTCCACCAATACCAAACCCAAGCCAGAACCTGAAGAAGCAAAGAGTTGCCATCACAGATTTTGGACTATGCCCAAAAGAAAGGCCTGAACCAATGGAGCATATTACCATAGTCAACAAAGTCATGCCATAGACCTTTTTCCTGCCCAATTTATCACCAAGCCAGCCAAAGAAAAGCTGGCCTAAAAGTGTTCCACAAAAAGCTACACCATTTACCGCAGCTGATACATTTGGAGGCAATGAACCGGGCTTTGCTGCACCATCAACATGGTAGTATATGCGACCAAGCAACTTTGTAACAAGGGATACGCAGAATAGATCATATGCATCAGTGAAGAAGCCCATTCCAGCAACGATGATGGCAGTGAAATGGTACCATTGTGTTTTCGCCACATCAAGTGCATTCAGCACCTGAATTTGCTCTTTCGCCATGACTTCTCAAACCAAATCAATTGTTTCTCTTAATCTCTGCAAAAGTGGAACCAAGAGGCAGATTTCACATATTTATCAGACTTTTTATTAAAAGTATTAAGAATTTAAGAATAACTGATCATTTTGAGAATGTTATCAAGTGAAATCAACCAATACAAATACAATTATATCACAAGTTCATTATGAAGAAGTTAAGAACCTATCAATAATGATTATACCACCAGTTCAAGATGTGAGAAGCTGAAATTCTACACAGAGCCTCTAGTGACCAAGTACAAAGAAAATAGAGCGTTTTACTTTGTTACCCCAGATATCAAAACAATGGTAGTTTTTAAACTCCGTTCTAGAAATCAAATTGAACAAATACTTAAAAGTAAATAAATCTGTCTCGAAAACTGGAAAACAAACAATATACAAAAACTGGTAGTAGTAGGCACTGATAGTTTCTAAACTCTGTTCTAGAAATTGAATTGAACAAATACATGGAAGTAAATAAATCTTTCAAGAAAGAAAACGCCTAGGAAACAGGGAAATAAACAATATAAGCGTGAATTCCTATGAGATAAACTAGCTATTGCACCAAAATAAAGACGATATTCACATTATCACTACCCGCTACATGTAAGCAAAATTGATTGATATCACTATCCAAAGATATACACAAATGTTACCAAACCAAGTGATAGTAGCATGATGCATGCATGGGATGACACATGACACAACAGATAATTCCAAAAATAAAAATAAAAAAATTATATACATATTGGGAAAGGGAGAAGAAGGGGTTCTAAAGCTAACCTGAAAGTGAAAGAAGCTAGTAGAAATGTAGAGAATGAAAATTAAAGAGTGTGTGTAAAGGAGGAAAGGAAGAGAGAAGATGTAAAGGGGTGAAGCATAAAGAAGGCAAAGGGGAGTAACAAGTTTTTATAGGCAAACATACAGAGAAGCGAAAAAACAGTTCCACGGGCAGATATTCTACTCGCATTCGCATATGCCCCACTCTATTCGCTCAGTCAAGCCTTCTTGCCCTCTTTCCTAGCAACCGTTACTCCGTTACTGTTTGCTGCTTTTTGTGTCTCTTCTGCATGTGTCTTCTGTACTACTATTCTTCCTAAGTTAATTCATTTTTATTTACAAATAACTTAAAATTTCATTCAGACATAAAATTTCAAAATTAATCATCAACAGAATTAACCCATTGACTTTCTTAAGCAAATGGAATGGGACGACCAATTATTTGCTTTGCCACCGTGTGTTGTTTAGTCTGTTCCTAAACTCGATTATGTCAAACCCGTACTACTACATTACATACGATGTCAGTGTGTCCATTGACGATCAATGAAGAGGTTATTTTTTTAACTGTAACAATATTTTTTTATTTAGCTTAATTGCTTTGATTGATGAAAGTCCATTTTTTTCATTTTCGTATTTATTAATAATCATTAATTAATAAACAACTGCTCTGTGCATTTTATACCATATACCCTGTTGGATTTTTGGTTCAATCCCATGGATTATGAATAAAAGGTTGGGTTATGTTTATTTCATTTTAAATGAGATAAACAACTCTTCTACACACAAAAAGAGGTTGGGTCCCACCATTCTTTTTTCTCTCTCCTCTTACATGTGGGTCTCACTTATACTTTTATTTCTATAATATGAGATAACTTTTTTCCTACAACATAACAAAAGTATATCCCTAAAAAGTTTGATCCGAAAATGAACATATGTATCTTTTCATGTCGAATTGATGTGTCTTTTAGTGTCGAACAGATATGTCTTCTCATGTCGAACTGATGTGTTGTTTCGTCGATGAAAAAGTACCTTTCGAATCGTAACCTTACGTTTTCTATAAATATATAGAGATTCGAGATTTTTAGATAAAAAATTTTATGCATTGTGCGATCGATGAAGAGTACGGCCTTCGCGTTCTGGATTGGATCGGTACGAAGCAAAAATCATCCGATTCAATTCCTTCGATTTGATTATATTATCATCATCTGGTTCGGATTTTTTTCAAATGCTATCCGACCCAATTCAATTTTTTTCGGTTTGGATTGATCGGTTTTCGATTTTTTGAAAATCCTAAAATTTATTTCATGATTATTGTGCAAATAACTCCTTTTATATATATTGTCTTTGTAAATTTATTTTTTTTAAATACAAAAGCATCAGTAAACTATAATATAGTTTTTTTTTTTGACAATGAGATATGAAGCTCTACAAAGATAAATTTTTGTTGATGAGATATGACTAGATTTCTTCTTGGGTTTAGTTGATGGGTTAATGGTTTAGGGAAAGACCCAAGTAGGTAGAGGGGATTAATATATTTGATTAGGGAAACTACAATTAAAATTTACGATTTTTTCGGTTTTTGATTTTTCGATTTATTCGGTTATCGATTTTTCGGTTCCGTCACCGCGATTTGAATTGGTTGGGATCGGTTGATGAACATCCCTAATGAAGAGGTTATTTCGTAACTGTAACCATAATTTTTAATTAATTATTTAGCTTAATTGCTTTGCTTGATCAACATCCATTTTTGTCATTTTCGTATTTATTAATAATCATTAAGTAATAAAGAACTGCTCTGTGCATTTTATACTATATACCATTAAGTAATAAAGAACTGCTCTGTGCAATTTATACTATATACCATTAAGTAATAAAGAACTGCTCTGTGCATTTTATACTATATACCATGTTGGATTTTTGTGTCTAAATTTTATGGGTTATGAATAAGAAGTTTGATCTGAAAAGGAGTGTCTTTTTATTGTCGAACGGATGTATCTTTTCATGTTGAACTGATGTGTCTTTTAGTGTCGAACAGATGTGTCTTTTCATGTCGAACTGAAGTATCTTCTCATGTCGAACGGATTTGTTATTTCGTCGATGAAAAAGTACCTTTTGAATCGTGACCTTACGTTTTCTATAAATATATAGAGAGTCGAAATTTTTAGATAAATTTTTTTTATGCATTGTGCATCCATACCATAGTATTAAATATTATGATTCCTCAAATATTCAGTTGTGTTCATTCGGGCTTCTAATCGATAATGTCATCGTTCTGAAGACGCAATCCGTTCTATATTGGGAGGCAATTGTTCCACAACCTTCGACATCAATAGAGGTAACAAATTATCTTAAGGAGACAACATCTGTTGGGCTCGGATTCATCTACATATTGACATCTCTTTTATATATCGTATGATATCCTATGATTTCGTTCCTTATTTTTATTGTATTTTATTGCATATTTAATTATAACATATTCATTGCACGGATTCAAATCTCTTGGTGATTATTGACTCACTGTCTTCGCCAACATACCCATCAACATGGTTCATAATTAAATTACAATTATTTCATGTAAAAAAAATATTATATATTACATATGAGTAGTACATAGATATAATGCTAAAGTTATTTTCTTTTTTTCATAATGTCAGCTGACAATATATGAGGAGAGAGAAAATAATACAATTTTAATATTATATTTATATATTATCGGTAGAAAATTATAATTATTTTCTTTGCATGAGATAAGTTTTTTTCAACAATATAAGAAACTAATTTTCTATTATAATTTATATAAAACAAATCTCTTTTAAATGTCAAAAATCCTTTTTCCATCTACATTAGCTTGATGTGATACGATAGCAAACTAAAAATGTGATAGAATGTTATAAAAACAGACCTAACTAAACCGATGTCACTTGTTAATCTATAAATCGGGCCACCATCTTATTCATATTTGGAAATGTTATATTTATAAATTTTTTGTTTACAAACTCTTACAAATTATATTATGTCTGATCAGTAACTTGTTAGTTTGTAAAAAAAAATTATTAATATAAAAATTGATGAACTAATTCTAAACCGGATTCAACTAACGTTAAACCGATACCAATTTTTTTTAAAAATAAAATTTAATTTTGTAAAATTTTGGACAAGATGCTTGAAAAATACCACCAATAGAATTTGAATCTAGACCATATAAATAATAACTTACACCAATTATCACTAAATCAACTCTATTTATTAGTTATAATTTTTTTTGTTTTATATCTTTTATATATATTTAATTCAAATAGTTGAACTAGTAACCTAATATCCCAACCGAATTGATAAACGATGCAAGTTTGATAACACTACCTGATATAGAGAAAGATGATTTTCGCATAAAAGAGTATCATATTTTTCCAATGAAGGAAAGAGTACGATACGGAAGGATAAAAATATCTAATTACGGTTGCATAAATTTTTTGAACAAGGGGCTGATCTGTTTTTATTAACAAAAATATACAAAAAGGTTTCACTACTATTCAAGCTCAAAAGTTAGTCAAAGTCGGCAGAGTTGTCTAAAATTGGTATAACTACAAGAATAAAAGTTGTAATGTTGTTATTAAAAAAAAAAAAAAGTTGTAATGTTAAAGTATTAACATTAAATATATAGAACTTTATACAAAATAAAAGTTTGTTACATTATTTAATTAATCTGCATAAATTATAAAGGATTTATTATTATTTATATTATAGGAGATAAATTTATCTACTCTACATGCATAAAATACATGGAGCATATATTTTTTCTTTCTCACTTTTCTTTTTATATAAACTTCATATATTTTTATATAAATATAAGATAAAATTTATTTTTTATAATATAAAAAATATTAGGCCGCATTATATATGTATATATTTCTTTAAGAATAAAGTTAACAATGTAAAATTCGTCAAGATGGGTGAGCTACTCCGGCGAGTACAGGAAAAGATTTACACTACTACTATAATACGTACATCTCATCAACATTTGATATAAAAAAAATAATTTTAATATTATAATTATGTATTTCATAAAATATATAATTTATAATTTATTTTAAACGAGTCGTATCGAGTGATCGGTATCACAACAGTAATAAAGATACTAGATATCCTCCGAGTATAGAGTATGAAATAGAAATAGTGACAGGGTTCTCCCATGTTTGAATTTCTGTGTTCCGTCAGTGCGTGGAGGGTTGAACATTGTGAATAATTCAATTGATGTGACGTATTTGTTAGGTTTGAAAAGACTACTTTCAAAATATAAAGATAACACATTATTTTATAAAGGCAGGTTATGTTTATAATTTTTTATTTATAAATTCTTATAATTTTACTTATATATTCCGAAAAATTTATATATGAGTACATATATTTTCTAAAATATATACTTAAGTTTATAAATAAAAAAGTTGTGAATATTTTTTTTTTTGCATCAATAATAATGTATAAATTTACGAGGGATATTATGTTTACGAATTTTTTAATTTATAAATTCTTATAATTAAATTTTAATTATTGATTTTCGTCAAGATTATAATTTATTAATTAACAAAAAATAAAGATTAAAATCTAATTGTAAGAATTTAATGCCAAAAAAATTATAAATATAATCTTTCTCTACATCTATAATCAATTATAGATATCATGTAATTAATGGAAATATCAATGAATCAATAATATTAATATTTAATTAATCGGTGGAAAAATAGTTAAAAAATCAATGTACATAAATGCTGTTTCCTTTTTCAACAGGCATGACGAAGTGGCGTCCTCGGTTCACATTTCTAGGTTATCTAATCTGCTCCACTGACTTTGTAGACACACCTCTCATTGACTCTACTTACGCGGCTGTCTCAATTCAATCCAAAGGGAAATTAAATTCTTAGTTGGTAGAAAAACTAAGATAAGAGGAAATGAATAATTGAGTGTATAAAATATTTAAATAACTTGAATTATCCAAAAAAAAATAGTGAAATTATAATATTACAGGATTGTAAGTGTTATTTTAAGTTGATTTAATATAACATAAGTCAATTGACAAATTAAATTTTATTTAAGTTAAATTTATTTATTTATAATGAATATTTGAAATTCATTAAAATTATCTTGTAACTAGGACTTTAATTTCATCATCACCCTTGTAAAGACATTTCATAGTCTTACCTTAATAAATGATAATCATTTATTGTGAATTTATGAAGAAAAAAATTATAAATAAATTTTTTAAAAAAAGTTATCACGATGAGAGTTGTCCCAATCTCACACTAAATGAGATAGTGTTCAAGTGTCAACTCAAAGAAGTTAAAAATAACACATAAATTAAGAATTATGCTCCTGTCTATTATTGTGAAAATCGAGTTTCTATGAACACAACAGAATAGTAAAAATATAAATTATAGAAACGAAATATAAAATTTATATTTGATAGATCATGATACAAAATTATATATATATATATATATATTATTCAAAATTTAATAAATAATTTCATATTTAAAAGATATAATTAAGTCACATAATTATATAAGATAAAATCCAGAAACACAAAAAGAATTTAACGACTCCTATAACCAAATTCCAAAACATCAAAAGATTAAAGTTTAATAATTCCTAAATGAAAATACAGCGACCTCACCCGAGTTTTTTTTTTTATCTTTTTCCAGATAATTAGAATAATATATTGTGCATTTGATTTGGGGAAATAAAAATAGGTTTTTTATTTTGTTTTTTTTTTAATAAAAATAAGACCAAATCATGGATTACAAGTTGACCCTGTTCAATTTTTTGGTTTAAGTAAAAACTTATATTTCTACCTTTTTATGTTTTTACACATAGTTTATACTAAGGAGAGTTTTTACTTGCCTTTTAACATGTATCACTTTAGTAAAAACGTAAATTTTAATATTTTTACACTAGTCTTTGACAATAATTAGAGTAGAGAGTATTGTAAAGAAGAAAAAAAAATTAACAAAACACAATTATTTTAATTAAAATATACAAAATTATGTCATTTAAAACGACAAGTATTTTTTCTATAATATATATGAGATTTTTTTATGATTTAAATGCGCATTGATTAGTTTAAGTTATTCTTATTCATTGATTTATTGCGTTTATTTTTAGGAAGAAATATATCATAAAAAAGTTACTCTCATATAATATGAAAATGTTTTTATCTTCAATAAATCTATCAAAATTTACGACAATTTTTTTTTTTTTTTTATAAATAACAGACCCACCACATATGTATATGTAATATAAGAGATTTTATTTCTGTTAGATGATATTAAACGAGCACTAAAGCTTTATAACATATTTGGAGAAGTAATTTTGGGAACATAGAACAAAATATCACTTTTAGTCGAGATTTTTATTCAAATGCCAGGCGAACGGTATTTTTTACCAGACTGTCACGTGACATGATTCGATACGATTAGTAACAAATTGTTCGTCAATGATTCTGTGACACGTGATATACTTTTGCATGAAAAAGCTGACTGTACTAAATTCGCTACCACTGGCAGCAAATTTGGCATACAATATAGTTACGTGTCACAAAATTATTGCCCACAAAATTCGCTACCAGTGGGGTAGCGAATTATGACATATGATAATTTGATAAAAAATACGGTTCGTGTGATATTTAGATAAAAAATTTAGGTTTTAATGTTTCTAAAGTGAATATAGATAAGTTATTTACATTTGCTCATAAAACGACGTCGTTTTGAATTACAAAATTAAAAAATTATAATAAAAAAGACTATTATAACCCTGAAACAAATTATAGTTATAAAAATACCTTAATTTTTTTCTGAAAATTACGTCATTTTGGATTCACGGTGAATAAATTATCTACGTTAACCGTAAAAAAAAATAAAGCGAACCAAAAATTTTATAAACTTTAGTAACTGTTGCTTGATTTTGTTTCTTCTGTTATAGTAGTACAACTGTTACCTTTAAAGAAGGATAATGACAAGGATGCCCCCTTAAGCTCATGGAGGTCAACCATGTCACGCTGTTATTGCATATATCAAAATCTATGCGGATTGCAGTTTGGACGGTTGCAGTACACGTAGTCCACATTTTTAGGTAGAATAAACAATGTGCCAATTGTTTGACAAAACTTAGTGCTTTTGTACGGGAACATGAAATAAATATAGATTTACATAGTCGATGGGTTGATACGACCCCATATGGAATCATCACCTAAGACAAGAGGTGAAAACATGAAACCACATCATATAAAATATTGTTTACATTTTATATAGGGAAAAATGTGTGTCCTTAAGATGTGTGGGTTCCATTGAATAAAATAAATAAATAAATAAAAGTGTGGATCCCACTTATTTGTATCTACATCTCTTCTAAAATGACCCAAGTGTGTGTCCTTTTAAAGGACACACACTTTTCCCTTTTATATAATAAGTATAGTTTCAAACCGCATTTACTTATTTTCATTTTTATAAACCAGGCAACTGATTATATACCTTGCGATAAATTATGCACAAATCACAAATGTACCATCTTAATTATTCCAAGTTTAAACTAATTCATGATTCTTTCACTAGCCCGGCAAGGCTAGCTAAGCCTACACTCTCCATTACTCCACTCATAATATCTTTTATCATACCAAATCTGATGAAACAAGGAAGACAGGTATAAACAGAATGGAAAAACCAAATATATTTTATTTGAAAGGTTATAAAAGATTGAAATGAACCTTCGGAACTGTAGAAATAAATTATTAGCATTTCCATTATTCAATTACAAGAATAAAAATGAGTCGACATCATTTTGTGCTCCACTGCTTGTTAGTGTTGTTCTTTCGGTGATTAAAAACTACAAGAAGAAAATTGGAAGCCACTGGGCGTTTTACCACTACCACTATAGGTATGACTTTATGCCATAATTTTATGTAAAATATATTAGGAATATTACAAGCCGTTCACATGTTGGGTCGGTTCATTACTTTCTTGATTAGTCAAAAGAATTTGAGTTTGTGTCTATCTCTGATCGGTCAGTCAAACTTGAATTCAACCTCTATTATTGAGACAAGACACAATTTTTTATTTATTTTTTATTTTGTAACAAGACAAGACACAATTTTATAGGATCAATCCAACTTAACCTAATTAAGCCAAGATCAAACTTAATTTATCAATCTATTTGCACGCAATACATTCGCTATTTATTATAACTGATTTTATAATTTATCTTTATTTATCTCTTCTCAATTATTTCACTTGAAACTTTCTGTTTTCTAAAAATTTATGTTCTACAATTAGAAAATGTTATGTTAAATACTTTTTTTCCCTTAATAGAAATATATTATTTGTGTGAATTTAGGCCGAGCCATGTGGGGAAAAGTTTGCCTTGTGACCCAACCTTATGGATAAGTAAGTTAAATTTTAAACAAGGCTTGATGTGAAACATATGACCCAAACATTGAAATTCACTGGCCTAAGACGGACCCAGCCCCACCAATCTATGAAGGGTTATACATATTATTATTATTATTATTTTGGATACATATATATTATTTCTATAACTGAAAATTTGAATACATTACGTTACCATTCCTTAAAATTTTATGATATCACACTAATATCTTTTTTTAGTTCAAAAATGTATTTATTTTTGTCTATTTTTTTTTTGACGTGTATGAAACTTTACGGATGTCATACGGATTTATCGGATGTGAATTTAAAGTATGTGAGGTTATTGTTGTTTGATCTTGGCGGATTGTAATATTCTGTATATATTAGGAGTTTTCGCTTATCATAATACTCAAATGTGATGTCAATATTAATGAAAATAAAAATTATAAATGGTTAACTACATAGATTGCGAGGAATTAGGATTAAATTGATCTAAGGATCGTTACTTTGCTTTCTCAAATCATTTAAATGGTTTAATAATGAATTCATAAGTGAAAAGGAGAAATTTGGACTTGACCAACACACTTCAACACACTACAATGCCCCATTTTGAACCACTTTAATAATTGTTATGGATTCGCCGGATAGATTACCTATGGTAATCTATTCACCGAGACAATAACAATTATAGTACTAAAATTGAAAGGAAAGAAAAAAAGTTTCATAATAGTTTAAAGAGCTCAACATGATTTGTCTAGTTTTTTTACTGATTATTCTCGTGATATTTCTTTTTATTCCTTAAGCTACTTGTGTATTTAGGATTTTACTGCTTGTAAACCATTGAAAATGCTGTATCGTTAAATTATTCAGTATTTGTTAAACACCTAACAAACGCTTGATTAAGCTATTTTTATTTTTTTTTTAACATGTAACTTCGGCCTTTACTTGCAAAAGCGAATACCAAAAGTCGTAACCTTTGCATAAAAATGTTGTAAAGTTTCTTACATTAAAAAGGCTAAATATATTTTATCCTGTTAAGAGATCGCTAAAAGGAAGAGCAATTTCAATGGTTGTGTTTGTTAGGAGTGGAATTGTGGGGGGGGGGGGGGGCGTTATTTTAAGGGGGAAAAATCATGTGGTAGGTAATAATTACATACCAATGTTTGAAATGATCACTTCCTAACTTTTGTTATTCAATCCTATTTGACTATTTCCTCTATGTACCAACCCACTGAAAACATTGTGTAATGCTCTTCCGCTGTGCGCGTGTCTCTCGTTTACTCTCAAATGAAACTCGAAGGTAAAACTTGCTGCATGTTGCACCGATTCGACACGAGACATAAGATACGAAGTAGAAGATATGACATGATGACATGTTAATTTTAAAAAATATTAGATTTCAATATGTTAGAACATGTTTTAATATTAAATAATATTTTTAATTTATATAGTGTGTATTATATTTAATATTCAATAATTTAACAAAAAAGTGAAGCTAGATTTATAATACCAATCAATTTTGCAAAAAAATAAATAAAATATCCTAAATATTTATATTAAACTCAATAAAATGGTAATTGTAATCTAACGAATCTAAATAATTGATACTAAAAATGCAACGCAATATTTGAATTCTTGTTTTAGTCTTTGTAATGCGTGTTGGAGTATCAAAGTATCGGGAAATATCGTAAATAGTCGAACACGACACGTCAGGATTTTTGAAGTGTTGATGTTTCATAGCTTATAGATGAGGCGTCATTGCTATATTAAGAGAAACAAATAACTAAAGATCAATTTACCACATATTCACATAATAAAAATTTGTTTGTACTTGGAAATATTTTTGGAAGGGATCTCAAATTAGTTCAATGTCACTGCAAAAACTGGACCCTCTTGGAGAGTGAGGAGTACTTGCTTTAGTATCCTTCTGCTGTTATGATAAATTCAGTGCAGGAAAAAAAAAAGTGGAGCTGGAAACAAAGGAGAGCCACAGGAGTTGCTTAATGAATTTGTTCACAGGCAAAAGAGAAAGTAAAGAAGATTAATGATATGAATGCTCTTTTTTGTATTTTTATACAATGGTGGCACTGAAAATTAAACTTATACAAATTACTTAAATTCCCCACCACTAAATCAACCATAGTGGCTTGAATGCTCTTTCTTTTACATTTCCTTTAAGAGCCAAGTTGATTGACAAGAATTGAAAACAAACATAAACGCTACTATTTCAAAAAGGACTGTAATTATTTTAAAAGTAACTATATTTTGTAAAATTTTATTAACATAAACTCTTAGGGAATATATAAAAAATATTAAATTTAAATACAAGTATTTGTTTATTTTTTTCTTTAAGTAATTAATAAATGTTTTTTTTTATTCCTTAAAACTATGCTTTGTAATATTTAAACAAATTTTAAAGTTAATTTTTTTTTTCAGTTCTCAACTTGTTTAAATTTAGCCCAATTACGCTATAAATTTTTATTGCCACGAAAAAAATAAAAAACTAACCTTTGACAAGTGTATAAGAAAAATTCGGAGTATATATAATAGACATCTTTGCGGTAAGGGTTTGCTCTGTTTTGGAACATAGAAATGATTGATGTCACCAGCGCCAAAGAAAGTGGAGTAATTCTAAAGGCAAACGTAATGCATAAAATTCACAAAATCTTTTTCACCATATCGCTGCCGAGAGATACAAGCCCCATGTGCGTTTTAAATCTTTTCCCCCGAATCAAATTTGGTGTTCAAATATGTCGCACATTTTATGGCCCTAGTTTAAAGTAGAACGAACTTTTTGATATTGCGCGCGTGGACCAACCACCATAGCTTAGTGGGAAGCATAATCAAGAGAAAAACTAAATAAGGCGGAAAAAAAAGCCACCTATTTTAGCATACAGTTTCTGCCATTCTCTATTTTTCTCAATTCAACTACCAACTGCAATTAACAACTGAGCTTCCTTGAAAGTTCACAATTTTGTTTTCTGTACCTAGTGAATTTGGCTTCGTCGTGTGGCACTGAGGAATTGCGTTTTGTAACAGGGTCCATATTGGAGGCCAAATGAAATCAGCTTATGATATTTTTGTCTGCACACAAAATCTTTCAATATCAAGAAACATCCTTGGGTTGATGTATGTAGAACGGAAACAGTACAGAGCACTACTTTTGTTTTTTTGTGTGTCTATATCACTCTCTGTATGTATCTCTCTTCATTGGATTAGATCTAGTGTATACATAGTAAATGCTGGCCCAGATAGATGGAGTTAGAGTAACTGAATTTTTTGTTCCCTTAGTCAGACACCTTTAATTCGAGCTTGGGAAGGAAGTCTATAATAGAGAAACGGCCCATGTATAAATCATGTATAAATGTTTGTACAGTTACTGCATACAAGTTATCTATATTTACTTTCAAAATGACATCGTTCTGATGTTAAAATATTAGAAATTTATAATCATATAGACTATTATAATCTATGAAGCACCGACACTTCAAAAATCCTGACGTGTCGTGTCCGACACTTCCTGACACTTCGATATTTCCCAACATTCCAACAACATTATAGAAATTCAAAAAAATGTTCAAAGGTTGCGTTGCGTTGAACTTTTAGTTCCAACTATTAGATTTGTTGGATCACGATTACTATTTTATTGAGTTTAATATAAATATTTGGGATATCTTATGTTTCTTTGCAAAATTGATGAATATTGTAAGTTTAATATCATTTTTTTGTTAAATTATTGAATATCAAATATAATGTACACCGCATAAATTAAAAATATTATTTAATATCAAAACGTGTCCTAACATGTCGAAATCTAACATTTTTTAGAATTAACGCGTCGGAGTGTCTGTAGTATCGTGTCCTGTGTCCCGTGTCAGTATCGGTGCTACATAGATTATAACCTTGAAATAAATTAAAATTACAAAAACATTTTGATTTCAGCCCCAAAACGACATCGTTTTGGGGGTCAATGCAGATAACTTATCTGCATTAACTACAGAAAAAACAAACTCATATATATATATATATGGGGTAAACATTTCTCAAGCAGCTTGAGATAAGTTTATCTCCAGCTAGCCCCAAAACCACGTCGTTTTGATTAATGAATGGTATTTATGTAATTTTAGGTGAATTAATGAAGGGTGTTTCAGTAAAATGTATATGATATAAAAATAAATAAAATTACAATAACACCCTTCAATAGTTCACCTAGAATTACATAAACACCCTTCATTAATCAAAACGACGTAGTTTTGGGGCTAGTTGGAGATAAACTTATCTCAAGCTGCTTGAGAAATGTTTTTCCATATATATATATATATGGGATAGGATCCGTTTACAATTTTTTTTTGCAATTATACTAATGTATGACCGGTTGTACACTGTGTGATTAATGTAGGACCGATCCTACATAGTGTAGTTTGTAAGAGGTTGTAAATAAAAAAATTTATAAATATAACATGTCCCTATATATATATATATTTAAAATTTCTTAAAAAGGAGTCTTAATTAGTAACCGGTTAGGGTAATTCCCATGACATTATTCTCACAGCAATGATTTTAATGATATTACAGTAATTTTATTTTTTTTTAAAAAGTGAATTAAGTAAAAAAAATAAGTAGACTGCAATTCAAGACTGCCAGTGAAATATGACTTTAATATAGCCTATTTGTGGGCCTTTTATATCCTTACCCGCTATTTTTAATAGAATTTTGTTAAAATTATATGAAAAAGGAATTAAAAAAAAATATATGAAACTAATAGTTACTAACACTGGTGGTCTTTGGCTGGCTTTATCGTGGGAGGTTCGGTTGCAACAGGGACGAAATATTTGCGTTGACTTGCTATCCAACTTACCATTAGATCATCATGAGGAAGAACGCTGCTCCTTTTACCATTTTCTACCTCCTCATAATAACGCCCCTTTGGATGAACATGTAAAAAAAATAAAATTTATACTTTAGAAGTATTTTTTATAAAAGTTAAAATTATTTATTTATTTTTTTTAAATATTTGACTTTTGACTTCTTCTTTTTTTAAAAGTTAAAATTTTTAGTTTCCAAAAATATATATTTTTAGCCTTTTGTGACTTTTACTTTTTTAAAAGCATACATCTAAACGGACTTTATAGGGAGAAGTGTTTTTTTTTTTTTCAAACAGCTTTTGGAGGGAAAAAATCCTTCCAAATAAGTCCTAAGTCTTTTATACTTGGTTGATTTGTCCTTTGTTAGTTTGTAGATCTGTCTCGTAAGGGGTTGTTCATCAACGACACGCACCTTCGAGAAGAATCACCATGACTCTCCATTTTTTTTTTTTTTTGACAAGGCAAAGATGAGGAAACATTAACTATGTGCTTTTTATAACAAAAAAAAAAAAAAAAAACATTGAAATGAAATGACATGAAAAAGAAAAAAGAAAAAGAAAGAAATATTGGTTGAAGGTGATTCAACAAGTGCTCTTTCTATACTTATCACTATTAACCATCGGCAATAGGAATCGATGTGACCCATAACAAAAACATAAGTGCCCATTGGTTAGCTAAACATGCCATATCAACAAAATTGAGAGACATCAAGTTTTAGGAACCACCCTTTCCTCTTATCAGTTTGCTTTTGCTCCAGCAAGATTGCAATATTTTAGCTTCTTAGATATTGGGCTTTAGCCCTCCTAATGTACCAAAAAAGAGAGAAAGAAAGATGAGGAGAGGAATTTGGAGAGAGTTGGGCGCATGCGGTTCCCAAACCTAGACTCTTATTGTTGAATGCGAGTCACTACATAGGTGGAATTTGATAAGCTCCTTTAAGGAGTGACATTCGTAACTAATATTATATTCACGTTCACGCGTGATATTATATCCAAGAGTGCTACCCTGTACGTACTCTATATTTCAGCAAGCATTTTTTGAAAGTAACAATTCTATTCAGTTTGGTTTCGGAAAACTTGCTGGTCGCAGATTAGTGCGTTATGTTCTTCCATAACAAACATAACGGGGCGGGGTTGCGCGCGAGCCGAGTGACGGAGGATAGGTGGGGCGATTCAGGTGAGATCCAATGTAGATCCAACTTTATATTCTTTTGGCTTAAGGAAACAAGTAAGTTGAGGGAGTTCTGTGGTGAAGGACTACGCGCTGCTAATGTCCACATTCGGTTGGTATTCAAAACCCAAATCCCTTTTGGTGGCCAAATACCTCTGATCTCTACCATAGGTGCCAAAGAAGAATGAGAAGAAGCCCGAATAAGGTCGATAGATTTACAAATCGCTTGAAAAATACTTAGGGAATCCTGATAGTGAGTTTTGGCCGATGATCACCCATCTTGTTAAGGAAGGGCGGCTAGGGTGGGAAATTAAGAAGAATTTCATTCCAAAGAAGGAACAATGATGTCTCCACCGTGGGAATAGTCGCTTCTTTCTTGCTTGATAGAGGGGCTTCCATTCACCAACGTAGACAAAAATTGCTCTCCGAACCGTGCTGGATAGTCACCAGAGAGTAAAATAATTAGGATTATAAGAGATAATTATGAGTAATTAGATTCAAAATTAATCTAACGTTGGTTAATTTAGTAGTAAGGGTAGTAAATATACCTA
Organism: Gastrolobium villosum; assembly: GCA_032173675.1. Taxonomy (NCBI): domain Eukaryota; kingdom Viridiplantae; phylum Streptophyta; class Magnoliopsida; order Fabales; family Fabaceae; genus Gastrolobium; species Gastrolobium villosum. The sequence continues at coordinate 67,587 of JAVKPL010007961.1, read as the reverse complement.
TTAGTGAGTATAACCCCTTCCTATTTTATATAAAAAAAAAAGACAAATTTAAAATATCAACAATTTTTGTTTTTATAATGATTCTAAACTATAATTTAGACAAGGTAAACCTTATTAGGAAATTGGGAGCATAAACCATATCAATCAGCCCCAAATTCATTAGGCATAAGACTCTAGCCTTCAATTAAAGACTTGAAGAAAATTTAAAGGCAGAAACATGACATAACAATATATCAAGAACAAAACTTACTTGGGGCGTGATGCTCATCGGCATACATTGCGGTGAAAAAGAGTTTTCCGCCAGTGTTTGCTGCTCCCATCCGCCATTCATGGTTGACACGGAGCGCTGGAGAGTCAATAGTTGTGATGATAGGTGTTCTGAAAGGCTCATTGTGAGCAATACATTACCCTAACAGGCTTGTTAGGATTTGTGTTCATGAAGAAGGGAAACAATGGAGGGCGGAGGCTATGGGCTGAAAAGACAACCTTCTATAACGATGAATGGAACAGAAGAGAAAGAACGATGAAGAGAGGAATTTGGAGAGAGAGAGGTGAGAGCGTGTGCAGTTTCCAAACCTAGAGAGAGATAATTATGAGCCATTAGATTTAAAATTAATTTACTACCTATTTACTATAATAAAAAAATTAGGAAAAATTATTATGGTTATCTAAAACTTATCTTCTAGCATTTACAACTTTCATGCATCTAGACATGAAGAAAATAAAGAGAGAGCGTAAAAGAGAAACAAAAAAAGGAAGTGACAAGTTTTTATAAGCAACACAACAAAACATAACAGCATATATGATAAAAAAAATAGTTCCACAACAAATAATAACTCTACTATGGCTGAGTGACCGACTCCATTTGCTGGGATTTTTTAAAATGATCCGGGACCATTTTTTTTTTGTGATCCCTTTTCTATTTTTGGAAAAATGTGCTACCCTCCCAATTTTTCACTTCTTCAAAAAAATCCCTCCCACTCCCTTCTCCTTTACTATTTTTGGAAGGGGACCATGTGTACCAAGACCACTAAAACAAACCTCGTATTTGCCTAGTTAATCCCTCTTTTACCTCTCTCTTCTTTCCTAGCATCGGTTACTCATTCAGTGCTTTTTGTTCATCTTTTGCATATGTATGTTGTTACTTTAGAAAATTGCATAAGTTTACCAAAAAAAAAAAATTAATAATAATAATATATATATTTTTGGCATAAACCAGCATAAATTTTATATACAAATTTTTTAGGAATAAAATTAATTATTTAAAATTAATCAAAAAAATGAGTATGGGACTTTTTGTTTTTATACTGATGTATTTAAGATAATAATTTAGAAAGATAAAAAAATAGTTAAATTTTTTTTTATTTTAAAATATTTTTTATGAGATAAAATTTTATATTTATTTTGGATAAATTATTATTTTTTATTTCATATGATTATAATTCCTTAGACTTGTTTATTTCATAAACATCAAATGATAAATTTGTAATTATTTAAAAAGTAAATAAATAAATTTATATTATCAAATGCAATTATATTTGGAATTAAAATATGTAGGATTTAGATTTTATAGTATGAATATAATTTTAACTTTAATTCTTTTATAATAAGTAGCTAACTTTCTCTAATGCAGTTTTAACCACTAAATTCATTTAATTTTATTAATTATCTTTAAAAGTTAAAATATATAAATATAATATTAAATGATATCGTGTAGAATAAAAATTGCACTAAACAAAATTTGAACTCTTTAGCTATTCAAAAACATAAGATAAGAGGCTGGAAGTATAAATCACTCGCGTGTCTCACTCTAACAAAAAAAAAACATAAATCGAATTTTTGTCGAACTCAATTATTCGTTTCATAGATCTTGTTCCCTGTAGTTTCTTTATATGTTTGGATCTATGAATTAATCTTTTAGGCCCAAAAAGATAAGTACTAAATCAAATATCCACTAGGTGGGCTGAGTTAAGTATGATTCTTGTATCTTCGGGCCTTTGTCAAAATTAGTAGTTTTACTTTCAGAAAGACATAAATGAGCCTTAAACATAAGCCCAGACCTTTTTTTTTTGTTGTATATAAAATGAGAGTTAAGGGTAGGTAATCTGTACGTATTGATATTGATTACATAGGAAGAGAGTCAAGCCGTACATAAAAAGAGAGTGGATTTTTCGTGCAACGAGATTAACTACTCCCTTATTAAAAATGAAAAAAACAAAGATACAAAAGAAAATAATCACAAAGATGGGGATTGTGTAAATATGTTATTTTTTTTCATATTTGATAAAAGAATATATTGAGTAGTCGATATATCTGTAGTATCAAAATTATGTTGTTAAAAAAAGTATACAGATAAGTAGGAATCGATACATCTATAATATCAAAGATATTTTTCTAAGCTTTTGTGGGATCTCAATGATGGGTCCATAGCTGTCGTGTTAGGATTAATGCCAATAAAAGATATTTTCCTTCATTTTTCTTTTCTTGTTGCCCTTTTTGAACCTTTTAGAATATGAGTCTCTCGAACTGTAACACTATGTATCATATTTGAATAAATATTTCCCCCTAAATTATGGTTGTACAATTATTATTTATTAAGAAGATGATGACCAGAATGTCATTATCGTGGAGGTCAATCATATGCTGCTATTGTAGATATCAAAAAATCCTTATGAATTGCAATTGGGCAGTTATAAACAATGTTCAAATTGTTTGACAAAAATTGATGCTTTTGAATGGGGAATGATATTTGAACGTGAGAGAGCTCAAATAAGATTAATTGGGTTAAAAAAAGTCAAAGTTTTAAGTTTTGGTATGTACATTACATTTTTTTTTTTGAAATAATAAATTTTTAAAAATTAAATTTAGTGTAATTATTTAATTTTTTTAAATATAAATGCATAAAAGAATAACAGATTATTTCTTCCTTCGTTCTTGTTAGTTATCAACAAGGCCAATTAGTGACGAATTAATCCGTTATTGAATTTTAAAATCAAAATTAATTTATTAATAATGATTTAGTAAGGATGTTGAAATCAGTTAATAATAAGAGTTATATGAAATTAAGTAAGTTTTATGTTGCAAGAACAAGATTCTTCTCCTCCTACCAAGAGTTCAGTTCCCGTGTCAATATCTTTCTCTTTTCTTTTTGAACAAGTGGAACCCACTTGGTTGTATCTGCATCAAAAAATGTTTCTCCTATGTTGAGGAGAAAATGCAACTCCAAAAAAAAAAATTGGTCAAATAATTATAAGAAGGTGAATTAATTGGGAAAAAAAAGATTTTAGTGCTCTAGAACTACTAACAATTGAGTGGTCCTTTTTCCAAAATGACAAAAAGTGATTTCATTTAAATCCCTCAATTTTTATAATTTTCTTTCAATTCCTTCCCTTTTTATTTTTGGGAGGGAGCAGTGGAGCACCATGCTCACTGCACCAAAAAAGTCCTCATCAATTGACAGATTGTGAATCTGTGATGACATGTGGTAAAACAAAAAACAAAAATTTCAAGCAATTTTTTTTTTTTTTTGAATTACTATGTGTATGGAATACTGTACACATATAATACACACCCCACACCACTAGATGGTTTCAAACAATTATTTCAAGCTGAGCAGATTTGTCGGACAGACCACATCCCAATAACATCATACAGGATAAATATGTTATGATTTTCTCTAAAGTGACAAAAAAAATTCTGTTCACATTTGTTGTATTTTGTTCGATCAGCCAGCAAAACAAGTTACTAGTGAATATAATATGGTAAGTTTTGTCTAAATATTTACAGCAAATTTAAGGGTTTTATGTTTATCATTTAACATAATATAACTTCACTTTCCTACACACACATTAAAAAAGTGGGATCCACATGTTTTTCTTTCTCTTTCATCATTCCACTTTCTCTCTCCCTTTTGATGTGAGAGCTGGAAACAACTCTTATATTATGTTACATAACACTAATAAAACCCAAAATTTAATAAATGAAAGATTGATATCTAATTTAATTAATCAAATTGTTATGTTCGGAATTATATATATGATTGGGAATTTCTTACCATTAACAAAGCAAATATAGTGTATTGTTTTTTTTTTTTTTAAGAATTATGTAGCCTATTCTTTTCTTTTCTTTTCTCTTTGTAAATATAATGCAGTCTATTCTATTGCAAAATAACGACATACCATTCAAAATTGTTAAAATCGAGATATTAAGTAAAATTAAAGGATTAAAAAATCATAAAATATAAAATTATAATATAAAAAGAAAAATCATAAAAACGTATAAACGTTTAAAATATTGATACAATCATTTCGATGAAAAAAGTGATAAAAACATAAATCGTACTGATGAATCGAGATTTTAAGAATAATGATACCATTGCAAAGCATATAACCGAAAATAACGAGCACACATTATCACAACCAATAATGAAGTAACGTGATTCAACAAGTTATTTACGATAATGACCACATCAAATTTAATTTTATTATCAGGCCCATGCCTGACAGCCTGAACCCTGAGGGAATCCGGCCTAATATTAGTACGGTCTTGCATTATTTTTTGTTAAAAAAATATCAAATTTGTCTTGAAGACCCAATTTGTAATTTTCAAATAAAGATCGTCAGCAAAATTGATAGTTTATATTCTTTTATTGTCAGTATTATGGCTATTTAAATATGTAATATTTATTCAAATCTCCACCTAACCAAATGGCAAGTCAAGTAGCAATTATATGCATTTTAGAAAGAAATTTTTTTTGTAGACTCACGGTGCAGATGAATTGTATAGATAATGTGAATTAACGTTAAATGATTACATAATTTTGACAGCTTATGTATATTTTATTGTTAATGTGATGGCATATTTGCTATTTATCAGCTTAATACAACGAAAATGATTGTTGCATATGAAAATCTTCACATTATCTTTAACCAGTTAATTATATTTTACTGGCAATAATTTTTCTTATATTACATAAGATAAAAGTAATTTTCCTGCACTCACAAAAGAAAGAAAGAGGAAAAAAAAATAGGAAAAAGAGAAAAAATTAAAGTGAATCCCACCTAAAATTTGTGTGTAGAAAGATTGTTTTACCTTATGCAATATAACAAAAACAATCCCCTTTTACTAATTGGCAAAGGATTTAAACTTCCAGAGGTTGGATCCTTTGATATTGATGTTAAATTTGAAATTTAAAATCTCATCTGAGAGTCATTAGATAAAAAAAATCAATAATATCATATGTTTACAAATCAGAGTGTGTCAAATTTCAAATTTGATACGAATAGATCTTACCTCAAACTTCAATCAATATTTAAATCATTATTAAGCTTTATAAGAAAGGGTTTTATTAGTAACTCTCACATCAAAAGAGAGAGAAAGTGGAATGATGAAAGAGAAAAAAAAAATGTGGACCCACCTCTTTAATGTGTGTGTAGGAAAGTGAAGTTATATTATGTTAAATGATCAACATAAAACCCTATAAGAAAAGTGAGAAACTTTTATTGTGCAAATGAAATTACCCTGTTCATTATACATCATTCGACTAAGGAAAAGCTTGATCTAGACATGAAAGAATTCAAGGTTAAAGTTAATGAACAATTTAAAAAGTAGGAAGATAGAAAGAGAAATGCTATGAAGACAAGCTCAAAAGTTGCTCAAGATATTCAGGACCCAAATCCTCCAAGACAAGCACATTTTGGGAAGTGTTGATCTCCAACTGATCCATGTCATCATCATAGTTCTTGGTTTTCTTTTTACTAAGCTTAGTGGAGTTTTTTCTGATGGTGTAGTGCTTTCTCTTGAGTGCCAACACAGGTGAGGAAGAGGAACCTTGTTCACAAGGCTTATAATTACTAACCATGTCTTTGAGGGACTCTCTCACCACTTCCTCAGGGAAATTCAACACTGCTAAAGAACCCCTTGTTGAGAAAGCTGCTTGATCATAAGCCAAAGCTGCTTCTTCAGCTGTGTCAAATGTTCCAATCCACACTCGAACCCCTTTTCTTGTTGAGTCCCTTATCTCTGCTGCGAATTTACCCCATGGCCTCCTCCTTACTCCTCTGAACATCTTTCTTTCCTTTTGTGATGATGATGATGATGATGCATGAGTTGTGTTGGAGGAGATTTCTTGTGACTCAACGCTACCATGAGATGCTGAAGAGATGGATTCAGAGGATGATTCCTTGGTTTGTGATTGTGATTGTGAGTGGTTGATGAAGTTGAAGGGAAGGGTGTTGTCAATATCGTTGAAGAAAATAAAGTTGTCCTCCCAAGAAACAGAGGAATTTTCAGGGAAGAAGTGAAGGTTTTGGTTTTGGAAAATTGAATCAAAATCCATCTCTTGGAATCCTCTTTTTCTCTGTTGTATGTCTATAGTTTTTTTTTTTTTTTTTTTTGATGATTTATGTCGGTTGGATATAAGAAAACTAATACAGTAATACTTGTGTGTCAGTGTGTGTGTGCTCTGAAGTTTGAATGAGGATCCAAAGGAGCTTAGCTTGCCTCGTTTATATAACCAGCCATTTAAAGGAAGGAAAGAAAACGACCCAAGATTGATATTTTTGGGTAAGGAGGATGTCTTTGAATAGTTTTATAATTTGATATTTTTGGGTAAGGAGGATGTCTTTGAATAGTTTTATAATTTGTTTGTATTAAAGAAGGGTTTTCATTTCTTCCTTTAACATAACACAACAAACTTTCCTACATAAATAAGTGAAATAACATTTTATGGAACTCACATATTTTAAAACAAAAAAAGAGAAAAAAATATGGCACGCAAAATAAATCACTATAACATTACAGAATCACTTTTCCTACAATATAATAAACATAAAACCGAATGGACCTAAGGCCTAAATCCTTGTAGTAAATCCTTTTCCTTTCGATAAAAGGGTTAAGTATATTATTTAATTTAGAGTAAACACTTTTTTTGGTCCCTGGCAATATCTACGAAATTCTTTTTAGTCCCTCGCAATAAAAAAAGACCAAATTGGTCCCTAAAATTATGAAAAAAGGGCCACTTTAGTCCTTCTGTCAATTGTAATAAGTACTCCTTGGTCCTTTTTTCATTATTTTAGGGACCAATTTGATCCTTTTTTATTACCAGGGATTAAAAAGGATTTCGTGAATATTACCAGGTACAAAAAAGATGTTTATTCCTTAATTTAGGTTCGTGCTTCAAAGAGCGACTCTCAAACAACAAAAATTATACTTTATTTGGTTTGAAATAATAAAATTTTAATTTATCTTGAATCATTTAACTTTTAAAAAATATATATTAACTTTGTTTTATTTTTTCTATTTTTATTAAGTAAAATAAATAATACAACTAATAAAAAATAAATCAAATAACTTTATATTTATTTAAAATTAAAAAATTAATCAATCTTAGTTATTGTACAAAATCTTAAGTAACATTTTTTTAAAACAGAAAAAATATTTGTAAATAAAATTCTACATATTTCTATGCTTATTTTAAAAAATAGAGAAATAATACGTTAAAATATTTTCTATTTTATTATTTAATAAATATAAAAATGTTATAATTTTTTTCATATATGTACAAATATTATTATTTTTGCAATGGATGAAAACGCAACCCCGTTGGCAGTCACATAAGCAAAGACTTTTGAGTCCTCGTCACTCGTCAGTGTGTCACACTAACGTTTTTTGACCTGAAAAAATGCTCTCTTTTTTTGAATATATTTCACCTGTTTAATTTTTTAGTCAAATATAGAGTAAACATCATTTTTGGTCCCTATCAATATCCACGAAATCTTTTTTAGTCACTGGCAATAAAAAAGGATTAAATTGGTCACCAAAATAATGAAAAAAAGACAAAGGAATACTTATTACAATTAACAGAAGGACTAAAGTGACCATTTTTTCATGATTTTAGGGACCAATTTGATCCTTTTTTATTGCCAATGACTAAAAAGAATTTCATAAATATTATCAGGGACCAAAAAGGATATTTACTCTCAAACATATTTACCGACCAATGCAGGAAAATGTGTATTAGGACATGTCAGTCCAGTTAAGACATGTCAAAACAAGGCGTGCAAGACATTTCAAAAGCAAGTGCATATAGCAGAATGGATGCGCCAAACCCAGGTGCATGTTTATAGTGTGTCATAGTTAGTCTCCATTATACGCACATCTATCTTGTACTTGACTATATATGCAGACAGACATATGATACGCGTCTTTCTTCATTAATCCGGTAATATATTTTACTAAAAGAGCTAAACCGGTGAATATTTTGAAAAATGATTTGTCGGGTCAAAAAGCCCACACTAACTCTGTCACATATACAACACCCAGCAGTGGCGACTGGTGAATAGTGACAGTGATTGCTAGCCAGAGAATTGGCAATGCATGACCATATGCACAGATTCAGTCTTCCACGGCCAGCAATGTCGCATTTATAGTTCCTTTGCTTATACACTTCAATTTATGATTAAATTTTAAAAATGGCATTCATTATTGTGGTTGCTATGCCTGTATATATTACATGGCCTAAAAATTCAGATATTAATAATAATGTATTGAAACATTGATCATTCCAATGTCTTAATTATTATATTGTAGTGGATCGAGTTTTCTATAGGATTTTATAAGAGTTATGTTGTAGGAGAAGTGATTCTGTTATGTTATAGAGATTCCTTTTGCGTGCCAAAGTTTGTTTTTTTTTTGCTGCGAGCCGCACAAAATATTATGTGTGTAGAAAAAATTTTGTGGTCATATTAAATGATAGATGATAAACCCATATAGATATTGTCGTCCCATTTAATTTGTTAAAAAAACAAGAGAAAAAAAATACGTTTATTTAATTATTCAAATTGTATTAGATAAAAAATTAACTCAAAGTAGCTTCTCAAATCTTTGAATTTGTATTGCTCATTAAATTAAATTACGAAATTTTCTTCAGGACACAAAAGTGACAAAGACTAATAATTCCTACTCTTCTACTAATGTAATGTTATTGCATATATAAAACTATACATAACATATCTACTAAAAAAAAAAAAAAAACTATACATAACACGATGGGTATTATAATAAATTTTGTGATATCTTATTTATGATATCACACAAGATTTATTTCTTTGCATCATTCGTCAAACAACTGACAATACAAAAAATTGTCTAATAACAATCATTTGTTTGTTGTTGGAGATCTTAATCATTTATTTTATACTGTTTTTTATTTTATTTTTGAATAAATATACTGTTTTATTTGTTCTGTTCTTCAATACACGTCAAACACAACCTCATTTTAGATATATCCGAAATACCTAAAGTGATTCTCCATATATTTAATAAAAATATAACATGTGTATTACTATTTACTTGCTCTGTTTTTTTAATTTCATATATAAAATTAAAACACAACCTCACATTAATGCTTTATTTTTTTATTAAATTAATTGAGGCAGGAAGCACAATCTTTTTACATTAGTCTTACATTTAATTCTAATAGCTGACTTTTGTATATACGCAGATATAATTTATTAGAAATTAATAATCAATATTATTGTGAATAACCCAATCAATTATTATCATTTGATGTACGAAAATCAACGCTAAAATTAAATATAATACTTATTATTCTTACGTTGCTATAAATTCAACGCGCCCAAATTATAAATAATCTGTTATAGACTTGTTTTATGCACTCATGGTACGACCCAAACCCATTTATACCGGAAAAAGTCCTAATCATCAAATATTTTCCCTATTTGTCTCCTATTCTTAACCTCGAACATTTTCCTTATTTGTCTCTTATGGAAAAAAAATGTTTATTCTTTTAAATGACATAATTTATATTATTTTACTCTCACAAAGAGGTGGGACCCACACTTTAATTTTTTTTGTCAACTCTATCTCCTCCTTTATCTATCTCTTTCTCTCTTAAAATGACACAATTTTACATCCTTTAAAATGACACACACTTTACCCAAAAATAATATTGGATCGTATTGCGTTGACGCATTAAGTTCATTTAGCACAACAGACGTATATACATAAAGCCACAGCTTTTATTTTAGGTCCTTAATTACATCCAACTATAAAGGATTGAGGTAGCTGACACGTTTATATCACTTTTTTTCTTATGGTTTAATTTTTTTTATCTTATTTCATATGATTTAAATTTTAGTGAAAAAACATGTGATAGAGTGGTGAAAAATATTTACATAAATGACTTAAAAGTTTATACATATAACACGAAGTGTGTAATCATAAAAAAAAAAAAATTCAAACCATACACAAAAAGATAAACAAATTAGTAATGCATATATCATTTTAAAAACAAATTACGCTATTGAACAAAAAAGTGACTTGCAAAAGCACATTTGAGATTTTGTTAATAAAATTTTTCTACACTGTAATATTTATTTTTTGATTAAAATAATCCATGCAAAAAATTACAAAGTCGTTAAGTGATAATAGAGCCGGAAAAATAAATTATTACTTTTAACACAATAGGCAAAATAAAATAATTTTTAGTCAAACAATTTTTTTTTAATAAACCACATGTATTATAAAAACCAAAGTATTAGTTGCATTGAAGCAAAACCAAAGTATTATATAAAAATATTACAGGGACAAATGAAAAGAGTAATCTGTGTTCGAGCCGTTCAGCAGGGAGGTTCGTGAATCGTGACTAAGGGTAAAATCGGGTTGCGCTGGGCCAAGCTTTGCCACAAAAAGCACAAGTTATGTCAAAAAATTTCAATTTGGTCTGTCTCAAGCCTACTACGAGTCTAACAGTTAGCCTGGCTTGACTCATTTACACAAAAACAAATGGTCTGGCCCAACTCGTTAGTTTGTTAATTTTTAACTTTCAAGCAGAATCAATTTTACAAAATACTCAAATTCTGTTGCTAAATCAAAAATTATAATTTCAATATCCAAACAGAATCATGAATCATAACAAAACTCATATAATCTGCATTTAAGTAAATTTTAAAAACAAAATACTCAAACTAAATAACATATATTTCATCAGATCCAACAAACAAATCCATACTGTGTGAATTAAAATAACCACATGAATCCAACAAACACATCATGATGCTTGTAATAAGTATAACACCTCCCAATTTTTTTTAATACATTCATATACACAATCTAATATGCAATATGCTGAGATGTTGGTTCTCCTACATAAGAAATAAAGTCAGATTTTAATTAAAAAATAATCGAATATAATTAAGTTATAAATAATTACAATTAATTAAATTTATATCTTTTGTTATTTCTTCAAGTCATACTTATTTTATTATATTTTATTTAAAATAAATAATACAATATAGATCGGTCTGTAGTTTATAGGTCAGGCCTTGAAAAGCCTACAACCTTTTTATTAAATAAGCTTTCTCAAAGTCCAATCCAAATTTATTTTACTAAATATTCTAAATCAGAACAGACTTGACATAAACCAGACCATAGGCTCTTATAAACCGACCTGGCACAATTTCACCGCTCTTCGTGACTTGTGCTAGGGCGAAGTCGCACTTGCGACTTGCTAGATGTCAGAAGTTGCATCTGGGGTTGTGCACGATCAAATCTGAGTGTGAGACTTGCAACGGCATCATGGCAGAAAATATTTTAAGATGTATGACAATATTTTAGAATTCTCATTTTCTAATTTTACTCTTATTTAATTTATCATTTACTCTAATAACAAATCATTTCATGTTTCGTTTACGAAATCTGAAAAATATCATCAAAATTTTATATAATCGTTAAAAGATTTTTAAGATTATTTTTAATTTTTTAACAAACTTAAAAATAACTTTTAAAACACGCTCATAATTGAATAAATTTTCATCAACGAAAAACCCTAGTTTAATTATTTTATTCGTCCTAAGCGGTAGGGAAAAAAAATACTGAAAAGAAATCCATTTTGGATGCCGTTTTGATGATTAAAGATGATAAAGAGAACGCGGACAATAGCCTCGATTGATTAAAACTTATGTCATTAATTTTATGGATGGGCACTTACGATCAACTTGGAATAAAATATGTGCCACTTGCTTGCTATATTAAATGGATGCAATTGTTTATGGGATTTATAATTCTCATGTTACGTGATAAGAGAATTCTTATGTTATAAAGATAAAAAGTAGGTGAGATTCATATATTAGAAAAAAAATTTGTGTGTGATCCATATCAGCACAGAAATCGAAAGGTGGGTAGGAAAATTATAATTCTCATGTAATATGAGAATTATAAAATCCATTGTTTTAGGCCCGACGCCTCGTGCTTAATTTTAAGGACAAAGGAAGCATAGACACGTATCCCTGTGACTTGTCCCCACCTGAAACATACACCTACTCTTCATGATAACTGCTGATTTAACATTTTCGTTATGCATTTGGTTGAAGAATGGACGACACGAAACAGTTGGTCCATCAGATCGTCTGGACTTCTTTCAAAATTCAAAGTCAAGAAGAATGACTTAGAGAAGCCTTTGTTGAATTGTATAATCTTCTTATTCGGTCCTGATTTAAAATCCATTTAGAGTATGCGCTCGTAGATATTTTAGAGGTTAATATCTTCATTAGTTCATAGATAAAGCGTGTATCATTTTAAATGATATAAAATTATGTTATTTTAAAAGAGATAAAAAGATAGATAAAAGAGGAGAGAGAGTTGACAAAAAAAAAATAAAGGTGTGGGTCTCATCTCTTTATGAGACTGAAAAGATATAAATTATGTTATTTAAAAGGATAAATACTTTTCTCTTAGTTTATAGGTAATATTTTAATCACTGCGCGCACTTATAGCTAAGAAGTGATGTGTATACAATATTAGCACTAGTATTAAAATTAGTCGAGAATGTGTACATGCAATCTTTAATATTTTATTTATAGGATTATTTCTTGGGTTTAGACCGTATAGATCTTCCGGTTAAAGTAGGACTTAATCTCTCATTCATAGAGATAAGAGTTTTATGTTGATTATCTTTATTATCATATGCTCTTGGGATAATTATGTCATTATTCATTAAGAAATTCATAAACACGTATTTAGGATATGGATATATTCCGGAATATTTCTTAAAATTATTTTGAGACCGGGAAAGAAAAACAAGTTAATCCGAATGAGTTTTGAATTGTATAATCTTGTGATATATTTTTTTTTATATTCCAAAAACAAAATATAAGAAATTCTGTAGGAATGACATGAATTAATCTGACACGTTGATACATTATCTCTAAAATGGTCGCTATTTTTAGAAATTGTTTTTTCTTTCTAATTCTTACTATCCCGAAGGGATATGATGCGTAAGTATTTAGATAAAAAAATGTGTAATTTTAACTGATTATATTAATTTAATGTTTAAATCCCAAATATAAATATTTGTTTAGAATTGAATAACTGTCATGTTATCGATTCAATATTAATTTTATATTTTTGTTGATTTTTTTTCCCGGATCATGAAGATATCCAAAATCAGACTTGTTCCAAATGAATAATTAAGGGCAAGAAATCCAAAAAATAATATAATATTAAAAAATTTATGTCTACCAATTTTTTTTTCCACATTTTGGGAGTATATCACGCCATTTATTATTGTTATATAGAACCACTATTTTTTTATTTTTGTATTAGCTTTGTTTTATTTTAAAAAAATTGAATTTAAATTCTCCAAACTAATCATTCCCACTAATCAATGTTGTCAAGATTGAATTTCTACGTGTAAAAAATAAAAACATAAGTAGGTAGAAATATAAAGGGTTCATTTTTCCTACGGTCAATGTAGATAACTTGTCTACAGTGAGCCCAAAACGACGTCATTTTGAGGCGAAAATCAAAGTATTTTTGTAATTATAATTTATTTCATGGTTATAATAATCTTTTTCAATATAATTTTTTAATTTTTCAACCTAAAATGACGTCGTTTTGGGAGCGAATGTAGATAGCTTATCTACATTCACTTTAGAAACATTAAAGTCAAATGTAAATCACAAAAGTGACACGAAACACAAAGTTTCTATTACTTAAGGTCAACATATATATATATGGGTAAATAATCTCTCCGGTCAATGGAGATAAGTTATCTCCGGTGAGCCCAAAACGATGTCGTTTGAGCTCACTGGAGATAACTTTATCTCGAGTGACTGTAGAGATACTTTTCCTATATATATATATATATATATATATATATATATATATATATATATAAAATACATAAGTCACTACTTAGAATTTAATGAATAACTTCATATTTAAAAGATATACGTCACATTGATATATAAGATATAAGTCTAAAATCACAAGACTAGAAAATCGAGTTAAAAAATAGGGTTTTTTAAAAATAAAATAAATTAATTGAGTTCAAGTAAGATCGTAAAAACTTACTTTTTATCATTTTTGTGTTTCTACGTGGTGTTTGTACCTGTTTTTACTAAGTATCATTTTTACTTGAGTTTTAACACATTTTTACACGTTTTTACGTCTTTAGACTAGTTTTTAACAACAATGATTCTAATAACTAATCAAACAAATTATTAAATACGTTTTTTTATGTTTTCAAGATATTAAATGTATTTATTTTTATCTAATAATTTTAATTTAGCATTAATAGTATTATTATGAGAATGTCTTAGAAAGATATAACAATTTTTTTTAAAAAAAAAACAAGTGATACACACAAAGTGGAAGAATGATGTTGGCTCTTTTTTAAAATTAGCCACCTTTTAGACGCGGTTAAATCAATGTAGCTAGTCACATTTTAAAATTTTAGTGTTTGGCTTTGGTTAAATTTTTTTAGCCCTGGTTGAGTTATTTTGCTGGTTCCGCCACTGCACACACATGTGTGTATATATATATATATGAGGTAGGATCCTTTGATATTGGTGTCAAATTTAAAATTTGATACTTCATCTGATAGCCGTTAGATCAAAAAAGATCAACGGCTCTGATTTGTAAGCATGTGACACTATTGATCTTTTTTGATTTAACGGCTATCAGATGATGTGTCAAATTTCAAATTGGAATTTAACACCGATGTCAAAAGATCCTACCCCTATATATATATAATTTACGATAATTTTAAAGGAAAGAGAGAAGAGAGCAATCAACCCCGAATTTTTCACCTTTTATAATTTGTGATCGTAAATTTTAAAATACTTTTAATTAGTTCTTTAAAAATAACAAATATACCATAAAATTTTTAATCTAATTATCCTTAACTAAGGACAAAAGGATTCCGTCCTTGAACTCATTTTTAAAGACAGACACCACATGTTTAACGAAATTTTGTCGGAAAAACAATGTTTAGTTGTTTTTAACTAAAATTAACTTTACTTTTAAAACCACAGTTTGAGTAAAAGTTAAAAAAATATTATATTTTGAATTTACTATTAAGATTATAATTTATAAATATTTATTTTTATTTCATTGTTAGCTAAAATTATTTTTACAAATCAAGATCAATAATGAAAAATAAATTTACACCTATACATCCCTAAATAATTCAAAGTTTATATTGGTAATTTGTAAATAATATAAAGTTTAAGAGCGTTAAATAAAATGAATCTTGTGTAATTTTTTTTGGAACCACTTGAAATTAATTTGGCTAGAACATGATAATTATATATATTCTTATGAGGGAGGATATTCTTACTACTAAGATTTTCTACTACCAACTTACTACCTATCTAATCACCATTGAATCAAAGAGAGAGAATGCTAAAAAGTTTTTGTAAAAAGAGAAAATATTGATCCAATGATGATTAGATAGGTAGTGAGTTGGTAGTAGAAGATTTTGGTAGTAAGAATATCCCTCCTCTATTCTTATATACTAAAGTATTAATGAAAATATGTGTTCATAAAACTTTCTGTAGTTTTTTTTTTTTTAATCAAATTCAGTTGGAAATATAACTTCTACAACTCTATTTAAACTATATATGAAGTTTATAGAGAACATGTGATCCAGATAAAATATAGGCCCATTAGAAGCACAATGACAGGGGAGGAAGCCCAAACTCATTAAGGATCCAGATCAAATCGTAAGCGAACAACATCGCGTACAAGACGCGATGCCCTCATCACGCTAGACAAGACGCGATGTCTATATCACGGATAAAACCGCCGCCCTTAAGGAAGCTAACTTAAGACCCAAGGTAACCCACCACGCCTTTATACCTATAAACGGAGGACAACTCCAGCTCGCCGCGACTCTATGGCTAGACATCAAGAAGATAAGACTACACAGGTTCTAGCCTGACCTGTAACCCAAACTCAGCCTATCAAAGGCCATACCGCCTTGCTAAGGCGACATCATAACCACTATATAAACATAGGGTACAACAACCAGGTATGATCATCCTTTATATTAAGAACATATATCTTTTTTTTTTTTTGGTAAATAATTAAGAACATATATCTTTCTGCCTCTGATACTGACTTAAGTATCAGAGTGTCTTCACATATACTCCCCCCATTTAAATCATTACATCGCGAATAGCAAAAGACAAAGACAAATAGATCTCCATCCTCCACCCGAGGCCCAAAACGAAGAATTCAGTCCACTTCTCAACTGTGTGTGATTAGGCCTGATACATATTGGCCGGTCCATATTTATTATTATTATTATTATTATATATATATATATATATATATATTTGTTAGCAACCTTCAACATAGAGACAAATTAATTAGATTTGGATGTATTAGTCGTGTTGCCTTAGTCCTTAGACTATTATCAAAATGATAATTGAGTGGCGGCCATGATAAAGCCAAAAGTGGGTTAAGCCGAAAGCACAGTATGAGTGAGGATGATTGATCATGCATTGACTTGCCGACAGTTGTAATTAATGTACCCTAGATATTTGAAAACTTGTGACGTCTATAAGACATCGGGGCAGGTATCATAACCCTTATCAATAAACTATAAAAATGCTGCAAATATCTAGGATTTTAATCAAAGTCATATTTGATTTAACCTTATTACCATATCTTATATAGTTTTTATCTATTATTGATAGGAACCGGGGGAAGTTAAATAAGTTAACATAAAAATAAATATGAATCAGTTAAACTCAACTAGTCTGGATTTTTTTTTAAATTATCAATGTGATCAAGATCGAATTAATTTAGATTAAGTCATCAGATTCATTTTTTTAATTAAAAACAAAAAAGTTATACTTACAACTTTTTTTTTACAACCTCATACAACCATATCTTATCACCGTTGATTTCCGCCAACCAACGGTTATATTTATTGTTAATTAATAATTAATTAATGAGTTTAATTTGCGAAAATGATAACTTTTGATTGGCCTATAACCTTCCTCTAAAAAAAACATAGAAGAGCATTTAGCAACAACGGAGGCAGCTCCTTCCCCCACCATAATCTACAATTAGATTTATTATCTCTTCCTTGCTTACCACTGGCAGATCAACAATGGAGTCTCAATAATTGTTTACCACCGTAAACATGAGCATCTTTGCTCACGTATCACAAATCACTCTTCACATTAATCACTTGTGACTCTTCGCTCACCACTTGCTCTTGTTCGATGAGTGCAGTTTGCAGTTCACAACTTGGTAGGTTTTCTTGCTCCTTGTTTCTCGTTGAAAAGAACTAGGGAATGCGGACAAAATTGAGAAGAAAAAGAAGAAGATTTGGGGTTGGAAAGGTGTTTTAAGGTTTGGCAGGTAATAATTGAGTATATAGTTGGGTTATAACAATTCGACTTGCTATTCGAAACCAATCTATGTCGGCTTTAGATATATTTCACTTTAATAAACTTGATTATCCGATCAATTCAAATCAATTTTTACTCGAGTTATTGAGTGAACTTAATTGAAAAATCATGATTATCCTTAAATATTGATTTGATTTGGATCGGTCTTCATAGCCCGATTTATATGGGTTGGCCTACAAAGGTCCAATGTAAGAGGTCACTCTCTTGCCTTCCCATACTGGGCACATGGACCTCACCAATCACCATACAAAATTCTCAATCTTCTGCATAACTCATCTATCATAAGTGATAGCAGTACAATTACTCACATATACGTAGTAGTGAGATAATAGGCAAAATTATAAGACTCACTTCTCTCATATAATTAGAGAATATAATATTCACTCTGGGGCAAACCAAAGGAAGTGGCAAGGGTTGACAATAGCCGCTTCCTAGTTTTTTTTTTTTTTATCATAATATATAATATTTTTTAATAATAATAAATTATTGGTACTAATAATTAGTCTTTCTTTCAAAAAGACTTGTAACAGTTAGCTCTCTCTATTAGTTTTAGGATTTTATAATTCTTATTCAACATGAGAATTCATTTTTTCCTACACACCCTTCGATTTTCGTGTTGACATGGGTCCTACATATAACTTTTTCTAACACATGGGTCCCACATGCTTTTTATCTCTACAACATAAGATTTCAATTCTCATTCAACATGAGAATTATAAAACCCATAATAATAACACCCGTAACTTTAATATTTTATTTTTGCCTCACATCATGAAAAATTATGGACCCGCCACTATTCCCACCTATATATACACGTACGCCTTTTTCACTGCTAGAAGATGCATCTTGTATCTGTTCCTTTTATAAGTTGTTACCCTACATAAATATAGAGTTAAGTATCTTTATACCTTCCTCCTCTCTCAGTCATACTTGAGATAGCACTCATGGTGACTCCCATTTAAACTTTGGTTGATACTACTACTTCTTTGACTACTTAATTACATAACTAGATTCTATATCACTTGAGGTATAAAGACCTAGATCAATATGACTTAAGATTTATTAACCTAAATATAAGTAACAACTGGAATAAGACTCTTCTAACATGAACTTTGTAATAATGATGTTGAGATATATAAAAACAATTAATGTAGTCTCACCCAATAACTTAAGCTTCTGTGTTGAATTGTTTTTTTTTTTTTTACAAATGATGATGATGTAATTATCATTGATTATTATTTTTATAACATAATTATCATTGATTTGATTTTAAAGCATATTGTAAATTGTAATTTTAACTTATTAAATACAAACTCACTTCATGTTGGAAACACAGTAATAAAGTATATCATATTGTACATTGAGAAATAGTATCGTCTCAAATATTATATCACTGTTTTTAATTTATTTGGACGATTCGTAACAAGGTAAATTGGCTTTAAAAATAATAATAATAATAAATCCTTGGGACGACAAATAATGAATAATAGAAAATACTAAAAACAAGATAATTCATTCTATAAAAAAAATATAGATTATATTAAAACTTAATCAATTCATAATAAAATTATTTTGATTCCATCTAACCTTAACTCAAGAAATTTAGAAATACATGGAGGAACAAGAAAAAAAAAAGAGAGTAGAAGAGGATAGCCCCTTAAGAGACATGATATGATATATTTGTGTCTCCCGTAACCCCTTCTCATAATGTAGAGAGTCCTATTTATTAGGATTTGGTTTTCTAATTTAAACCGATTTCCTAATCTTATTTGAATTATGTAATCTCAGCAAATTATTCATCTTCTCAAAATCTTCTATTTGTTAATCCGATTTATTTATTTATTTTAAATTTTAATATGACTCTTGCACTTCATCACTCAAACGTATGTATTCTTGAAATATATATTCTCTATGATTCCGTTGTAAACACATTCTATTTCTAAATAACTAATTCAATCCAAAATCTTAAAGTGTTGGGTGAACAGTGTGGTTTGGGATGTTAACGAATCATCAAAGTTTATCAACACAAATGGTATACCTCTTGTGGCGTAAGCATGTAAAATATCGTTGAATCTCCTTGTTCTAATACAAAATGATTAGATCTTACAAACTATGAGTCAAGAGGGGACATTGAAGTGTGTGGACACTTTATCTTATTCCAAAAAGCAGGAAAAAATATATTAAAATATTACTATTTTAATAAATAATTACGAAAATATAACTATTTCGAAACTATCTACGGATTTATTGCATTCATACATGATCAAATTAGGCGTGACTCGTCTGGTGTTGCACGTGGCACAAAAAATTAAAAGTTTAACCGTAAAATTTTATAAGGCCATACTTTCGACTCGGGTATCCGAATGAGGTAATTCTTTTTTTGATTCCATAAAACTTTTCGAGATCTACGCAATGACATCTGATCATTTGATATATTTTATCTCTCACAAACACAATTCAAATTTGCAACAATGATACTATAAAGATAGCACCAAAGTGGATTAACTCATCTATAAATAAGGATACTTAATGTCATATTAAAATATGTACTTATACCAAGTGTTTGAAAAAAAAATAGTATACAAGGTTATTTATTTAATTATTAAAATATATACAAATTTATATAATATTCTACCAAATGTTTAGAATATTTATTTAATTATTTTCTTTATTAATATAGATTTTTCAAATTGATTTTTGAGTTTAAATCACAAATTAAATCTTTATTTTGTTTTTCTTATTAATAACAATTTTTTTTTGTAATACACTATATAATACAATTATCACAAACTTGAATTGTGTTTGTGAGAGATAAAATATATCAAATGAGATGTCATTGCGTAGATCTCGAAAATTTATGTGGAATCAAAAAAAGAATTAACTCATTCGGATACCCGAGTCAAAAGTTATGACTTTCCAAAGTTCTATGGTTCGTAAGTTGACATTTTTTTGCCACTTGTCAATACCATATGATTCACGCCTAATTTAAGCGTGAATGCCTTGGGAGTAGAGGTGGCAAAGTGGGCGCCCCGCCCCGCCCCATCCCGCCATCAATCCGCCAAAAAATGAGTCAGTCCGCCCCGCCCCGTTTGGCGGGTTGGCCCGCCAACCCGAGCCTATTTTACACTGACCCGCCTATGCCTGCCATCAACCTGCCAAAAAATGAGCCCGACCCGCCTATGTCTGCCATCAACCCGCCAAAAAATGAGCCCGCCCTGCCCCACTTTTGAGATGGGTTGAAAAACTTAGCTCGCCCCGCCCCGTTTGGCGGGTTGGCCCGCCGAGCCGAGCTCGTTTTGCCAGCTCTACTTGGGAGTCACTGCTAATTTAGGCGTGAATGACTGCAATTGATCTGTAGATAGTTTCGAAATAGCTATATATTCGTAATTATTTATTGAAATAGTAATATTTTATTTATTTTTTCCCCAAAAAAACATGTAAACTTAAGTAAATATATATAAGAATGAAACATAAGCGTTTGTCTCTTTGGGCCTTCCAATATACTAAAACCCAAAAGATTTTTAAGTAATAAGAGCATAACCCAACAAATGTTTACAAGATAGGATTAAGAAGAAACTAAACCTTAAAGAATATAAAACTCAACACGACAAAGAACACTAAACTCAATATATTGGCTGAAGATGAACGACTCGATGCACTCCCATGAGATACTTAAAGATCTATTACTGCATCATCAATGTGTCTCTGCCGTGTATCCCATATTGAATTTAGAAGTGTGGATACTACATATGATGTAAATCTTAAACCATTTTAAATTATTTCAAAAAAAAAAAAAATACACAAATGATTTTATTATATTTCTAAAACTCTTAACCTCTGCTAATTTGATTCATTCTTCTAAACCGGGGCTTACACTTGTACTTAGATCTGATATACTCAGAAGTTGCTCAAGATATTCAATTCCCATGTCCTCTAGCACCAACACACTTGGTGACTCCGATTCCTTTTTCCCTTTGCTTTTCTTAGCCTTTGCTGATAATTTTCGTTGGATATGGTGTCTCTCCTTGAGTGCTAACGCAGGAGAACTGCCTTCGCTGCAACCACACTTCATCTCTTGCAAAGATTCTCGAACTCTTTCAACCGGAAAATTAAGCACTGTGGTTGGTCCTCTCATGGAAAATGCAGCTTGGTCATAAGCTAAAGCAGCTTCTTCTGCACTATCAAAAGTTCCAAGCCAAACCCGTGTGCCATGCCTTGTTGTATCTCTGATCTCTGCAGCAAATTTCCCCCATGGCCTTCTTCTGACTCCTATATATGATTTTTCCTTGTTTGCTTGTTCTGCTTCTATGGCTTCACACCTCACCATTTGCTTTGCTTCAGTGTCATACTCATTAATCGGTGACTGGTGAAAATCATCTATAGAGTAGTCCACCATGTCGAATGAAAGAGAATCATGGAAAACATTATAAACCCCACTGCTTGGATGAGATTCCAAGAAAGTTTCTGAGGGCTCTTGCCAGATAAAAGAGGAACTCATTACTCTCAGATGTGAATTGGATCTTTCTTAATTACTTTCTGTATCACCACTTGAATAATTGGGCTTGTATTTGATTCTTCTTCATATTCTTATCTCTAATTTATGTATTCACCGATTAGGAAATAAATTTATTTCCTACACATAAATAAATGGGGTTTATATAAAGAGAAGAGAGAGAAAGAGAAAATATAGATCTCACGCACTTTTACGTGTGTAGGAGATAAATATCATACAAGGATACTATAATAAGGAATTGGCTATCCTCTAATTCTGTGTGTGCAACTCACATTGTCCCCCTACTGAATAATTTAATAATTGAGTATTAAAATTGTTTTGAGGATAGATATTTCACTGATGGGATGAAAGTTGAGTTTAATTTTAGTGCATTACGTAAAATTTTTACACTGTCACTCAATCCTATATTGATACCTAATTGAACAATTTTGATTCTATTAATATCTATATATATAATTGTCAAACATATTAAATAATGTTACAATATATTATTATATCACAATGCATGTCAAGAATCAATTATCTTAAGTTTAAAATGTTTAATGAATGACTTTATTACATCTCTAATAATTAATATAAACCTTATTGTATATATAATGATAATATATCATAATTAAATTTAAGAAAATAGTAGTAGTCTGGTTTGATCATAATATTCGCATTGATATATTGTACCAATTAAGGAATGGGAAAGTTTAAAATGCATGCTTAAAAGGGTTAAACTATCAAAGTACCAAAGAATGAAAAGGGTTACTACTTACTATCCTACCTTAAATATTTTTTCATGCACCAAAAGTATTATGTTTATTTTAATGATTTAAATAATAATATCAAGAAATTATTTGCTTATGCCCCAAAAACTTGTTTATTATATAAACTTACTACTTGAGAATAAGAATACATGGAAAGGTAAGACGACAGAATCCCACAACTTAAAATATTTATTGAAGAGTGTAACTTAAAAATAATACTGAATCTAATAATCGAATGATTCAATAATAATTACTTAAAATAATATAAATGCAAACAAATTATTCTCCATTTCTCCCAAGAAATTTAAGTCTTCAACCATCAAGACAAATAATATTTTAAATCTTCCTAATCAATGTTCTAATATTAATTTTAAAAATAAAATATTTTTACATTATTAAGATTTTCATTTAAACATAAATTTAGGCTACGCTCCCTGACCCCATCCCCATCTATGGAGATCAGGTTTGCATTAAAATATTTAAAATTTTAGTTCTCCAATAATTGTTTAATTAAGTTGAAGCAACTCCTGCTGGAGCGTGAAGTTTTCTTGTCCTTTGCAATTGTGTTATATTTTTAAATAAAGTGCAAAAAAGAAAAAGTCAAAACTGCAGCGACAACATAACAACCCCTCCTGCCTAGATAGGCACAACAGTGAATCATATATAAGCGGAAATGTTGAGAAATATAAGTGATTTGATAAGAAACTGATACTCAGCTTCGCTGCACCAAATTGCCCATGCATATGATAGTCAATTTAATAAGAAACATAGCATTGGCTGACACATTTGTGTATAATTAATGAAATACTGGAGTATTATTGTTAGAGAATATAATATAAATGATTAAAAAGACTCTCATATCATGTAAAGAATCATTTCAACCTAAAAGTTTAAGTTTGTGGGTGAGAGCTTTTTAATGGTTTTATATATCTCAACACGCTCCCTCACACGAGAGCTCATTGAGCTTGAAGGGTGGAATAATGTACAAGCCCACCTATCTGTGCGAATAAAGAAATTTCACTTTAAAGAAAATGAAGGGTAGCGAGGATCGAACCCAGGACACCAAGGCTCTGAGAATTATATATGTTCTCTAACAACTATATATGTTCCATAGCATCTTATTAAATAGAAAATTTTAAAATACAAAAAATATATTCGAATGAGTTATATATATTATGTAATTACTGTATACATAGATTTTTTTTTGGTGAAACTGTATACATAGATTTAATTTAAACTTGTCTCTAGTTGAGAAACTACGTACTATCTTATTATTAATTGAACACAAGAAAAATGTCAAGACTTGCAAATCTCACCACTTTAAATTAAATATAATATACGGTTTTGCTGTTAAGTTACGTGAACTAAAGAAAAATGTAATAACTTGCTCTCTTTTTTCTTCTTAATTAACTATCTGAGTTTGAAATTTAACGCCGTATAATACACCAAAAAAAGTAAAATTTAAGCCAATATATAAGAATTTGATTAATTCTTCTAATTAATTATCAAGTCCATGTGAAAATTATATCCTTAATTAAATTATTAGCAAAACAAATTTCGATTATATAAAATTTGAGCTAAGAGAATGTCATCATATAAAATTAAATCATGGCTTTCAAATTCATGAGTTTATAATAAAACTGCATGTATTGGCACTTCAATTACTTTCCCTAAACTATGTAATGAAATAAAATAATATGATAAAGTATATGATAAGAAAGAATATAGGGTGGGCTCGCCGGGATGTCTTGTTAAAAATCGTAAAGGAAGAACAAACACATAAACAGTAGCAACACCTATTAAATTAATCATCATACCCATGCATTGCAATAATTATTGTTAAGTATAAAATCTTAAAATGCACCACTTGTGCTTAGTGATATTCACTAATATGGCAACTTGCAGTTGTAGCAGGCCTTTTTCGGGAATCCCACCAGCTATTTTTGGCTAGGGATAATCACGTCGTACGCATTTTGACATACTCTTTTATTTTTTGGTAAACATTTTGAACATATTCTATTGTTGGTCGGTGATTGGGTTTCTTAATTATTAGTTATTATTTAATGGAACAAAGGTCAAGGAAACGTACGTGACCCACTATTATTAGATATTGTCGTTTTTTTATTTTTTGAAAAAAAAAAATATGGTAACTGTTGTTTATTGTTATCTTTGGTATTTTTTTTGACCTGGAGGGTATCTGGACATGTGTGTGGGGTATCTGACTAAAATATCATTGTTCACCAATTTTTTTATCTAAATATCACGCGGATAATTTTATTTTCCAATCTGCCATGGGGGCAAGTTCGCTTCTGACACATGCGAACACAGTTTGCTGACGTGTCACATTTTTAGTGGACAACAAGTATCAAATTAAAAAAAAATTAAAAAATTTGGAGGTCGCCTACCATGTAGGCGAACTTAATAAAAAAATAGAGGTCGCCTGTGTCAGAAGCGAACTCTGACACCACCAGTTTCCTGACACATCATCATGCATAGTTCACATGTGTCAGAAGCGACCTTGCATACGTGGCAGTTTGGAAAAATAGTTAAAGAGTGTGGCATTTAGGTAAATTTGTGTGGGAACAGTGAGGATAACTGACCAAAATGCCACTGTTCACCAATTTTTTTACCTAAATGTCACGCAAATAGTGTTATTTCCCAATTTGCCACGTGGGTAAGTTCGCTTCTGACACAGGCGAACTCAGTTTGCTGACGTGTCACATTTTTAGTAGATAACAAGTATCAAATTTAAAAAAAAAAAAAAATGAAGTTCGCCTACCATGTAGGCGAACTTCATTAAAAAAATAATAGAACCGAGGTCGCCTGTGTCAGAAGCGAATTCTGATACCACCAGGAAGCTCACACATCAGCATACCAAGTTCGCTACTGCTCTGGGCGAACTTGCCCCCGTGGCAGATTGAGAAATAGCACTGTTCGCATGGCATTTAGGTAAAAAAATTGGTGAACAATGGCACAATGGTCACTGTTCCTTAATGTGGCTCTCTCTTTTTGAATTTCAGAGGACCGTGATTTTAATTATCTGGGTCTATTTTTTAATTTTGAGGTATCACGATTAGATTTTTTTCCCGTAAGAGATTAGATTGAGGCCCGTAATTTTTGTTAAGGTCCTAAAATGTTTTATTGTAACAGTTTAGTTGACACTTGATTATTTTTTATAGGGTTTATCATCTATAATTTAACATGACCAGAAATAATTTCCTACACTCACAACATTTTGTGGGGCCCACAGCCAAAAAAAAAAAAAACTCCGCCACGCAAAACGAATCTCTATAAGATAACACAAACACTTTTCCTACAACATAACTCTTATAAAACCCTTTTTTATATTAAGTTAAAGTTTTTCTTTGTTTGTTTATATTCTTTTGTATTTTAATATATTAAAGTTTTGGGGAAAATGTTTATTTTGTTAAATGACACAACTATATTCTTTTACTCTCACAAAGAGGTGAGACTCACACCTTTATTTTTTTTGTCAACTCTCTCCTCCTTTATCTATTTATTTCTATCTCTTGAAATGACTCAACTTTGCATCCTTTAAAGTGACACACATTTTATCCTAATTTTTTTTCCTTTATTCTTTTATTATAAATGTGCATGCATTAAAAAAATTTCTAGGTCCGCTATTGTCCTCGTTCAACCTCTTCCGATACCCCTCATTGGAATAACGGATGCATTAAACTTCGCTACTGGAGAAAGGATGAGACTAATCTCCCTTCAAGAAAAGAGGTCCTCTGACCCACAAATTTTTTCCAAAAATTTGTTTGAGACAAATTTTGAACCTCCAAGTCAAGCAAATCCTTGAAACTGAGCTTCGCTTAAAGGTTACCTTTTGTTTCCAAAAAAAAAAAAATGTTACCTTTTGTATTTTTAGTTGAAGGGCACATCGTCCTCCCATTTTCTGAGTGCAAGACAAATTTATTGTTTGTTAAACACCTTCATTCTGAAATAAAAATAATGAAACAGGGTGGAGGAAGAAAAACAGAATAATTATCTCAATTCGCAGAGTTATTTGAACAAATTCCCCGTGCAATAGATAGTCATTGAAGTGTTCACCAAAAAAAAATAGTCATTGAAGTGAAAGATATTTTTAATCAAAATGGTTATTATATTTTAAGATGGAATTATTTTATAGTTTAACTAATTAAAATATCAAAATTTAATAAATAATCATTTTTCAAGAACAATAATAAAATTATTGATAATTATTATGTTATAAAGTATATTTATTCGAAACAAAATTAAAAAAATGTTGAGCTATTGCATATACGTACGTACTCCTTGGTTTGGACATGTTCGTATTTTGCTTTGGTGTCTGTTATTAATTTGATTAGGTTAGCCTGGCGTCATAGTGATGCAGGCTTGAAGGGTGTCCAGCCATGAACTTGGGAAGTGTTTATTTTGTCATGTTTGACCAAAAAAATTAACATGTCATCAGTAAATTTTTCCAAAATGTCACGTGGGATATTTCGCTATATTATGTAGTGAAATATGCTTGCAAATAAATCGCTACACAGTTTAGCAAAATATGCTTGCAAATAATTCGTTACACAGTGTCGCGAATTATGTCACATCAGAATGCACTGTCAGCAAAAATGACATTTGTCAAGCAGGTCGTAATTCGCTACCTTGTGTAGCATATTATGTCCGCGAATGATTTTTTGACACGTGTCACACTTTTGCAGGAAAAAACTGACGTGACATAATTCGTTACACTGTGTAGCAAATTTCGTCTGCAATATGATCACGTGTCACGAAATTATTGGTCACGAAATTCTCTACCATTGGTAGCGAATTATGACACGTGACAGTCTAATAAAAAATACTATTTACGTCACATTTCGATAATTTTTTTGACAAGACATTTTAATCACTACTCCCATGAACCAGTCACCTTGAGCGTAATGAAGACCAGCCTAATAAGGGTACACATGTGACATGTCTATTGCGATTGACCTCATTCAGCTTGGATGATATTTTTTTTTAAATGATACGACACAAAAAGACACAATTATAGACACAAAAAGAAGAGATTTATATCTTTAATTTTTTTAATGCAATTCACATCTTCTTATATCTATAAAACGACACAACTTGTTTTATTTAAAAGACATATATATATATTTGGAGAAATATTCTTATTATCAAAATTTTCTACTACTAACTTACTACCTATCTAATCATCATTGGATCGACATTTTCTCTTTTTTCAAATTTTTTTTAACATTCTCTCTCTTTGATTCAATGGTGATTAGATAGGTAATAAGTTAGTAGTAGAAAATTTTGGTGGTAAGAATATCCTCCCTATATATATATATATATATATATATGCCGCGCACGCCTCTAGCATAGAAACTCAATTCACGATCCGCTAGAATTAGCCCAGTGGTATGGGTGTGCGTAATCCGATGTGTGTTAGTGTTAGTTGCTTTGTTGGATTCTTGTAACCTCTAAAAAAAATATCTCAGCTTGTGAGTTTGTTTTATTGGGTCTGATTTAACACGACCCGAAGGATATACGGTCTGCGGTTAAGAATCTCGACTTATTAGCTCTTGAGCTTGTGTTGTCTCGGCCCATGTAACTCGACCCAAGGGTGTATGTGTTTAGAAAAAAGGTAGAACATTTCTTTGTTCTGAACTGATCACTAGGCCCAACTTTCTGGGCCGGTTACTAGGCTTAATACAGGGTTAAACACATGCTCCCTTAAAGTGAGACATATGCTTCTCACTACATGTGATCTCGCACTCTCATGTCCACAGATTTTTTTATTGTGTTCACTTTCGGTACTCTCCTTTGTCCAAAAAAAATAAAATAAGAAAGTAATTTCATATAAATTCTTCAAAAAAATCTTCATAATTCTCTCAATTTCTCTCATTTTCTATTTTTAGAAGAGAGCATGATGCTCCCATGCAAAGCATTAAAAAAGTGCTCCATGTCCACACACCTCATGCTCGATGATGTGTTGCCTCATACTAGAACGAGGCTCATATGACAAAACAATTAGGCCCAATTATAAGTCATACTAGGAAATATTTTTCCTCTATAAATATTTCTCTTCTCCATTGAAGAGACATGTGCATTGCCCTTCATTGCTGTCATGAATTTCAGTCTTTATCGTGCCACGGTACCCTTTATCTCCCCTTGATTCTCGGCGACATTTCAAACCTTATAAATATGCGAATACTATTGACTGACTAATTCACTATTATATTGATATGACCCCTAAATCCCGAAACCCTTAAATCAACCTTAATATTATTGATTTCATTGTTCTTCACAAGGTTAAAGATGACGCGCGTCTTGCCACTATCCAATATCCATTGTGACGCAAATAATTTTATATTAATGGGAGAGTCTTGCCCAAGAGTGAATTTATAGTGGTCCGGGACCATAGAGTATTGGATGAGATTGGGGTGAGAGGAAGAGAGAAAAAGCTGAGGAGAGAAAAAATAAATAAATAAATAAATAATACATGTGTCAATTTTTGAGTGGAAAAACACGGTGGTCAGGGAGTATATTAAAAAATTTGCTTGCCGAATCAAGTATAAAGTAAGGCATTTCAGCTACGGGACGTTCCAATTGGTCAATCATCGTGGTGACGTAAGCGAGCACGAGAGCAACAACATAACAATTAAGTGAGACCGCACTCTTCATGCATGAACCTCTCGTTGTTAATTGTTTATTGCTATACTATAAGTTATATCAACTTCAGCGCAGTAAATAAAACTAATATAATCCATTATATATTAAATCTAGGAATCTTAATATATATATTAATATTCATAGAAGTTTGAATTCAAACCGTCAGTTACGACCATCGTGGTCAATCTTAATATATATATCCCGTGTGCATGTTTACCACCTTGCAATCTCAACTAATAAGCTTCGGTAAAAGGCAAGACAGGTTTGAGATAATTTTAGGTTTCTAATTTTTTCCTAATTGATTGAAACTCAGAAGCAGAATAGTTAATGGAGGGAGAGAGAGCAGTGAATGCAGAGGTTCGGTACAGAGGGATTCGTAGGAGGCCATGGGGTAAGTTTGCAGCAGAGATTCGTGACCCTACAAGAAAAGGGACACGTGTATGGCTGGGAACCTTTGACACTGCCGAGGATGCTGCACGAGCTTATGATGCTGCTGCATTTCATTTTCGTGGTCACAGAGCCATTCTCAACTTCCCTAATGAGTATAATCACTCTCCGAATACAAACTTTTCAATTTCATTGCCACAACCTCCTCCTTCTTCTTCTTCTTCTTCTTCTTCTTTTTATTCTGGTGATGGCTTTTTGAGAGCCGGTTCGTTAAGACAACAACAACAACAAGTTGGCAATACTTTTGAGTTGGAATACGTGGACAATAAGTTGCTTGAAGAACTCCTTCAGGCGCAAGATGCAACCCACATCTCTAGTGGAAAATAGCAAGCTAGCTATGATTGGCATGAAAGCTCTGTTGTCTCTCTTTTTTTAATGTGTTAGTTTTGATTTGTTTATGTATTTGTAAGTTGAAGTAATTCGAAACCAGATTTGGACA
Source organism: Gastrolobium villosum (assembly GCA_032173675.1). Lineage (NCBI taxonomy): Eukaryota > Viridiplantae > Streptophyta > Magnoliopsida > Fabales > Fabaceae > Gastrolobium > Gastrolobium villosum. The sequence goes on along the minus strand of JAVKPL010007961.1, from coordinate 37,050 downwards.
TTGTAATGTTCGTAAGAATTCAGGTAAGAGAAATAAGAGAGATGAAGTATGTTGAGATATATAGTCTCACATTGGTTGTATGTGCAACTAGTGTGGCCTTTGTAAGACCTTGGGCACTCTCACCCCTTGAGCTAGCTTTTGGGGTGATGTATCCCAATGTTCTTTACGAAATATATTTGTTTTGGTACTCGTTTATTTGTTAAGCAATGACTATCCTATGTTATCCATTTATGTTGAAAACACCTATAATGTGGAGAAGAATTTCAGTAGTTAGGCACCACCATCTACTCAGTGGTCCGGATCAATCAAAATCATACAACTCATGAGGAGAGAGGAGAAAAAAGAAATAAAAAATAATTTTTTGTCTAAATATCACTTCTTGAATGAAAGGATCACATGAGGTCCGGAGAAAAAAAAATTCCTATAATGTGACAATGGTTGGGGTCAGCATTTACTTTGTTATTACAATAGAGGACTACGGGAACTTGATCCATAATTCACTATCATCAGGCAAAACTGGGAAATAATAGGTATCTTTTTTGGGTGTATATAGAAGATGGATCGTGACCATAAAAAAAATAGAAAGCTATCGTTAATGATAGAAAAATGTAATATAAAATTTTTAATATAATTTTCATCTAATAATTTAGTTTTTTTTTTTTTGTTGAATTGACTTTTAATCAAATAGTCACAAGTTAGATTCTTATTGTGATTATTTTATTAATAAATAATTTAATATTTTGAATTTTTTTTTACACAAATAGGTGAATTGATTCATTGTGCACACTTTAAACTCAATTCTTGTGTGAGAGAGCTCTCTTAATATAAAACTAATAATATATAACCTTCACCTAAACATAAATTTTTGGATTGAATAGACAGGCTGACTATGACTGTTGAAAAAACTATGAAGATTGTTTGCTGGAATGTGCGGGGAATACGCGGAATTAAGGTCTACTCAAAGCCATCTTTCATAGTACTGTCATGATGTTTCCTCGTACCCAAGATTCCATCACTAGATAATATGTTGCAATTCAGGTCGATGTGTTTAATTAATTGGTTCACCAGCTGCAACCACTCGTGATTAAAATAAAGAGTGCATTCATTCACCCGAGGACCGAGGAATTTTTATGACAGGAGTGAAAATAATAAATATTAACTTATAAATAAAAATATTTACAATACACACCTAAAATAAAGAAATTTATTATAAAAATTAACATCACTTCACTTAACTCTTAATTTATATGTTTTTATATTGTTAAACTCTTATATAATTGAGTTCATTGAGTTCATGCTAAAGCTCAAAATAATTTCTTTTTTAATGTTGTGTAAAGAACCACTTCAACCCAAAATTTTAAGGTGAGAGTCTTTTTAATGATTTATATTATATTCTCTAACACACCCCTCACGTAAGAGCCCTTTGGGCTTGAAGCGTGGATATGACACAGACCCATTATTATTGGTCTACCTTGTGCTGCACAAACCCAAACCCATTTTTTGGCCTGTCTTGTGCTTTTCTTAATTCAACCTGAAAGTGGGGGCGGTAAGGATCGAACTCGTGACCTCGAGGTCACACAAGCTCTGATACCATGTAAAGAACCACTTCAACCCAAAATCTTAAGGCGTTGCGTGAGGGTCTTTTTTAATGATTTTATATTATATTCTCTAATATGTTGTAATCAAAGAATTATCAAAAAATTGGCCTTCCATTCTATTTCGAAGCCCATTTCTAGTGCTCTTCAGTAGTTGCTATAAAAGGCAAATAATATGCAACATCTTTAATTAGAGAATACTCTAACCAAGATGGAAAGATATCAAACCAAGAAGAGTAAAAATGATGTAGCTTCTTCTCTGGCCCAGAAAGAGGATAATTTTGAAGTTTGCACCGAGATAGAATGAGTTTAAGATAAACACGACGAAATTCATCTTGTTGATTTAAAGGATATTTTCATATTGTAGGGCGTAGTGCAGATCTCTCTCCGATGAAACTAGATGAAATTCTTTAACTACCTTTTATCTTCGATTCTAAGATACTTTGAAGGAGGAGTCTTAAATATTAAACATTTTTGGATCAGGAGCAAAAGGGAAAGAAGACTCACCATTCTTTCTCTTAAGATAAACATCAATGGTAGCACTCTTTTCCATATTAATCACCTACAAAGAGCATGAATTATTTCATGGCCAGTGCGCTTTTAAAAACATTACTAAGACTAAAAAGTATAAAGAATAAAGACTACGAAAGTCTTGAGAGTTGATGGTAAGCAACTAATGATTGAGAATGGATGAAAAGTTGAGAAGGAGACAAAAAAGTAACAAAATTTGGCACAGGAGAGAAGAGGAGTGACACCAAAGGAATTAGGGTTAAGAAAAATGTGTTTGACAAGTGAGAAGAGGGAAGAATATAAAAAGTTAGGAAAATTTAAAAATGATAAGATATTCCTTTATTAAAAAATAACAAGATATTATTTTATTAAAAAAATATTATATTAAAAAAAAAAAACTTGGCCTGGATACTTACAGGCCATGCTTGCTTCGAATTGTGACCCATTCACACCCTTACACACAGGGTACAGGGGATATGACTTTCTTTAAGGAGTTTTTTATTTTTTAATTTGAAAGAGTTGATTTTTAGGACAAACAATCCATTAATATTATCAAAATAATATTTAATATATATATATATATATATATAACTTTTTTTTTTCAAATTTTAGGGAAGGGCAAGAGCCAACCCTAGCCCCCCTAAGTTTACCCTACATTCATTAATATAAGGGCTTATTAGGAATTTTTGTATGGATATGATATTGTAACAATCAATTAGTGTTACTATCAATATTACTACCAATCAATTTCACCGTTAGATCGATTATGTTGATTCAACAGTTATAATTATTTCTATCTTTGTATGGTTATGCTTACCTATATTTATTGTTTTCACATTAAATATGAGAAATCATAACCATACAAAAGTGAAAATAAATATAAAGTAATAAATATGGGGAATCATAACCATACAAAGTTAGAAATAAATATAATTGTTGCATCAATATAATCAATCTAACGGAAAAATTGATTGGTAATACCATTAATTGGTTGTTACAATATCTTTTTTTCCCTTTCTTCTTTTGTAAAATCCTCTAAATTATTCATCGAGAGAGGTTATATTTCCTACTTTTTTTTATTACATTAGGATTTGATTTTCTCATATTGAATGAGAATTCAATTCTCATGTTGTGACCCTTCGATTTGCGTGCAAAATTTTTCTTTTCTTTTTCCTTTATTAATAAATGTGGGACCCACTACTATTACATGAGAAAATTGAATTCTTATGTAACCTAATAAATTTTTTTCCATTTTACATTTTACTATCAAATCAATCTTAATCTTAATGTTGATTTTCGTTCCTCTACTTTAGAGAATGTGAGGGTGAAAAATATTGAAAATTATATATCTGTCCTTAACATTTGAATCAAAACCCTTCCTCTCCGCGTCACTTCTCCGAATCTCCTTCAACCAAAACCAAGACTACTTCCCCGCCGCTACAAATGTCGGCTTCCTTCGTCATTTTCTTCCGTCGGCGGCCACGTACGTACGACGCTTCAAAGCGGCGAGTTTCTACCACCGAAGCTCCGTCGTTTGATACGCACAAAGTTCTGCGGTCGATTGCTGTTGCAAAATTCGCGCGTGAAGAATGGAGGACGCCGCTGAGTCTCGCCTCTCCGAGTTCTGCAAGGTTCTTGTTTCTCATTTTTGTTGACTTTTCGGTTTCATGTTTTCGATTTTTTCTTCTCATTGAGTCATTGGAATTTAATTTGGATCGATTGCTTTTTTTTTTTTCATTATTATATTGGGAAAAGTGTGTATCATTTTAAATGATGTTAAGTTATGTCATTTTAAGTGATAGAAAGAGATAGATAAAAGAGGAGAGAGAATTGACAGAAAAAAAATAAAGGTGTGGGTCTCACTAAGTTGTGTCATTTAAAATTACAAACACTTTTCCCTATTATATTTCATTTTTTGTTTTATTTTATATATCATAATGTTTCTATATGAAATTCATAATAAATTCTGTTTTTTTCTCGACTTTTTTTTATTTGTGATTGGTTATTCTGCCTACTCCCGATTCAATTTGTCTATCTTTTTTATCCCTTTCATTACCGTTCGATTGCAATATAATCCAACGTTCACTATTTGTGAAATAAAATAATATTTTTTTTTCATTTCTTTCTCCTCGACCTCTTTTCTCTCTTCCTCTACGCCATACCAGAGACATTTTTTTTTTTCATTCTTTTCAACCAAATCGAGGAAGGCAATACTTACATGTGGAGAAGAACATGAGGGTGGATTTCCAACATTGCGGATTAACATGATTGAGAATCAGATCATTGCATTTTTTTGTAGAATTAAACATATCTATTACAGCTGCTCTCTCCATTTTTTCTTTTTTCTGTGGTTTAGTAATAGTTTTTTAATTGACATGTCGTAATTGTGTTTGAATCATGGCAATTTTTTTGGGTTAAGAATCTGTTGAATTCTTTTAGGAACGCGTTACCGATGCAATTAGTTCAAATTATGGAGGATTAAGGCATAAAGTGTAAAAATGTTTCAAAGAATTATTTAAAAAATAAACTCTTTTGATTTAGTACAAATTTGTTTTTATAAGCATTGAATATGCAATTATCTCATTAGGGTTGTTGTCTGTCTTTACTAATTGAGTAAAAACTTGTTTGAAGTTAGTTAGATGATCCGAGAGGCTAAATGAAAGGAGACGAACATATGCAGATTAGCAGAACCACTTTTTAAGTTCGACTGCGGTGTTGCTCATCCTGCTTAAAAAATTGGGTTATAGACGATTATTATACCATCAATGAAGGAAGAAAAAATGTCTCCGGTATGGCGTAGAGGAGTAGAGAAAGAGGACGGGAGAGGAAGGGTGTGAGAGATAGTGAGGGGGAAAAAAATGAAAAAAAAAAAAAGGTTTATTTTATTTCGCAAATATAAACCGTTGGATTAGATTGCAATCAAACGGTAATAAAAAGGGTAGGCAAAGGTATACAATCTGGGAGTAAGCAGAATAACCTATCCTAATAAATAAGGGAAAAGTATTTCTCCAGTCACCGGAGATAAAGTTATCGTGAGCTCAAAATGATGTCGTTTTGGGTTATAAGATTAAAAAATAATAATGATAAAGACTAATATAACCCTGCAATATATTATAATTACAAAAACACCTTGATTTCCGTCCCAAAATGACGTCGTTTTGAGCTCACTGGAGATAACTTTATCTCCAATGATTGGAGAAATCCTTTACCCAATAAATAATGGGTTTGATGTTTGTCAATGTTTGTCCTTTTAACTAATAAGTTATGTCATTTTAGGAGAGAGATAGACACAAGGAATGAAAATAAAGGGGAAAAAGTGGATGGATTTTTTTAATTTAAATTTTAAATAAAAAAATCATTTTGTGTCTTTTTCTCTCTTTTTTTGGTAAGTGTGTCTATCTCTCTCTTAAATGACATAATTTTATATCATTTAAATTGACAAACATTTTTTCCATAATTATATTAGTTTTTTAAAAAATGCTAAAATTGTAAAAATATCTTATTAATCATCTTTTTTTTATATTATATTTTTAACTCTCAAATAAGCAGAAAAAGAATATATTTTCCTTCCCTTTCTTTCCTACCCTCCCTCCTTCTTATATTATTTTTTCTCTTTCGCTCCAAACTCACACATAAAATCTAAAGGAATGTTTATTTCAGATAATGTTTTTGTAGCTTATAGACTGAGTGGCGGAGTCACATGGCTCGGGGTGGCCTCGATCCGGTCTAAATTTTAACAAATTATACTTATCATGTATAATTATATAATTGATTATAATTTGGCCTGGGCTAAAATTTGTAATTTGGTCCTATTAAGAAATTAAAATATATTGGTGAGAGATTTGAGTAAGTTGTGTTAAGTTATGTGTTACATTTCCACTTATATAAAAAAAATTAAAATATATTCAATAAAATTATAACTTTTTTTATGCTCTCTAATCAGGTGTTTTGTATTTAATATAAATTAAATATATTATAATATGAACTAACAAAAATTAAGAAAAATAAATATACATATAATTTCTTGGCTCGCTCCAATTGGAGCCGGCTCCACCACTGTATAGACTGACGCTCATAAATAATAGAGTTTGTGGGGAAAGAAAAGATATGAGATGGCTGTGCATCACTTAGACAAGAGCAATACTTATGATAGAGTATACTGAAATTTTCTTTTAGGGGGCGTTTGGTTGAGAAGAAATTTTTTGAATACTAGGAAAATGTAATTAATAGGGAAATGGTTGGAAAGTGAGTTTGGTAGGAAAATATAAAAAAAGTTGTTTGGTTAGACGAAATATTACGGGGTAAATTGATTATAGTTTTTGAAATCTATATTTGGTTGAAGATAAAATATTGATTGGTAACCCTCAAGGGTAGCTCAGTTGGCAGCTGAGCTCTCAAGGGATTGCTTGGTGTAGGTATCAAACCCTGCCTCTTCGGTTGGGGGATTAGTCTCGTCCTTTCTCCGGTTGCGAAACTTAGTACACTCACTGTCACAATGAGGGGCTAGCCCAAACGGGCCGTACCCCGAGGGCATGGTTCCCGGAGAAGTTGAATGGGGATACCTTGTGACAATGTACCCAAAAAAAAAAAATTTTGATGAGTAAATAGTATAAAATTACAAAAGTAACCCTATAATAATTTTTTAATATTAAAACAAGTGCCCATGCATATGATAACACAACACAAAAGTAACTCCATAATAATTTTGGTCTACTTTTGGTTGTCCATGTTTCCATTTAGCCATCTAAATGCATAATACCATGCCCAACTTGTCTTTCTGAACAGTGAATTATGCTTGCTTTTCATGACCATTTCTAAATTGCTATGCACAATAGATCGATGGGGAAATATTTAGAAACTATGTACCAAACATAGATATCATAGATTGCCAATATCATATGCATTGGAAATTATCCCAAAGTCTTGAACAAAACACTCCCTAATTAGTAGCAATCGAGAAATTTGGTTTTCAAAGAAAATTGATACATGCAATTTGCTCGTACTGTGTTAAGTTTCATGTGTTAGTTACTTTATTTCTGTTGTGGGGGAACAATGTGATTATCTGAAGTGGAGAAAAAAAATACAACAATTGGTGACCCATTTTCACTTTGTGCTTTGAAGGTTTTTTGTTGTTGATAAAAGTATAATTTATCACATTAAATTTAGGATCATACTCACTTGAGTTCTTAAACTTTAAAAACATACAGTGCGACCCTTAAGCTTTTTAAAGTATACATTTTCGCCGTTTTGTCTAGTTTTCTATTTGTACTGTTGGGATCTATAAGCCCACTATTATTTCCTTCAGGAATAAGAGTCACTATATGGGTTGTACCTCTAGCACAGGTAGAGACCAAGTTAGAAAGCACTATCCCAAGTACGAAAGTTATCAGATGATAATGGGGGTATGTGTGTGTGACTCAAGACTTATTGACAAAATAACGATATATAAGATGTCTCTCTGGTCTTGAAGGGGGTATTTATAAGGGAAATGAGTATATGGCTGGAGTGAGTAGGTGAGGGGAGGGTCAACCCTCCTCGGGGGCACCATGGGCGACTGACATTGCTATGGGTGCAGCGTCTGCTGCTCCATCTGTGAAGAGTTACTATTTATGATACCTGGGATGATTTGCTGCAGGGTTGGCATTCCAAGATGAGACATTTTGGTGTCTCACATGGGGGCGCAGTTGCCCAGGGAACAGAAAGGATGTAGGGTTGGTGATTATTGGTCAGTAGGGCTCACGTGGAGATGGAAAGAGCTTGTGCCCAAATCATTGGATCACTTAGATAGGGGCCATCCGGAACACTATCAAACATTATCAAGAAAATATCACGTTTTTTTTTTGTGAAAAAAATATCACGTTTTTAAAGGTTCAGGAAAGTGTACCAGAACCTGAGATGAAAAAGAGTAATTTAAAAACTTTTACATAAAAATCTAGTACAAAAAATAGTCATGTGATGTGTTGGCATAACAATGAAGCAAAAGTCATTGTTTTTTTATTTCTATTATGTGTTGTGGAAAAGATTTTGTGACCTGGTTCAGTAATAACAAAAAATTGGATAATTGTGTTGTTCCTTAAATTGCTTTTTGTCCCGTATTATACTATTGAATAATCAAACAAAGCACAATTTGCTCAGAGTAGTTTACTTAAATAATGTTAATGAGGGTCTCTTCGACCGTACAATGATTTATGGTGTGTATATGAGAAATTTCGATGCTAAGTAAGAGGAACTAATTATGTATGTTAGATAGATCCATGAGTGTGGGAAAACCCTATCATTACAATAGAATCAAATAACAATCATCCATGCTCTTATCATGGGATTTTGATTATGCAGATTTTGTGGGAACAATATACGACTATTCATAAAACCATTAGAATTTATAGGGTAATAATAAATAGTTATTTACAGAGAAGTACGATCACATACTGTCATTTTAAAAAATGTATGAAAACATCAACATCAATAATATCTTTATTCCAAATTAATTTGGCCATGATCGATAAATTCAAATAAAAAAAAAAATCAAAGTTTAAGCTAACAAAAAATAAACAAATGAAAATGAATATAAAAAATAATAAATGTTGAAATGTTGTAAACTTAACCCTGATGTCTCGGTCTTAACTGACACTTACAAGTTTTTTTTTTCATAAGCTACGTCCGAAAAGATATTCGTAGTTGTCGTAATCCCTCACCTCATTATGTTACTTTGAGTTACCATCGCCTCTTTCCATTACATTTTGCTTGTCTATCTTATTTAACTTCAATGTCTATTCCTGAGATTATTGGAGAGGCTTTATCACATTTTGGATGGTGACATGTTATACATGACGTGATGTGTGTGCCCTTTAGAGCAATGCTATTTGGGATTTGGTTTCCCTTCCCTATGGGAAATCTATTATTGGTTGTAGGTGAATCTATACTATTAAGGTTGGTTCTGATAGTAAGGTGGACCGTCTCAAGGCTTCGTTGGTTGCTAAAGAATACACTCAGGTGTTTGGCTTAGATTATGGGAACACATTCTCCCATGTGGTAAAAATGACCTTTGTTCTCCTTTTCTTTACTATGGTTTCTATCTGTTACTAACCTCTTTATCGGCTAGATGTTAAGAGTGATTTCTTTCATGATGATCTTGCAGAATAAATCTATATAGAGCAACTTTCTAGGTTTGTTGTTCATGGAGAGTCAAAATTTTTTGTTGTATCTGGGTCTCAAACAATCCACGTGCATGGTTTGGAAATGTTATTCAATAATTTGACTTGACTCAGAGTGAAGCTGAGCACTCAATATTCTATCACCACTCAATTTTTGGATCCATTTTATCTAGTGGTATATGTTGACGACATTGTCATTACAGGTACTGATCATCATGACATTACTTAGGTATAACAATATCTCAACCATCATTTTCAGACAAAGGATCTTAGAAAAATTTGATATTTCCTAGGGATAGAGGTGACTCAATCCAAAAGTGATATTGTGATATCCTAGAGAAAGTATGTTGTGGACATTTTTTAGGAGACAAATCTATTGAATGTCAAGTCAGTTGATACTCCTACGATGTCAAGTTTATGCTAAATCAGGGGGAGTCATTCTTTGATCCAAAAAGATATAGAAAATTAGTTGAAAAATTGAACTACCTCATAATCACTCAACTAGACATCTCATTTGTGATCAATGTGGTAAGTAGGTTCCTAAATTCGCTTTGTCTAGAACACTTGGATGTAGTGATTCACATTATTAAGTGCATCAAGATAGCTCTAGGAAAAGGCCTTTTGTATGGAGATAAGGGTCATACCTGGGTTGTTGGATACTCAGATGTTAATTGGACTTAAGAGTGGTATTATGTATTTGTTGGAGAAAACTTAGTTTCCATAAATAAATAAAAAAGAAACAAAGAGTGGTTACCAAATCAAGTGAAGCATAGATCATCACACATTCGTCAACTTAAATGATTAACTTGAGAATGTTTTCACTAATTCTTTGAGAGATTCTCGAATAGATTACATACATAATGAACTCGGCCCATATGATTTTTTGTGCTTCAGATTGAGGGTGAGTGTTGAGAATGTTGTAAATAATAGTTTTGTGTGACAGAAATTGAAGTCACACGTCATGTATTATTTCTTGTGTAACTCATTTTATTCAATTATATATTAGTTCTTCTGTCGTTATCACGCTGGTAAATAAAATTAAAATAAATTAACTTCATTGTAGCTGTAAAATAATGTCTAAACACTCTTAATTTCATTCTTCCAACCTAGGAAATATATGTTCGTGTCATCAATAACTTGTTTTCCCATGATGATCAGGCTCTAGCCTGTTTGTTTTGTGCTGTTTATTTCTGTTATCTCAAAAAAATAAAAAATAAAAAAATATTTGTGCGTACCATTCTCTGTATTGGACCGCAGCCAGGCCAAATAGTATGCGCACGTAAGCTTTTAAAATTGAAAAGATTTAAAATATAGTGACACGAGCGTTTATTGTAATCAATTATAGTAGTTAAATAAATATTAGGTCCCGCTTTGATTTAGGGAAAGGGAACAATTTGCGTATTTGTTTTTTGTCATCCTAATCTTACTGTTGAATCGACAAAAGCAGATACATGGAATCACTATTTGTTATTCGTCATCGTTTTCCTTTTCTGATAACTATGCTTGAAATTTGAGGTTGAAGACAAGCAGAATCCCGTTAATGCATTGCATCTTGCAATCTTTCAAGGCCAAGCTTTGGGTTTTTTTTTTTTTCTCACTCAATTAGTATAATAATATTTTCATATTATTAATTTGATATAATATAAAATTCCATTTTTAGAATGGTGTAAGTTAAAAACTTCGTAGCAATTTTTTAAAGTATTTCTTTATTAAAGTCGTAAATAAAAAAATAAGAAAAAAAGGTTCTACACTATCCGTCTTGGAAAGTATTGGACAGTGTCTCGTGCCAACATTGATGTTGCCTTATCTTACTAGAAAGGCACTAATGAAAACGAAATAACGGCGTGACTTTATATCGGGCGAGTCAACCCACTAGCTCAGGAATAAATCTTTGTACTACTGCTGCACCAAAGATTCAGTGCATTCCATCAATAAGAGCATTACATGTCAGCTAAATTTCTCTTTTCTCTGCCAAATTATTTCTCTCTCTTGTGATGTGTAATACTCCTATTGGTGGGATGTACTGAATCAGGATACAGCAGATGCACCTAATATTTATTCACTACCTCACTTCCACATGATGCTGACTGGTCATGAGTGGTGGCTAATTCGCAGAAAAGGTTATGTTTTTAGATATATATGTAATCTATGGCTATGGTTTTGAATTGAGTTTGGAGCTCTGTTCAGCATACAAGCTTGAACGAACAACTGCTCTGATTTTGCCCCCTCATATGTATACGAGGTGATATTATTCAAACTTTTTAGTTCCATTTGAAAAAAAAAAATATGTAACTCATGAATAAATATTGTGCAAGGACTAAGCAACTTTACTAAAGCATTAAATTACAAATTTAGGATTCAACTTTACTTTCTAACAATACAACCCATGCAAGGTTACAAAAGACCACCAACCTCATCGAGGATTTATAGTGAGATTATAGGGAAATGATACGTTTACAAATTTTTCTTTACAAATTACACTAAATATGACCGATCATACACATATAACCCATGAAGACATAGTATAGTTTGTAAGAGTTTGTAAACAAAAAGTTTATAAATATAATCTTCCCTAAGATTATATATCATTCAAGTTTTAGTTGATGGTATTCTCATCACAATTGAGGAGTTCTTCTAACAATTTGTCATCTAAACACTCGAACTCAAAAACTTGTTTACCAAGCTCAGTTTTAACAGTTGAAGATGAAGAAGAAGAGGATGACTTAGAAGAAGCCACATTGCATGGAAGATGTTCATTTGGAAAGTTGAGAATGGCCAAAGTACCTCTCATCTCAAAGGCAGCATGATCATAAGCTCTTGCAGCTTCCTCAGCAGTGTTAAATGTCCCAAGCCACACTCGAGCTCCATGCCTAGCTGAATCCCGAATCTCCGCCGCAAACTTCCCCCATGGCCGCCGCCGAACACCTCTGTACTTGATTTCTTTTGCTTCCACTTCCTTCACCTTTTCTTTTAAGTCCTCTTCCATTGTGTTACAGTACTTGTTCAAGAATCTTAGCTTGGCTTTGCCTTTTATATTCAGCAGACAAATGCACTTAGTGATGACTGAGAGTAGAAATTTACCTTAGGTTCAATGGATGGGAGAATTATCAACGTGCTGAAATACTCCATGATGGAGATAGGTTTTATAGTTCAACGTATGTGGATCACTCAAGCATTTTTTGTTTGGATTATTAATAAAGAAAATTGCCCTTTTGATATAGTGGTTCTAACTGAATTGATGGTGTGGTAAGAAGGATCATGCATCTCAAGGTTATGCTAATGCTAATGGAATCATTATTAGTAATACATAATGAAAGTTTTGGAAATAGAAGTTAACTATTTGTCCTCTCCGTGCCACTTGTCTCCCTAAACTAATATGATCCTTATGGTCCCAAGATCAATTCTGTAGTCAAGATTAATGAGGATATATTAACTAATAAGGTGGGATTGTGACATTAAAATTTTAAATTAAATTAAGCACGTGGTTAATAATATTCTAAGGTGAAACATTGAACTTCAATAGCTTCCTCCTTCATGTCTTACATCATGGTTTTCGGTTGCCATATTAAACTTTTGTTAAGGTGTATAATAAGCCAAATTAAATATAATTGGAGTAAATATCTTTTTCAGTGCTCAGTAAATTTTACGATGCCTACTTTAGTTCCTAGCAAATAAAAAGGTTATTCGTGGTCCCTAAAAAATTCAAAGTGGATCCATTTTAGTCCTTTTGAGGGACTAATGTGGGTCTTTTTCAAATTTGTGAGGGACCACGATTTTCAACTAAATGGGTCCATTTTAAATTTCTTAGGGACCACGAATAGTCTTTTTATTTGCTAGGGACTAAAGCGGACATCGCAAAATTTACTAAGAATTAAAAAAGGTATTTACACGTATAATTATAAAAAGGTAGTAGTGTGATCTCCATCTTCATTTCCCCCGTCAACCCTTAGGGTAAATACTTATGTATTATTTATTAATAATCTGTAAAAGCATATAAAACCAATGAAACTATATATTTTGCTTAATGAATGATGTTTGTAATTGTGGCTATTGTTAATTACTTGCAACTTTTGCCGTTGCAATGGACGTATACCCTAGAAAGTTACATAATTGTGCATTGTTAGCATTGAATTATGTATGTATGTTAATTTTGAGTAACTATATATTATTTAAATATCTTTGGACCGTTTAATTAGTGATGTTGCAGGTAAATTAGGCTCAAAAGAGTTAAGTTAAGACCTAAGTAAAAAGAAAAGGTAATAAGTAAAAAATAGAAGTTTTTGGCTTATTTTCTTACTTGTTGTATTTTAACTTTCAGCTGAGAAGAAAAAAATTGAGGCAGACACGTGGATATAGATCAACTTGAAAGGGGAAGGAACATATTCAGAACCGTTGGATGAAAGAAGAATGGATGGCTAGTGATGAGAAGTTTTTAGATTTGTTTTTTTGTTAACTTTTGTGTGGGTTAAATAAGATAGATCAAACCTCCAACGGTAGCTCAGTTGCCAGCGGAGCTATTAAGGGATTGCTTGGTGCAGGGATCAAACCCTGCCTTAGGTTTTCATTTCGTCCTTTAGGAAGAGTTGAATTTTTACAAGGTATCACAGTTTCTTTGACAATTTATATGTATTTTTCAACGCTTCAAATCCAAAAGATTGTTGTGTGATGGAGTTTGTTAAATTTAAAAACTGTTATTAGCCTTCAACTAAGAAATTAAGCAATGGCCAGTTGCTTCTTTAACTCATTCCAGACCAAGTCCTTCCTTGGCTGATCAACCTCAAAATCATTGATGCTAACTTCTTAACTGCAACAGAACATATCCGGAAACAAAGATCAATTAGAATTAGGACCACAACTGTAGTTTCAAGTGATGGTAAATTTAAATGCTTGGTTTTCTGAATCATATAAGTTGAATCACCTTCATGTTAATTAGGACCAGTCACTGAGATCGATCACAGGGATACTGCTGCTGAAGGGGATTTTGATGTTGCCGGCTCTTGTTTCTGATGGGAATATAAAGTCCTCGGGAATAGAACAGACATTGAACCAGCTTCATACGAGTTTCTCCATCGCTTTTTGGATGAAATTCAGTGTACAGAAACGATAATTTACAAGGATATTTGTTATTGTTGCAAACAAGAACAAATGTTGGAACTCCGAACTACAGAGAAACAAAAGCTAAGGTTTAATAAAATGATTTATCATCTATCATTTAATATTACCACAAAAACTTTCTTACACTTAACATTTTGTGGTGCCCGCAACAAAAAAAATAATTCTGACACGCAAAACGAATCTCTATAACATAACACAATTACTTTTCCTACAACATAACTCTTATAAAATCCTTAAAAAAAGAGACAATCGTTAGGCTATACCATATCGGCGGAATACTAACCATTTTGTCACGCCTAGCAAAAAAGTTTACCAGACTGCCACATCAACGGTAAATTTCCCAAAATGCCACACGACATATTTCGTTAACGAAATATGTTTGCATATAATTCGATACACAGTGTAGTGAAATATGTCATGTCAGGCTGCACAGTCAGCAAAAATGACACGTGTCAAGCATGTAGAATCCAAGCATAATTCGCTACACTGTGTAACGAATTTCTGTCTGCTTGACACGTGTCAATCTTGCTGACTGTGCAGCCTGACATGACATATTTCACTACACTGTGTAGCGAATTATATGCAAACATATTTCGCTACACAGTGTAGCGAAATATGTCACGTGGCATTTTGAAAAAATTTACTGTTGGCGTGGCAGTTTGGTAATTTTTTTTGTCAGGTGTGGCAAAATGATCACTCTCCCCATATCGGCATCTCATTTTTCCAAAAACTAATATCATAATATTTGATGTAATAAAAAAATGGGTTTTATAAGAGTTATGTTGTAGGAAAAGTGACTCTGTAATGTTATAGAGATTCATTTTGCGTGTCTTAATTTTTTTTTTGCTTCAAAAAGTGCGGGTTGCACAAAATGTTGTGTGTGTAGGAAATTTTTTTGTGTTATGAAGGGCGAACCTACATGGGGGGCGTGGATGGGCGGCCGCCCCCTTCCCAAATCTGAAAAAACATGTATATGCTCTCAAAAAATATATAATATACTTCATTTTTTGTTACTGTTTGTATATGTTTTCTGTTTTTTAGATTGTGATTTTCTTACTTTCCACTGTTGACATGGGCACATGGCAATGAAACGACATATGTTAAATTCGTCAATTCAGTATACTTATTAAACTATATCTTATTTGAAATATAAGTTGGATTTGTTAAAATTTTCACCCCCTCTTGTAATTTTCTGGGTTTTCGCCCTCTCTCTTATAATTTTCTGGGTCTGCCACTCATGTTGAATGATGAATGCAAACCCCATAAAAAATTAAGAAAAGTGTCGTGTGAATTTTTTTTTATTTTTAGTTAACTCAAACTCTAATTATGTGACTAATCCGAAATGCGGGTCAAAGATAAAACTCCTAAATATGGCATATGGGGATCGAACTCACGCCCTTATATTTCTACTTACTCAGCTTCGTTATTACTAAGTAAGCTACCATCATTTGATAGTATCTTGTGATTTTGAAGTACACAAATTCATATCATTTAAAGTGAAATTACTTTATTTTGATTTTTTATTTTCTCTCCTCCACAATATTCTCTCTTTCTTTCTCCTCTTCTCTCCTTCAAATTTTGTGCAAAAAAAAATATAAAAAATTGACATAAAGTAATATCTTCTGAAATGACAAATATTTTTATATAAAAAATTTAAAAAAAAACTTTCGCATTTTTTTCAGACATTAATGTTTCTTTGTGCAATTTCTGTATAAAACATAAATCAAAGACAATTAGTATAACAATCTTTCAATTATCACATTTTCTATGAAATTGTTATTGAGAGAGAGGTTATACTTACAACATTTTTACTCTTACGACCATTTTTATGATTTTTTGATCAAAATTAAATTAACAATTATAAAATGATATTAAATAAGAATCATTAATTTAATTTTGATCCAATAATCGATTGTAAGGAGAAAGAGGTTATATTTTGTTGTTATTTGGAAGAAATAAATATTTGGTTTTAAAAACTTAAGTTTTTCCTAAAGTAGGTTGAAATAAAAAAAAAAAAAAGAACAGGAAAACTTTTCTGATACAGAATAACGGAAATTAGAGTGGGTTACACGGTTCTATTTTGTCTTTTCCATGTTATATATTGGAGCTTGTGGTAGAGTTATTGGGTAGTAGGACCATCCAAGAACTGATCTGCTCTGAACTGAGAGTAAATTCCAATAGTGACACACTGAAAAGATATAAAAAATAAAATAAAATAAAAAATATAGAAAAGGTTAACCCTCCTTATAAAGTCAAACCCTGACCCCTTGTGATTGATTATCTTGGGGTGGAACCTTTTCCTTGTGATCAGCACATGTGCCTGTTCCTTAGAACTTAGGACTAATCCAAATGCATTGATTTTATTGGTTTTTCACTTTCATTACATATGTCTCCGCCTTTCTATCCAAGACAAGATCTTTTCACTCTTGTTTTCAAAGGTGGACCAAAGTGATCCTGAAAACAGGAAAGTGGGTCAATGAATTCGGACACCGGACACAATGAATGATTTATTTTATTTTATTTCAATTTTTTTTTTTTTTTTTTGGCAGCCTCGAGACCTTCCAACAAGCCAACGTTCATTTAACAGTCTAACCTCATTCCAATGAATCTATATACAGAAAAGAATGGAGTTTCCATATAAGAATCATGACTAGGAAATTCATGCATTCCACATACTTGAAAGCAGGAACCTCCCAAACAAATAATGAGGGACAAAAGCCATCACTCAAAAGCTTGCAGAGTTGGGATTTACAGGGGGAGTTCCTGGAGGTCTGCTGTAAATATTATCAAAATGAAGATTAAATTCTCCTGTCTCTAAGTCATCTGTGCAAGTTGTTCTAGATAATCTGTGATAATCTCTCCAGTACAAGCGTTGTTCTTGATCTTGATCCTCTGACCCTCTATCAGAAAACTTGTCATGATAATTATATGTTGTTTGGTGATTGAAATCAGGAGGCTCAAAAAAGCTTGTCTGAGCCTGTCCACCATGTTGGTGAGTTCTAGCCCACCAATGACTCCTGTTAGCGTGGGACAGTTCATTAGAATTTTGATCCTGAATTAGGCTTTCCCTGAAGATGGGAGCTGATGTGGAAGCCCCAAGATGAGATGAAGCCCGATCTTCACAATACTCATTTAAGTATTCTTCATACCCAGGTTCATTCTTGGTCAAGTTGGAGGTCATCCAATTCTCTCTGGAATGATGCTCCATTTCTCCAAATGGTTCTAATGGAATCTCTCTTAAAGTACCATCATGAGGTCGAGATGTATAGTACCAATCAAGAAGATATGGATGATTGTTTTGGTTGCCTTCAATCAACCACAATGAACCCAAGTGATTGCCAGTTACAAAAGTACTGTATGGCATTTCCCTGGATATAAACCGGTTTCTGTCTCCATTGCTTTCCATGTTGGGACTACCCCTCCACATTCTAGGAGGAGAAAATGCAGGTCTGTTTCCATGTACTGGTAACTTTTGCTCTCTGAATGTTCTGAGATTTAGCAAAAACCGCTTCCCCTGAGCATTTGGTTCCCATGAAGGGTAACTACTCTGAAAGCTGTAATGAAAAAAATAAATAAATCATATTGGCACAGTTCACATCAGTGTTCCAAAACAAATTTTCGATAGTAAAGGAATTCTGAGATAAGTTGCCCAAGCAGCTTTATTTATACAGACTAAAATCCAACTATGGGAGTAGAAACATCAATTTTCTTTGTTCTAAATGACAGAGCAAAAATTTTCCTTTCTTTCTCCTCCTTCGACCTCTTAAAATTATAATCGTTGTCTTTATTTCTTGCATGATCTTCATTTACCCAAAAGAGCCATTGGCAACATTAGCAAGAGAATTACAGCATGGAGATTAAAAGTAATGTAGTTAATTTCAAGCTTATGAAGGATATAAATTCTCCAAACAAAGAAAGTAAAAAATTGTAACAATGGAATAGTGAGAAACTTTGGAGGTGTTATCTAATGGTTGGCTTGTTGGTATATCAATTTTTGTTCTTAAAAAAAAAAAAAAAACACAGGTTTCAAAATCATCACAACAATAATGGAAATAATTTTTAAACGCCGAAACAGTTATATGGATAACTGATGGAACTTTTTCCTTCCTATAGCTAAGGAAGTTAGAAAATTCTAATTATCTGTTTTCCAATTAATTCAGTCATTTTCCTTCTTCCTCCCCCAAAAAAGAGCAACGTTTACTCCATTGCAACTGCTATTAAAGCTTGAAGGCAGGATAAAAGACAATTGAAATAAAAGCAGTAAGAGCTGAGAGATTAATTGAAACAACCTACAACCTCAACGAATACACAATGTAATAGGGCTCTGTTAGATTAGGCTTATAACAAGCTCTGCCAAGACCATACCTCAACAATGATTTCTCCATCTTCCCCTGGGAACTCCTCCGGCTACGAGGTGCATTGCATGGGGAACCATAATGACTGTTTCCATGCTCTTGAAAATCGAAGGTGCTAAAACTGTGGCAACATCAGGGATATAACAAAATATAATTAACATTTTTTGCCATTAACACATGAAACATGAGAACCCCCAAAAAAAATTAAAAAATCATAGATGCCCCAAATAATGGCCAAAGGTGATGGATGCAAATGAAAAGGATGAAAATCAATACATTTCATGCTAACCTGCAAACATGACCGACACCTTCAACATTTACAGTGAAATCAGCAATGAACTGCAATATATCGTCAATCCGCTGCAAAATGGAAAACCACATAATTAATACTTCATACTAGATTGCATATAAATGAATTTATCTCCAAGAACCGAAATGACCTTTGGGACAATAAACAGAAGTAAATATGGAGTGAGAAAAATTGAGGCCATCTCCTCAAGTAACATAATTCCAGTATACTGCACCACACACAAACATAAGAGCATAAGAAGTAGTATTCAAACCGATGCTATAGCGTAAATAAAGAACAGATACAGGTCTTTCAAGCATAATGGGAATGCATTAAACAAACACCTCAGGTAGAGTACCTGGAATAAGGTTTCAAACTCGACGCGGACCATTTCAGAACCTTCTTTACCTCGCCATCTCTTTGGCATATAATGTGTTTGCTGAACCACCATAGATATTGCTCCCTCAGGGTCTAAGACCAGAAGTTCATTTGTAACAGCAGCCCGGCTAATGGCAGTTATAGTTCCAAAAACAGCAGCATACCAAAACAAGTTCCGACCAAATATCTGCATTGGTTTTTCATTTAAAAAATAAATAAAAATTCCTTAATGACTGTCATGGCATTATGTATAAGATAGGAAAAATTAACAGAAATTCATTACATGGCCCTCTAGCAGAGACTCCTCAAGAAAAGCAATGATGATCAGAATTGCAGCAAAGCCACCCGATACAAAAGAGATAAATTTTGCAATGATAGATATGATAGGTGATGGAAATTGCTTGAGATAATCAGAAGAATGCAATACACTGTTATTAATCCGATGCTTGAAGAGATGGTCCACCTATAACACAAGTTATTGATAAACTTTAGCATAAAAGTAAAAGAGTACAAGTAAGATTTTAATAAAAAAGATAACTAGGTGCTATCACTTTCGAACTATTTATAGTGAATACTTAAAACCACTTTCAAGCAATTAATGCATTTATCACAAAAGTACAAGAGAGCACATATACAACATAAGATTTAATCTCCAACAAAAACCACTCTCCGTTAAACCTAATTAGCGAGTGTGGGGTAAAGGTAATCTTTGTATGCAGAAAATGTCATATGCAACTAAAATGGCCATTATTTGGTAATATATAGGTTCTCTTCAAATAACTACTGTTAAACAAGTAATATAAATCTGTTACAGAAACTTAAAATTCACTATCACTGTTTAATAGAGAATTAAAGACCTGATACAAAAAATATCGCGAGGATTGGCAAGCTAATGACTAGTGACTAGAATAATATCATCTTTCCAGGAAAGTGACAAGAAGGAATTCTTGGAAAATTATTTACAGTTTGGGAAGTAGGAACAGTTAACCATTCATGTGGTTAATTAAGTCAATAAGTGGTCACTCATTAACCGCTATTCAAAAATCACTAACCAGTTAAGTGGTTGATTGTACCAAAACTAGAAATATTTTTACCGAGAATTCCTTTCTTTTGATTCCCCTTTATTTTCCAATAAGGATTTTCATTAATAGTTGTTTACAACTTCAAATCTCTCTTACACGATGATTTTTTTTCCCAATATGCAACCATTCATTGGCCTCCATCAAACAGCTTAAACTGTAAGGTGAATTGGTCTTGGACATGGCTTCAAAGAGTTTCTGGTCCTTGACACCATGAAAGCAGGAAATGAGCTGGAAATAAAAGGAAGACCAAGAAAAAGAATAATGATACCTCATTGAATTCCCTAAAGATCCACCTCGACAAATTTGACCATCTTCGAGATGATGCCGTGCTTGGGTGATTATAAAATTGTTCAGCATGCCTCAGGAAGAGATATACCACCATGAATATGACAAGAAATGGAGAAAGTAAAAGCATTGAAAGCCCAACTACCACAAGCCTTTTCTGTAATGTCTTTGGATTTGACACAAAATCCCTCCTGACACAAAAGTTCCTGCAATAAATTCGTGCTTAAAGGAGAATATAAACATTGAAAAGAGTACAGTATAATGAACATTCTCATATGAATTACTTAACTGAATCACAAGATAACCCAATCTAAATGCATTCGTGTGAAACACAAATGCAAAATACAACAACAGCCAATTCCAATCCTACTATGAAGTTACAAGCACAATATCCAGAATAACATGAAATGTGTCTCTCAAGAGCCACCAAATAGCTAAAAATCAATTGTACATCCTGCATCTACATAGTCATTGCATCCTTCAAACCACCATATCATTTTCACAAAATAGTTTAAAGAGAAAATTTGATGATTAACCCTTGAAGATAAAAATTCATACACATTATCAACAAATTATAGGATCAAATGATATTGATTACTCTGAATGTACAACAAAAGGTATTTGTATAATAATTAGCATACCGATCAAACATGTTCTGCAGGATACACCAATTCAAAGTCCACTCAAGAGTTTTCGTTAGTACTAAACGATGTTGTGGTCCATTAGGACTTGATTTCACTGTAGGACCAGCTCCTGGAACCCACTGTGAAATGGGGAAAGCAAGCACACCCTTGTTGAGCATTCCAATTAAGTAGTTCTCCTTCCGCATCAATCTCATGACCATGTCATGGGCAGAAAGATCCTTTACCACACAGAGTTGTCGAGAACTTTGTACCAGAACAACTTTTTCAATAATTGTAGCCCAGGGCATGGTTTGAATTTCATTGTCAGTAACATGGAGACTGCAAGAAAGTCATGGTAAGTTATAGCAAAAACATGTGAACCATGGAAAATTAACTTTTTGCATCAATGCATTTTAATTGTTTATTATTCATACTTACCTGTTGAAGTAAAACTGTCGGATTTCCAGAGTATCCTTTAGTTGAGCAAAGAATCTCAAAAAGCAAAATAGCCAATAGATGGAAAATATTCCCAAGTATCCAACAATAATAGCTTTCGTAAGTGTTAGCGGAGTTAAAGGGTGTTGATGAAGAGCTTCCTTAGCAAGATCACAGGGCTTAATTCCAGATTCAACAGCATCCATCCCACACTTTGCATTGCGGAGCCCATTCCAATCAAGATAAAGTAAAAAAAATCCTGAAAAACATATGGTGAACCCCAGACTTAGAAGTTCAACAATCCACTTTATAATGATGCACCATAGCCCTTTCTCACAGTAGTAGCTATAAAGCCTTTCAAAGAAAAGATCCAAATCAGCAATTGGTTCTACATGTAGGCTTTCGCCATTAAGAAGTCCTGAAGGGCTCTCACTGCCTGGACTTGGGATCTTTCGATAATCAGACAATTCAATCTCTGGCGGAACATCCTGAAGCAAACCTGTTGTCAGAGATGATGTACCTTGTTGTTTCCATTTGAATATGCTAAAAGCACTGGCACCCCTTGGCCTGCTAAACATTGTTCACAGACACTAACAGTAGGCATAAACAGTCAGTCCATGCCCCAAAGAACAAAATGGTTATTACAAGGTTCTACAAACACGACAGAACCAATATTAGAATCTTCCAAAGCTAAACATAAAAACAGGTCTCACAAGAAACTATGCAGTTGTCATCGTATTTGCCAACGCACCTCAACAACAGAAAAATAATAAGTAGAAAAAATATAAATCACCAGCCAAATATGGGCAACTCAACAAGGTCTTACATCAAGAGCTTGGAGTTGGCAACATAAAACATGTTACCAATGGTATCTAGACCAAGCATTCTAACAATGAGTGAACATCTTACCTGATCATGATCTATCTCAGTATCAACACCAACATCCCAGAAAGATTTGAAGGGCGCTACACCTAAATCATCATCATGAAACGTCAGCATCACACCATTTTCCAAAGGAATCTAAAAAACAGAAGCTCATGAAAGAAAGCTATTGGCAGTCCTCAGGGTTAAATAAGAATCAAAATCAGTTGCAGAAATTTTTGGTGTCAGTTTTGAACCCAATGGGCTGATAATCATAACTAAGGTACGTGTAGTATGAGTCAATTTGATGGAATGCCATTCTTTCAACAATCTTTCTCTTGTAAAACTTTCCCTTATTAAAGATATCATGTCAATTTCAAGTACTAGATGCTTATGTTTATCCACCTTAAGGCACAGGCTAAACTCTAAAGGATGACTATTTGTTGGTAGCAAATGATTTCATTTGACATCAAGAATTTGCACAGAATTATAGCCTTAGACCGCTAAATTAAATTCATAAGACCATTGTACTTTGTATCCTAACTGCCATGTATTTCATTATAGTCTACCCAATAAAGCAAAAGCTCAGTTTTATCTCCCCTCCTTCCTACAACACAATCAAAGTAACGTATTCATACTCCAAGCCTAATGTTAAAGTATATGCAAGCAATTCACAACCTCATCACTAACTAGCAAATTGCAAACACACATAATGCCAATCTACATATCTATGTATGATAGCACTCAATTGACCATGCCTATCCCAACCCCATTACAAGAACATGAGCACACAAGTTTTATATCTATATAGCATTATAGATATAAAAATTAAAAACTATTTCGATGAAACAAAAAATATAAAAAAATAAATAAATAAACGGAAAGAATGAAAGATGCTAAAACCACACAAACCCGTTGTTTCTAATCAGCATCAATATTATACATACAAAATGCAATAATTAAAGCATAAAGTATGGATTTTAAGCAAAGGAGAAAACCAAAAAAAAAAAAAGGTGATGGAAAGGAAACAGATAAAGTTAGGGACCTTGAACTAAGCAGAGAAGGTGGAAGTTGTTAGATGACGAAGCAGTAACGGAGGAAACGAATGAAGTAATGGAATTTGAAGAAAAATTAAGTGAAAGTTGAAGGATTTAAGAGAATGAGACACAAGTTCGAAGAAGAATGCAAGGGGAAAGAAGAACAAGAGGGTTTTTTTTTTTTTTTTTTTAGTTGCGTAGAGTAAGACGAAATTACGGTGAAAAATAATTATATTAATTATTTTTAATTAATAAGTATTTTTATAGACTTTACGTTTCGGCTCTTCTGCTCTTCCTTCCTTCGAAGATTGTCCAATAGGTGTAACCAAAAAAAAAAAAAAAAAGAAGATTGTCCAATAGGAAAGCCGTGTTTGGCTCTCTTCTCATCTAATTGATCTAAAACCTTACTCTCTCTCTCTTTTTTATAACAAAACCTTACTCTTTCATGTACTAAAAAAATCAAATAAAATCTTACCCTTTCTCACAATCAGGGTTTATAAATAGGTTGGATTGAATTAGATTTTGATTTAAATAGATTAGATATCAAAATTATAAATTTGGTCTGATTTATATTTAAAAATTAAAAATTTTGGCCTACAATTAGGGGTGATAATAAGGTCAGGGGTCTTAAGCCCGGCCCGACTCGGCCCGTCTTTTTTAATTATTGGACTTAGACTTATACTCATACAAAAGCCTTTTTATTTAAAAGGTCTCAAACTTCCATAGCCAAGCCCCGCCTTGAAGCCTTGGAGGCTGGCCCGTATACAATAAATTTATTTATTTTTTATATTTTTATATTAATCATTTGATACAGCAAGTGTCATTTTTCATAATTACTAATAATATTTCATAATTAGTAACAATGATTGGTAAAGAAATAAGAGATATGAAAATTAATATATAAGATGTAGAAAAAGAAAGATTAAAAATGATAAAAAAAAAATGAAGGTAATTCCGTTGCTGATGCTTTGGCAACCAAAGGGAGACTATTAGACACCTGGGATCTACAACTTTTTCTTGAAGTCCCTATGAATTGTAGAGAGTTGTTTGTTAGAAATTTGATGGGCATTACTCGCCCCAGACTTTGTTTTGTTTCTAGTTCTGTTGCTTTCCCCTTTGTTAAAAACAAAATAAGGAAAAAAAATAACGTAAAGTAAAGTAAATATGTCGTTGTTATTTTGACTTTTTAATATTAATATGTTTTTTTTATTATAAAAGAAACAACTATTATTTTCTTACAAAAAAATACATATGAGTGCATGATTAATGGGTTAAATATTGCTGCAAATTGAAAGGTGAGGTTTTTATTTTTAATAAATAAACAGGTCACAGGCTTAAGACATGCTTTTATTTTTTGTAAATGAACCAGGCCACAGGCTAATATTATATACGTAACGGGTAACAAGCTAAGGTCAGTCTGACACGTTTAAATACAGGCTTGACTCGTTAAGATCAAAACTCGGCCCGACCCGGCACGTTAACACCCCTACCTACAATTAAACTCTTTAGATATTCAATGATTAAAAAAATAATAATTAAAATACTATGCTTTATTATTCAAAATTATAAAAATAATAATTTATTTATTTTTATTTAAAATTATATATATATATATATATATAGGTGCATGTTATATTTACAAAAAAATTTGTTTACAAACTACACTATATTCTCCCGGGAGAATATAAACTTTTGCAAACTACATTATATTCTCCCGGGAGAATATAGTGTAATTTGTAAAAAAAAATCCAAAAAATTTATAAACGGATCTTGTTCCATATATATATATATTGGATAAAGTGTGTGTTATTTTAAAGGATGTAAATTTGTGTCATTTTAAGAGACAGATAAAAGAGGAGAGAGAGTTGACAAAAAAATAAAGGTGTGGTGGGTCTCAACTCTTTGTGAGAGTGAAAGGATATAAGTTGTGTCATTAAAATGATAAACATTTTTCCCATATATATTTAGAGTCCAAAAAATGGACTTTTTTTTTAAGCTTGAACTTATACTATTTGACTATATGTAATAAGTCACTAAACACTTATTAGGTCGGCTTATCCAATTACATTCCTAGTAGCCTATTCACAATCAATAATTTCTTTTTATTTTTTTCACTTCACACATAAAAATTATACTCAATAAGATGTTCAACATAGTTGAAATTTGAAAATCTTACTGTAAATTTATTCCATCTTTGGTAGATTAAAAATATTCAAATTTTAACTAAAAGAATTAATAAAATAGCAAGAAAGAAAATCTCAAATATTTATTCAAAATAAACCAGTCATGTAATGGTGAAATGAGGGGGCCAAGAGTCATCGTCCTCCTTCAATTTTCAAAAATAACTACTTGTATCAATAAGTCGTTCTTGACATAAGGTATCGTGTTATAATAAGAGTTGATTGTTATGTTTTTCTTTAATTTTATTAAAAGATGATATTATTTAGGGAAAATTTCAAAACCCCTGAGTTTTCTCAATTATTGCTTATCCTCTCACAAAATTTTTGGATCATTTATATTCTTTTTAAAAGAAATTATAATTTATCTCTCTAAATTAAAAAATTTTTATCATAGTCCCTAAATGATTGGGATAAATGATAAAAAAACTTTAAGTCAGGAATAAATGATTCAAAATTTTGAGGAAGGGATAAATGATTATGATAAAAGTTAGAGGGATATTTTTGAAGTTTTTCCTATTATTTTAATTAATTTAAAAGATATATAAATATGAAATATTATGGAAAGTTTATTTTTGTCAGAGATTACATTTAAACATTTAAAGTTGGTTTTATTTTTTAATTAATCTCAAATATATTTGATATTTATTTAAATATCAATATAAAATAAATACATCAGATAAAAATAATTAAAATATGATTTAAAATTGAATAAAAATATATATATATAAATATGATAAAATTATTATTTTTAGTCAATTTAAATAAATTTGATATCTGTTTTTATTTAAATATTAACATATAATAAATACATAAGATAAGACAATAAAATTGGAATTTAAAAATTGGATAAAAAAAATTAAACAAGATAAAATTATTTTTATTTTCAAGTCAATCTTAAATAAATGCCATGTCAATCTAAATATCAATACATAATAAATAAATAAGATATGTATAATAGCTTTAGGATTTAAAAATTGGATAAAAGTATATTTATATATAATAAAATAGATTTTGTCTTTTAGTCTATTAATAATTAATAGTAATCTTCGAAAAACGATGAGAGATTAATTTCTTGAAAAAATTTTGATTACTTATATCTAAAAAGACATTGTTATGAAAATTAGCACATGTCTAGATGGAGAAGAATTCAATACTATGATTTTGGCTATCAAAAAAAAATAAAAATACCATGATTCAACATAGAACAAGATTTAGGTGAAATGATCTTGATTTTTTTAATAAACTTATTTTAAGTTTTAATATTTTATTTTATATTAATTATGATATTAGTATTTTTATTTATACTACATTATGTTATATTGTGATTTAAGTATTCTGAATATTTTTATTCAGTTATATAATTTGTTATTTTAATTATAAATTTTAAGATATATATATATATATATATATATATATATATATATATATATATATATATATTTAACCGTTCAAAAAAAATCCTTTTCCACCCTTGCAATTATTTAAATTTATTAATTTGTAAATATTTTTAACTTAAAAACAAAACATTTATCTTTAAAAATAAAATTATTGTGTTTACCCAAATAAAAAATTCATTGTAATGTTATGTTAAATATTATCGGTCAACCACTGATAATCATGTGATTACAAATAGAAAAAAATATAAGGACTAGACTTTGTCCAAATAGGCTTATTTCATAAAATATTAATAAGTCCCCACTGGTTACTTTTTATAAGTTCTTTTTCTCGACTTGACCGCTTTGTGAAAATCTAAAAAAATTGCCTAACTCAAATTGTTTTTAAAAATTATACTATATGAAGGTCTTTTTTTGGTAATTATTATATGAAGGCCTTTAAATAAAAAAGAAATTAATTTAAACATTTTGGATTTTAAATTGGATGGCTTTTAATAAAAGTATTATGTTATGCATGGAATTAACATGATGTAATAACCTATAATTAAAAAATTATAGAAATATTTTAAATTTTCAATAACATAATAAAATAATAAATGAATAAACTATTATAATAAATCAAATAAACTTTTTAAAAGTTTTAGGTTTTAGCCTATTTAGATAAATATATACTTTTACAATATTATGTTTTGTTTATTTATTAAATAGGCTACAAAAAGCAGGCCAAAAATAAATTACGCCTAAAGATTTTGATGGATCATCTGACTTATTTTTATTCCCTCAAATTATTCCAAATGGCAAGTAAAGATTCATCTAAAGTCGTTACTCATATAAGTTTTCTACAGGAAAATTACTTAACAATTGCCCCTTAGCTTTAGGGTACTTCTATCTATATCGAGTGATGAGTACTAGCAAGCGAAGCCATTGAGAACATAACTCGTGCACTTCTGAGGATTGCATAATCAACTTTATTATATTATGAAACGTAAAAGACATAAATTATTTTGAGTTGTTATGAAACGTGGTGTCCAACTATTATTTTATCATAACTTAAACTTATCATTTATATTAAGATAAGATTTTGAGGATATTTGTATTTGATAAAGATAAGAATTTGTTAAGTTTCATATAAATGGGACTTAAACTTCTCGAATGAAGAGCTTAAACATAATTAGAAGAGAGAATAAACGTTCTATCCTCGCTTTTGAATAGCATGCTTAAGTGTTTAACCATATATATAAGCAAATCACTAGAATACTTGTTTACGTGTGTATGATTCTTTACTAATAAATAAAATTACTGCTTCCCAAATTATTTGCCAATGTGCATGATGTAAGTTGAATGATTCGATTTTCCTCTTCTCTTCTTTATTTTATTAATGGGGTTGGGTAACCCGTCCCACAAGTTTTCTTTGCTTTTCAGTGTGGTAATTGGTTGCCCAAATGGAACAGAAAAATCGAAATAGAAGTCATGGCAACAGCTCTGAAGCCCAACAATATTGGGCTCTGTTAAAACTTGAGTGCACTCCGAGTACATGAAAAAAAATTATCATGAAAAAAATAGTCAAGACGAAAAGAATTATTGTTTTATAGAAGGACTAAGTTAATTCAAAAAATATCATCAATCTTAAAGCAATCTTACTTATGCTACTCCCCTTAGCGCCTGTTTGGTATGATGTATAAGGCCTGATAGTATAAGCTTATACTATACGTTATGACATTTTCAGTTGTTTGGCGTGACCATTGTATAGTATAAGCTTATATAGCATGACCCCTACATCAAAATGATGTATAACTTAATCCGGCCTAGGAGTGGTGGATTAGGCCTGATAAGGGGTTGCTATATTAATATTGATTACAAGTACAATTTCCAAGAACTAATATATCATTTCAATATTTATATATTAAAATGATTTTTTTTTAATATATTAATTTTTAAAATATTGGAGGATATTATCTCGTACAATATCATATCAAACGCTGGATAGTATTAAAATTTAATCAAATCTTATACTATCAGGTCTTATACTATCAAGCCTTATGCTATACTATGTACCAAGCATGCGCTTATTGTAACTGCAATTATAAATGTTAGTGAAGACAATATGTTAACCATGGATGCGACAAAGGAAGGAGAGGTATATCTCAAACATGCGAAATACAAGTTTGGGGCAAGACTGATCCTGTGCTCATACAAGAGAAGAAAGAAAAAATTAAGTTACTCCCAGATTTTGGTAGATGTTAATTACTGTATTTCTATTTTTTAAAAGTGATACTTGATAACCATACCCTGTGAGGGAAAGAACAAATATCTCTAAGAACAATGTCATCGTCAGCTTTGGTCTTGCTTCTCTGCAATGAAGGAAATCATATATATCTGAATACTTAAAGCCAACATTTATAATAACTTCGAAATGGTTCTCTCTTCTGATAGAAGTGTTCATGCTCATGATGATAATTGAAATCAGGAAATGAGAACATACGTTCTTTAAATCAAGCTGTCAAAGTATCAAACACATATATTCTAATGTAGTTAATAAAAGTTATATCATCAAACTCAGACTCCTATTATCCTTCTCGTACCTATAACAGCATGTGAAAGGAGATATCTTATCCAAAAGAGAACGGCGGAGGAGAGAGAAGACCGAAGAGGATGGGAGGAACCACCACAACAGCAAAGGAGATCATCCGATCAGGGAAACTTGGTTTGGGAAAGAAGATAAAAAAAGAAGTAAAAGAACTATTAAGATTTTAGATCTAGTTCTATATCTAGGTAGCAATGAATTTTTGTTTTGTTTTTTGTTTGTTACACATCAAACGACATTTTTCGTATGTAATTTTTTTTTTTAAAAATGTAGTTACCCTCAACTGGGAGTCACGAGTTCAACAGGGGAGTTTCGGAGGTCAGAGGGGGTCAACGTGCATGCAGGGTCTAACTCCAACCCAAAGAGAGAGAAGGTTAGTGACTCGACAGGATTGACCATTGGACGGGAAGAGATTTTAAAACACTGCTTAAAGGATTCAAAATATTTTTTTTAGTTAAAATATTATTAATATTTTCATTTTTATTAAAGAGTAAAGCCCATTTTAGGTCCCTAACAAAAAATATGGTTTCCACTTTTGTCCCTTACAAAAAAATACTCTTATTATTTCTTTTTGAGGTACTAAATTGGATCTTCATTGAATTTACGAGGGATTATATTTTGAAAGAACTGAAATTATAGAGAAAGTAAAAGTTAACTTATAAGGGACAAAAGTAGAAACCATTACTCTTTACCATTGCTACGAAGTTATAAGTCTCCATTTCATATTTTCAAGATTTAAAATCGATGGTTGGGATATTAATCAAAACTAGTTTTTACTTCTTCTCACACTAATTTGTATAACTCCTTTACCATGGCTACGGCCTACGAAGTTACAAGTCTGTTTATTTGAGTGGGACACTAATTTGTATAAAGATTAATAAAGGAGTATTTCGGTTAATAAAAATGTGACATAAGATTAATAAACATGAGAAAAAGGAGTATAACAGAATTTATAGAGAAAACATAAAAAGTTGATTAAAATATGACATCTTTCATCTTCATTGAATTTACGAGGGATTATATTTTTAAAGAACTGAGATTATAGAGAAACTAAAAGTTAACTTATAAAGGAGGAAAGTAGAAACCATTACTCTTTACCATTGCTACCAAGTTATAAGTCTCCATTTCTCTTTTCAAAATTTAAAATCGATGGTTGGGATATTAATCAAAACTAGTTGTTACTTCTTCTCACACCAATTTGAATAACTCCTTTACCATTGCTACGGAAGTTACAAGTCTGTTTATTTGAGTGGGACACTAATTTGTATAAAGATTAATAAAGGAGTATTTCTATTAATAAAAATGTGACATAAGGTTAATAAACATGAGAAAAAGGAGTATTACGGAATTTATAGAGAAAACATAAAAAGGTGATTAAAACATGAAATCTTTTCATTTTTTAAATAAATTTATTTAAAAAACATTTGATAAAAATTATTTATTTTCTAATGAAAATTAATGAAATCCTAAAATTAATTATAAATGATAAAATTGATGAACCAATAAATATGAAAACACTTGTTTACTAAAAAACATATGAAAACACTTTGAATGATTATATTACCAATAAATATTAAATCCAAAAATAAATATAATGATCTAATTGAGTCAAAATCCTAAAATACAATTACAAATCGCTCTTTATCCCAAATGATGAAGTTTAAGAATTTCAACAATTATCAATATTATATTATTTGCAATGCTTTCTTCTATTGCTATTATTCGTTCTTGAAAAAAAAAAAAAAAAAAAAAAAAATCCTCCGTAGCTGAAAATTCTGCCACTGTATGTTTCATCGAGTATATCCACTTCATACAATGAGGACAACAGTCTGACCCAAATGAACTAACCTGCATATGCACCAAGAAACCAAGTATTAGAAGTTTGGCAAAAAATGTGCAGTGAGAGGCATTGAAAAGAAGGCCAAAGATACATCTAAAAGCAAGTTACATATAAATCCGAAGAAAAAAGGAGAGAAACGAAGAGAGAGGGACGGAGGGGGGGGGGGGGGGGGGGGGGGGGGGGGGGATGTAAGAGCAAAAGCTTCCAACCTTAAACTACGGAAGAATCTACAGTCTCACATCAAAGCTGAATGAAAACCACCAGTCTATCAGCAGAAACATTTAAGACAGTTTTGAAAAAAACGGATTCCCTGCGTCATGGAATTTAATTATGGCAAAGAAATTATTTTTCAGATGAGATACCAATCCAAACAAAGTAAATTAAGAGATGATAAAAATATGAAGATACGAGGTTTTAAGGGACTAAGAGACTACCTGCAATGCAAAAGTAATATCACCCTCATCTACTTTGGGTGTCACTCTTTTCAATTTATCCTCTCGGGATTGTCCTAGTTTAATCAGCCCCTGCAATTATATTTCATCATTTACCTATGATCACATCCCCTCGTTGATAAAGTACTCCTTAATATGAAAATTCATCCACTGACAGAGAAAGCCATATCTAGAAATTCATAAATCGAGCATTGTTTCAGATACCTGACCACTCAGCACTCTGCACATGTTTGAAAATTCTAGGATTCCTGCCGGGGGAATGAGTGATGATTTGCATATCTCCATATAAGACTTGTACAACTGCATCATGATTACAGTTTTAGAAATCAATATATAGGTTAGAATGGGTCAAACCCTTATATCCATATAAAGAGCTGCAAAGTATACCTCCCCAAGGATTGCATCTTTCTTGGCTCCACGGAATTGCTTCACCAAAGAGCAAAGTATAATCTGCAAAAAGTACAAACCCAGAAAAAAGTTATAAACAACAGTCAGTACCTGGTAAAAAAGTTGCTACTAGATTGGGTTTGGTTAGTTTCAGTATTATGTTAACCAAGCAAAAAAGTTGGTTACATGTCTAGTTTGAGTATTCTATTAAACAAGTTATTAATACTAGCTACCCTTAATATCGTATGAAGTTGTCACAAATGTTTCTTCACCTACCAATGAGATCACAGTTCACATGGTTAATCAATTTAGATCTCTATTTCTATCTTCTTTTCAAGCTTACTATTACGGCTCTGGGTTTAGGATTGATGGAGAGATTAAGATAATAGGAAGAAAAGAGTACCTTTATTGATTACAAATAAAGAATACAAGAGATATGCTCTTCACAATGGAATTCTCCCTTCACACTAAAAAATATCTTAGTCAACAACTAATTCTCCACAAGTGACTATAATAGGGGTTACGTCCCTTATATACACTTATCTCCCTCATACATCTCTAACATCTAACTGCCTTACATATCTTCATGACTAGGATCGTATATGGCATAGAAGAAAGATTGTGTTACTTCCAGTAATGAGTCCCTTAGCTCACAACAGTTCATATAGCATATTCATAGTTCAAGGTTACCTGTTGATGATGTGGCAGAGATTGTATTGTATCCACCACCGGTGATCTATATGTCTTTGACAAGGCAAGAGCCATATGATCAACCCTTACCTACAATTTCATATTAGGCCTTTAGCAATAAAAGGAGAAAGAGTGGATGACAGAGGAACTATATTTGTTTAGTAAATTTACATTTGTTGTGTCCTGGTACTAAGATGTTTCCAACTCAATAATAATGCAGACTGTGATGAAAGAAAACAGTTCAATACACCTACAAAATTAACTATATAGGGTGCTATTATGGAACTAAGTTGCCTATATTTTGTACGACTAATAAGTCAGACTAAAACTTATGCATCTACTACAATAAATTGTAAATTACGTTAAAATGTCTTCTAAAGTAGCCAGATGAATTTGAAACACAGAACATAATAAATCTTGAAGAAAAATGTATTCAATCCCATTAACAATGAATCAAAAGAAATGCATGATAAATGCAAATTTGTACTTATTTTACGTAATCCTTTCTTAAACTGTTCTCAACTTGGCTTTAGCATAACACTATTTTTAATCCATTCGTGAGGAAGCACAGCCAATTTGAAACAAATTGTTGAGCACTTACAATATCAAATTCTTGTTTTTTCATAAAATCAGGAGCTGTAGCAAGACTTTGCTGGGAGGATGACTTCTCTTCCAATGAAGTATTCAAATTGCAGGCAGATTCTCTAATTTCTGCTTCTAGCATCTCTATTGCACTCCTGGAAAGAAAATAAACTATTAAAAAAGTAAAATGATTTTCTTCTGGATTTTACTCTGGCTTAATTGCCAGAGCAAATCTTGAGTCAGTAATCATATCTTCTCCTGGAAGATGCCTAATATGTTCCAAGTTCAAGTTCAAATATTGTTATAGTTTAAGCTCAACCAAAACTAAGGATGAGTTCTGCATGTAATGAAGTTCTATTTCATTTTTTTTATATGATAACTTGAGACAAATAAGCAGACACGAATACCAAAATCCAAGACCACACCTGCCCTTCAGAACTTCAAAGGGAAGGGAATGATCCAAGGCCTTTTTTGGCATCAGGAACATTGAACATAAGAAGTGAAGTTGTTTAAGCTTGAAAATATTTCAATCAATATCAATAGAGTGCATTTCAAATATAGTAAACAAAATTTGGATGCATTGTTTATCATGGGTATTAAACCAATAAACAGTTAATAATAATAACAATGATAAAATGACTGACCTGCATATACAAAGAGCATTCCGCATATCTCCAGAAGCTGCAGCAACTTTCTGCAATGTGCAGTGCCAGTCAGGCTCTACATATATATATATATATATATATTGATTTCAAGATGTACTATAATATCTTTTTCTTATGCTCCCCTTATCATTAGTTTATTTATTGAAACCAATCTTGAAAAGACTTCTTTGGAATTTAATGCATTTTTCCTTTTTCTCATTTCATCTAACTTCACTTTGTGGAATGAAGAATGAGGCAAAAAAGTATAAAAGGAAGCACAGCCTTGCATTATTTTTCAACTACGCAACCAATCAACAGTATATTTGAATACGACTTTTACAAAGAGTATTACTTTAGAGCCTGTTGTAGCATTCTATCCCAATCTCCCTTAAGGATCGGAGTGGCAGAGGTAAAATTTGGTAATACTTCAAAAGCCAAAGTTAATGACACTGTAAATGCTCTAAGTTTCAAAATTCTTCATTAGCAAGAGAATTAATAAGTTTTTTATTTGAGGCAAGATCCTTGGCAAAGACTATAAAAGATAACAGTAAATATAAACTTATCTGGACAAATCACAAGTGGACCTACCCTAGCACATAGTTCCAGTGCTTGATGTCCGAAGACAGTGTAAGGAAGTTCCTGATGGAGAGACAAAGAGCTATTAATAAATAATATTCAAGCAGGAGAAATGTAACTTTTGGTTCAATTTTTTTTTTCCTTCACCCGAGTCATAAAGAAGCAAACTTTTTAACAAAGCATCACACTGATAATTTTCTTCCAATAGACATGATTCAAGGTGAAAGTGGCACAACCCAATAACTGAAACAAGTTCAATAACACAAAACTTACATTTAGCCTTTCTTCGAGAATCCTAAGGATCTGATCTTTAGAGTATGCCCTAAAAGTTACAACAATAGGCTTGCCTGGAACAGAACAAAGGGAAGAAATTAAAAAAGAAAAAAAGACAAAATAAAATAAAATAATAATAACATCCAATGTACCCAAGTAGAAGGCTCGCTTCATTAACCGAGGTCATTGAGACACAATATCCAAGAAAATGAAATGGAAATTCTTTACATAAACATTGAATTATTTACTCACAATTTAATGATGTAAGCCTCGGAAGAAATCGATCAGCTAGGTCAATTGCATTTGCTACACCTGTATAAATAAGCACAATAAGTCCTGAAATGCCTAAATTGTATTACTTTTTTTTTTTTGGTACATACCTAAACTGTATTACTAGTTAAGAAAAATAACAAAGTCATAAACAACAATTTTATTCTTATGAAAATTTACCTATTAATATACATCTGGAAAATGGGAAGGTAGTAAGCATGAAAAGATCATGGAGCACAGCTCTGTCTTTGGTTATTAGGTAATCTAATTCATCAGCTACTATCAATCTGTTACAACAGAGAGACAGTCTTCAATAACATCCAAATTACAGAAACAAGCAGCAGTAGAAAATCATATATGCCTGTCAGACTAGACTTAATTTTATTATTATTTTTAAAAAGTAAATCCAGCGTGTGTCAAAAAAGTTCAGGGCAAGGATATGTTTCTTACATCATGTTCTTGATAGATGATTTCTGAGAATATATGTTCTGAAGTTGTTGTAAGGGTGTGGCTGAAACCTTTTTTCCTCGTCCTTGGTTTAACCCAAGTATCTGCTAGAACAACCAGGTGGTCAGACAACTTAGTAGTGTTAACTCAGATAAAATGTGTTTTCACATTCCTACCTTAGTGAAAATATCAGATGTATTGGCAAGGGATGTACAATTTACAGATAAAATATCTGGCAGCGAGAAACCAGCCTGCAAATGAGGTTGTATTAGTGGAAGGAAAAAGATCTATAATAATGTGTTTCTTCAGCAAATTATATGTGACCATCAATCACATACAATGGGCAAGCACAACACATGGTTTTGTTCTCTATGATTTGTCAAGGGACTTTAAGAGCAGATATATCAAAAGGTATATTAGACATAACAATCAAGGGCAAACCCCAATGCACAAGGCTCCCTGACTTGTGAGGATAGAGATGAGGGTCAATTGCACATAGCCTTACCATTGCAAAAAGATTATTTTCCTGACTCAAACCTATGACCTTCCGGTCATACGGAGCAATCTTACTGCTACTCCAAGGTTCACCCTCATTATACATAACAAATAACAATCAAGGGCTAGTTAAAAACTTGTTTTTAAACAAAAAAAAGAAGAATTTCCAGTAGGGAATAACTTTCAACATGTATGCAACATCTGCATGATCATCAATCCATAAATGTAAAACATCCCAGAAATTTTAATGACCATGTAATCAAATGATACCGCTACAAATTGTATAAATCATTATACTAAACCCTCCCATAAATTTCTATTGGCATTTCATATCTGAAAAAAAATAATATAATTAAGGCGGAAAGAACACATAACTTGACTGCAAAGTCATGTTCAAATATATACAACCACACATAATCACAATGAATTGTTTCCGGACCCTCATAGACACACCATCAGAAACCAGACTACGGCATCAAAGACAGTAGAAAGAGCATAAAACCAACAAGTAAAGTAT